>JACATO010001016.1:0-88292 GCA_018389105.1 Nautilus pompilius
TTATTTTTTGAGTCACCTTAGCGCAGAGATGTAAAGAAATCGTGTTTAGTTGATTCTAACGTATGTCACCTTTGGCCAAGCCCAGTCTAAATCATACGTGCCTCCCTCTAACTCACCGCATCTTTGGTTTATTATAGTTACGTTATCGTTAGCTGCGTCTCGCGTGTGGCGTCTCTGGCTCACTCTATTGCATGTGACGCCCAGCTGACCACGCCGTCGATCGATCCTAGCCTGTGCCATGTTTGCGCGTCAAACTACGTAAAGTTTGGCTGATTATTAGAAGATGTCGTCATCTTCGGTTGGTTGTAGCATGTACGTGTGTGTCATCCTCGGCTTACTCTTCGGATAAAACTCGCTGGGCCGGAGATTAGTAGTAGTGTTGTTGTTGTTGTTGTTGCAGCACCGAGAATACGTACCCGTATACGGCACGAACGACAGTCGGAAAGGGGTCGAGTTTGGGTGCCATTTTGACGACCCCTCCCCCCCCCCCCGTGAAGGAGGCGACTCTTAGCGACGAGGGGTCCGCCGACTAACCCTTGTAACTTCGGCAGTTAAGACGGTTTTTTTTGTAAATTGAAAAAAATCTCGATGCAGTACATATAAAGACGGCGGCTCCGCTCCAAGGGATAATCTTTTAATCCTAAAAAAAAATGTGTCCCTCTGTTCTTTCACAACCTAACCGACGGAACCATTTCCTACTTTTTTGCCAAATTAAGTTGTTTTTGTTTGTTTTTGGCAAATGCTGTTGATTCGACGTAATTCCTCGTTTCCATTTTCGGAGACTGAAGTAAACAAACGTCTCTTACTTTGACTTCCGTTGGAGATTTACTCTCGTAACGGCCCCTTCTCGGTGTATACGGCGATGATTAATGCCAGCGCCCTACCGGTAGTTACACGCTCGCTCTCAGGAAGTCATTACCTTAATGTGTCCGAGCACTCACTTCATAAACCAGTCAGAAAGCCATTAAGACGACCGACATAATGTTTCTACCAAAACTGCTGTTTGTGCTTTGTAGGTCCTCCGGCGATATTTTAGTGTTTGGCTCCCCCTTAACAGCACGTGCAGCAGAGGGAGAAGTTTTTGCATTGTTCTTCGAGGGTTAGAGAGGAAGTAGAAAAGTCTTTCATTGTCTTCTGATTAGAGAGACGGACGGACAGACAGACGGACGGAGAGACGAACTACGTCGTCACGATTGGACGAGCCGTCGGTAAAACGTCAGGCCGGTCTGTGTTTGCGCATAATCTTCTTAAGCTTGTTGACTTTGCGTTATCTATTAATCTCTGTATTAAGTTGTGGTGATAACACGAGACTAGCAGCAGCTTGGTGTAATTAGTGCACACGAATGACGTCTATGGCGACTTTCGATACGCTAACCACGTAAGCAGTGATTACAATAAATAATTTATATCTAGGAATATTCGCTTTACATTGGCGACTTCATTAAACAAATACTTAAACTCTTTCTAATTATGTACATTGCCGTTTACAATAAGCAAATAGAATGTTTCCAATACTCGATATTGGCGGTTAAACTAAATATTTATAATGTCTCCAATATTCCACACTGGCGTAGATTAAATATGTATCAATATTTAGTACGTGTTTACCTGCACAATATTCCACTATCAGGTCATAAGTGTTAGCTAATACCTTCCTACTTACTATATTTCATATCGACGTGCAGGTTTGATCTTTGCTATTGTCCAACACAAAAGATGAGAAATATCTGAACATCAAAGGCTTTATTTTGATATTAATTTTACGACATTCTTTTCTTCTTTGCTAATTTAACTCGAGTTAAAGTCCTAGAAAAAGGATTCTAGTGTCCACTCTGGACCCAAAACAACCCAGATGCCGTAGGATAAAACGTGCAGTTTCTGATCTTCGTAGTTTTCCAGACAGTACAAACCATCGTTTTCGAATAACCCCTCCCCCGAACACAGCCTTTAAAGAAACTGTTAACAATATAAAGAGACTGCATTCCGCCGAGTTTACTTCTTGTTGGTACTTACATTGAAGGTTTCTCTTTACTCGCTCCCTTAAAAGCAAAATACTTTGCCAATCAAACTATCTTTTATCAGCTAAAAACCTCACATGGCTCTGCTCACTGAGATTTAAATCCCCTCAACGTTTAACTGATACTTGGTGATATGTACATCTACAGCAGCGAATTTGTTCTTTTCACTCTTTTCAAATGAAGCATCTCTCTTGCTTCCGTTCTCAAATGTAACAAATTATCCTGAAAATAAAGTCTAAATATAAATATATTTTTCCACGTTTTTTTCTTCTTCTCCTGTTAATTAAAAGAGCAACAAAAGCCGAGTTTAATTTTGTCAGCAGTTAACAGTATTCCCGTTCCATCGGTTATTATTTTACACTTGGTTACATGTTCAGCTACTCTGGAGCACTTGTCATTGTTACTTGAGAGAGATTTCTGCTTCCGATTTAAATCAAAGTCAGATTCTCCGTTTATTTTATTTCTACAGATCGAATTACGCCGTCCTTCACAGGGCAGTTCCCCTTTAACTCGCAAATCGTTCAGAACCACGGATTCTGGAAACTTTTGAGCCTCTGTAAAGTCGCACAACAATAAAACGAATAGCGCTGTTATACTTTATTAAGTTCTCTTACCACTGTAAATAATATCCTAATCATTTAATATTCCAGATGACACCGGTGCTCTTCATGATCTGATTATCTCCAACAGTGGCTTATTGGCTAAGTAGTTACAGTATTCTGTCCCGAAAGATAATTGCTTATTTATGAAATCCGGGGCTAATCCCACACGAACCATTAGTACTACATTCTGCAGCAATTAAATCTGCCACTTCGAGGGAAGCGCAATCGAATAATTTAGCGGAGAGAGAAGGGGTTCGATTGGAACAAAAATGGGATGTAATTGGAACGAATCAAATTTAAATGTTTTAGTGGAATAGCGTCGTCTATAAATCAGTTTAATTACCTGTCAGGTTTCTATAGCGATTTGTAGATTTCAAATTTACCCTTGGATAGTCGGGTTGCGGTCGGTATGTATACGATCAGCTCCCGGGTAAAGGACACACTTCGCGAGTACAGTACAGATTTCCAGATCAGCTGGAGCTAGAGGATGACGCACCGATTTTTCGATCCTTGCTGTTATTATCTAGATCGGGAAGGCTTCTTGATTTCGTAAAAATAACACGCATCAATCAGTTTCGTCTCCGGAATTCGACCCCCAGTTTGTAGAGCTTCATTCGTCACATTTATAAATAGCTCTCGCACCACGTGACAGTAATTCCTTAATTACCTCGCCAACTCAGAGTTAAAGGAAGAGCAAGTTTGGTATCCTCTACTACCTGAGAAATAGCCACCAGCGCATGTAACCAGTTACTACATAAGGAAAAGATTACCCGTTTACCGAACGGTCTCTATAGAGTTAAATTCCGTAATATTTAGTTTTAAAAAAAGAAAAGAACTAAAATTCTAAATGGAAAATGTTTTAAAATCACAATGCAACAGCTTTCCTTAGAGTTCACTGCGCACTTAGTTGTTGCCGCGGATGTTTACAAGGGAGACAATTCCGCCTAATCCACGATTTCGAGCTGGGGATCCTGATGCTCCACTTCCAGAACCTGAGTGGTTTAGCCATTCCTTTCCGTTACACGGGTTTACTTTCAAGTTCCACCGGAGAAAGGTTCAAGACCTAAACATTTGGCAACAGCCGGCGAGTTTCATCGTATTTAAGCTTTAAACGCCTTATCGGGTTATTCTAACCGGGCGGGTCACCGGGTCGGGAAGGGGAGGGGGAGACAACTGAGATCTGCAAATAATGTTCGCGTACAGGCAGACGGAGGCAGTGGAGATACCACAGCAGCCACCAACCTCGAACGGGTTTCTGGTCGCGTCCCCACGACGGAAGAGCATCCTTAATTCTGCTAAACAAAAGTATTTAGCCCAGATCAGCAGGTTTCCAATTAACTGAAAAAAGTCCTGCTTGGTTTGAATTATTCTCGTGCTGCCACCTACCGATCCTCTCCAAGCCACTGGAACACAGACGGGGGCTCATTTTCCTGCAAATAAACGAAGCGGCTGCGCTGCCTCTCTCTCTCTCGCTCTCTCTCTCTTCATTTCTCTCTTCATCTCTCTCTTCTCTCTCTCTCTCTCTTCATTTCTCTCTTCATCTCTCTCTCTCTCTCTCTCTTCATCTCTCTCTCCCTTTCTCTCTCTCTCCACACACACACCACACACCCCCACACACACACACACTCTCTCTCTCTTCATCTCTCTCTTCATCTCTCTCTCTCTCCATCTCTCTCCTCTCTCTTCATCTCTCTCTTCATCTCTCTCTCCCTTTCTCTCTCACACACACACACACACACTCTCTCTCTCTCTCTCTCTCTCCACCTCTGTCCACTGTCCATTTCTGTCCATCTCTCTCTCTCCACCTATCTCCCCATCTCTCTCTCTCTCTTTAAAAATGGCATCTGCTGCTGATGCACGTGCGAGGAGCCCTGGATGCGCTTTCCCTGATCCATTAGATAGAGATTAATTCCTTTTCATTTGCTGAAAGCTTGTGCATTTCTTAAGTTTACTAACCCCCACCCTGCAAAAAGTGAACACAGCCTTTATGGTCGTATGGAAATCTTCATAATTATGAAGAAAAGACGAGTTAGGGTTCAGTTAATTAGAAAGAATTAAAGAGGAGGGTTAGTTTACTAGCAGATCCCGCTCTTCTGTCCGCTGGCGGTAATAGGTCAAAACCAAAACAGCGATCCCTCTCACTTCGGCTTGTTTTATAACCTTCGTGGGTTCGATGAAGGGCTAAGTTTGGAATTGAAGTTCCACTAAAGATCACGTAGGCAAAAATGCTTAGCGAATATTAAATAATAATCATCATAATATTAAAAACTAAGAATAATTAAGGAAGCAAAACTTCCCTAATACGTGAGTCCCACGACTTCTTGTCTTTCGGCATCTACAGGCACAGATGAAAAATATGGTTATTCATTTTCTTACGTAATTCATACGAACTAATTAATAAAAAATATAAATTACAGTAAGCGCTAAATTCGCCATACAGATGTCGGCTCTTAGATCCGATACCCAATTCTGCCTGGGAGTCCGCCACGATTTCTTTGACGTTATTAGTGTTTCACCATCTTCGAGTTAGTTTATGCTAATCCACGTCATTTGTTATTTATCTATCATTGTACAGTATCCACCTCTGATAGTAGTCCCCCTTCGGCAACTTTTGATGACCTCACGTCAGTACTTTCGCTTTATTATTGTAACTCTCTCAGTAGACGTCACGTGGGTCTCTAATAAAATCGATTAAAATAGGAAGGAATTGATTGGGTAGTTGACGTTACGTCAACCTAATTTAAATAAATATGCATTACAGCAGAGTAGACGTAAAGATTTCCTTGTTTCGTTCATAGAACCGAAAATCTTGCTTATTTTGGCTGAAGATGACAGTGTGTTTTCAAGAGGAATTTCCGAATGGTGGTGATGGAACCTTCGTTATGGTTCCGGAGACTAACACCGCGATATACGGAGGGTTAAGTAAAAAAAAAAAAGCAAAAAAAGAAAAGCAAACTTTTAAATTTGTTTTCATGTCAGTTGCTTACTTTTATCTGTTCGCGAGAATATAATAAAACTGATCCATTAGGGGAGAAGTTAAGAGTGAGCTCCCATAAAGTAATTTCCATCTAAGTTCTATATATTAAAATTTCTCCATAAATGTAAATGCCGATTTTTTTTATTATTAGATTTTTATTTAACTCGCTCACTTTCCCTCTTTATTGTTGTTGTTTTCGCCCGGATGCACCAACAATTAAATGAATGATCCCACATACAAGAATAAATCAGTGGGATCGAGTGGCGTGGCGAGGGGTTAACTACAGCGATACGTACACAGCTGACGTCAGACGGCTGCGCTGGTGATAGAAAACTCATCGTTCTGCTGTGCGATAAGATCTGGTCGCGCTGCTCGGCGACCTCGGGAGATGCAGCTTCGCCCGGACACTGATAAATCATCATCTCCTCATTTCCAGATTAGCTCACGGTATTTATCCGTCTGCCTGTGCCGCCAACCGCTCCCTGGAGCCATGATCTGCAGACGTTTTGTTTGTTTTACTATATTTTATGCGCAGTTAAAACGAAAGTAGGCACAAATTTTTGTTAATGATATTTGCTTTATGCAATAAAAAACAACAACAAAAGCAATACCTGTTATAAACAAACACGATAGCCCTCAAGTGCACATATATAATTTAAAATACCAAAAAGGTAAATGATTACTTATACATATTAGATATCCACAATAATTATGGGTGCGATCATGATTGTGCCCTTACGAGGATTTTTAAAATAAAAATCCAGCTCGGAAATAGTATTTGCTATTCCACTAACTGCTCCCTACACGGTCTTACACATCGGTACTGTTTTAGTAAATATATATATATATATATTGCTTAAGTAAAGACAACCAGGAAGAAAGAGGTTTACCGACGTCACCAAGTGTCTGTTGTTGGCCACACGCCCGAAACATTTCTTTTCTGTTAGTACTCAGCCTCTTGTTTGTTTGTTTATATCTTATTTGCTCGGGAAAAGTCTTGCAACAATGGACTTTGTTTATGTTATCCGTCTTAACCCTTCACAAATCGGTATGAAAATATGAAAACCCTCGCTCTATAGACTCTCCCTTACGCGCACTCTATTCGTTGTCTAGTCTAGCAACAGATCCCTGCCGAGTTGCTGGCCTCCGCAGTAACCTTTGTGTTGGTGGGAGCCCTACGGACGGAGTGCCAATGCGAGTTTGTTTTTTTTATTTACTAGCACCAAAGAAGAACAAGAGAGATAACTAACTTAACAGCGACTTTTAGTTTTTGCAATGGCGGTGATGAACACGAAGTGTCCAAAAAAACACAATCCTTGTACAACTCGGTGCCAGCCGCTCGAAGAATTATCCAGATCTGCCATCATTATTATTTAATTCTCGTCTTTCCCCCTTCCGGACCTGGCCGACTGTAAACCCCAGTTAGTAGTTCTGTTAAAGCAAACAAACAAAACAAATGCTAGATGGTCAAGCTCCAGCCAGGTAATAATGTTCATTTCCCCCCCTTCGTTCCATTGTTGTAGCTTGGTTTCGTTTTGATTGTTTTACACTGCTATTGACTTTGACATCATTCCTGTCCCTCCAGATCCGAGCGACCTACATCAGCGCCGCCGCATCATCATCAGCGCCCCCTTTCCTCCTTCATCTGTTAAAAATTTAATCGGTCACCAGAGATATTCGCGCCGAATGAGGGCCGCTTTGTCATTAAGGCGCACGATTTTCCCAGATATCGCTGGTAATTGCCTAACTTTCTCTCCCGTAAGATTAACATCTGTCGGCAACTGGGCATCACTTCATTACGATCCATTAGAAATTATTTTTAGAACATCTGGCTGTATGAAAATGTTGTTAATTACTCATTAGGGCTCGTTGATTGTGCGAGGTATCTAAGCGGCCCAGAACGGAAGGACAGGGAACAATGGAAGCCGTGCTGCGCTCTCTCCGCCTTCCGGCCAAAAACATACCACTCTGGTTGGTTTTATGCACAGCCACCATCAGGTCTTACCAGACGGTCCGTGGTCACGAAAGGGAGCCCATACTTTGTGTTCCTGGCATCGTATTTAAAACAAAAAAAAAAACAACACATAATAAGATAAACAAAAACGGCGGTGGTAGTTTGGGGGGGGGAGGTCGGGTAACGAGAACGACGCTGGTAGGAAAACTGCTTGCGAGGTTAAGTTATTTGGCTGCACGGAAATTGGGTAGTTTTATATACATGACTGGACCGAGTTTTCGTCCTGGACCCGTCCGTCTGTCCGCCAGTCTTCTTCTCAGTGCACTTTCCTATCTGTGCACGTAGACTTCTGTTCCGACGGAGAGACATTCGATTAAATCCTAAATAATAAATAACTCGGCCTGTCCTTTAACAAAATACAACGAGGAAGAAGAGGAAAAGATTTACATTCGTTGTTGTTGTAGGTATTAACATTTGTTTTATACTCATTACTAGTCCTGAGCGCAAGGAATCAACATTGATTGTGCCATGAATAATTCATGATAATTAATTAAGCTATTAACATATGTGAGTCACTGTTGACTTATGAAAGGCACCATTAACATGTGAAACACTATATGGCTTTAAGGGCCACTAGTCACCTGTGTGGGACTTTATTAACAACTCTATTAAAGCCACTGTTAGGTTATGAGAACCTCCAGTGATACATGAGAACCTATGATGTGCCATTAGTAACTTATGAGATACACTAGTGATCTATGAGCCAATAGTCACCTGTGTGGGACTTTATTAACAACTCTATCAAAGCCACTGTTAGGTTATGAGAACCTCCAGTGATACATGAGAACCTATGATGTGCCATTAGTAACTTATGAGATACACTAGTGATCTATGAGCCAATAGTCACTTATGTGGGACTTTATTAACAACTCTATCAAAGCCACTGTTAGGTTATGAGAACCTCCAGTGATACATGAGAACCTATGAATGCCATTAGTAACTTATGAGATACACTAGTGATCTATGAGCCAATAGTCACTTATGTGGGACTTTATTAACAACTCTATCAAAGTCACTGTTAGGTTATGAGAACCTCCAGTGATACATGAGAACCTATGATGTGCCATTAGTAACTTATGAGATACACTAGTGATCTATGAGCCAATAGTCACCTGTGTGGGACTTTATTAACAACTCTATCAAAGTCACTGTTAGGTTATGAGAACCTCCAGTGATACATGAGAACCTATAATGTGCCATTAGTAACTTATGAGATACACTAGTGATCTATGAGCCAATAGTCACTTATGTGGGACTTTATTAACAACTCTATCAAAGTCACTGTTAGGTTATGAGAACCTCTAGTGATACATGAGAACCTATGATGTGCCATTAGTAACTTATGAGATACACTAGTGATCTATGAATGATGTTATTGAATATCTCATACAGGTGCAAAACTTAACAAGTCATAGCAAAATAGCCAGGACTGGCTGAGCCCAACGTTTCATAAAGTGAAAGTGGTAAACAAGTAAGCTGACGCCTTCACAGATTTTTTAAGGCAGAAAAATCTGTTTTAAAAATTGCATAATTATACATGAGGTTCCATACTTGATTAAATCTGCTTTTGTTCCAAATATAAAAGATGCACGAAAGACCATTTTCATTTGTTACGTATTTTAAAAAAGAGATTTATTTAAATTGATTTCATTCCGCTTGGTTTCGTTTGAATTTTTCCTTCCTTCTTATCTTCTATAATTATTCGCTATCATTTATTACTGTTAATTTAACTTTTAATTTATCTTTTTGCAGTCGACCGGGTCTTCAGAAACAAATACAGTTGGACTCTTGCTGAGTTTGTCGGTGTTAATGTTTTAGAACAAAGTCTTTGATCATTCGGTACTGTTAAAAAGACGACAGAAGAGTCTGCAAATAATAATAATAATAATAATAATAAATAATAAAATAATAATAACAATAATAATAATAATAATAATAATAATAATAATAATAATATAATAATAATAATAATAATAATAATAATAATAATAATAATAATAATAATAATAATAAATAATAACAATAATAATAATAATAATAATAATAATAATAATAATAATAATAATAATAATAATAATAATATAATAATAATAATAATAATAATAATAAATAATAATAATAATAATAATAATAATAATAATAATAATAATAATAATAATAATAATAATAATAATAATAATAATAATAATAATAATAATAGTACGAAAACTGAAATTTTTTTCTAACCTTTATTATTTAAAAACATTTTTTAAAAAGAAAGTTGGCTGATATGAATAAAAAAGTGTTGAGATGATTAGAAGCTGAGTATCTATCATCAGTTTAACTCCATTCGGTTAGTAGTCGAGTGGACCAGAGATTAGGGAGCGATTGTGAGGGATTAGAACAACGAAGAGGCTGTATGAGGACAACACCGTCAAACGAGTGACGACAGACTGTGTGTGGACTTCCTTTAAGGTAAACACATAAATACGGACTTTTTATTACGTCAGACGAGTTTAATGGAAAGGGGGAAAATAACAACAATAAGAGCGAAAACAAGGCTGCTGGGGAGGAAATCAATAGGATAATAAATATTTCTCCTAATTAAAGTAAATAAACAAATTAAAGAAATTACCGAAGTCCGTCTTAGCCGGGAGTTTTATGGCTTCGCTCTTTGGCTGACGGTAAAATCTCTCTGCTCTCTCTGTCGGATTTCTTCAAGCATCTTTCGGTATTCACGTGGCCCCGACTTTGGCTATCGTTGTTGTGGCTAAATAGAAAGTGCTTTTAAGTGGAACTATTATAATAAGCGGATGTTAGAACATTGGATAAACGAATATTAGTCATGCCAACAAACGTGCGAGATTGTTCGAATAAATAAACGCTTTCAAATGAAATAATTAAATGTTCGTTTTATAAGTAAGGGCCGACATATTCACGACGGCGGGTCCGCAGGCCGTGTCACCTGACCAGACGCCTTCTAGTGGCGAGCAGTCGTATTAATGACGCCGCCAGCCGGATCGAAAATACTCGATTCCAATATGTCACCGCTCTCAGATCCAAAATCATTTGCTGGCAGTCGGAGAAACTCTAGAACACCCGACTCCACCCGGAATCCATCGTGCGTAATTGAGCGGCGAACATTCATTTCTCGTCATCCTTTTCAGTAACCGTCACGGTACCCCTACGGCTGCTGAGCACTTCTGGGGGCATCTCGGGAGACGTGCGGGGTTCAGAAATCTCCTCCTAACCTTAGCGTGGGCGTGTCGTGGCGAGATCGAGTGCCCCTTTCTGCTACCCCCCCCAACACCAAGTTCTGTCTAAGCCAACCACCCCGACTCTTATTCTATAGGCGAGATCAAGTTCCCTTTTCTGCTACCCCCCCCAACACCAAGTTCTGTCTAAGCCAACCACCCCGACTCTTATTCTATAGGCGAGATCAAGTTCTTTTCTGCTACCCCCCCCAACACCAAGTTCTGTCTAAGCCAACCACCCCGATTCTTATTCTATAGGCGAGATCAAGTTCCCCTTTCTGCTACCCCCCAACACCAAGTTCTGTCTAAGCCAACCACCCCGACTCTTATTCTATAGGCGAGATCAAGTGCCCTTTCTGCTACCCCCCCCAACACCAAGTTCTGTCTAAGCCAACCACCCGACTCTTATTCTATAGGCGAGATCAAGTGCCCCTTTCTGCTACCCCCCAACACCAAGTTCTGTCTAAGCCAACCACCCCGATTCTTATTCTATAGGCGAGATCAAGTTCCCTTTTCTGCTACCCCCCCACCAAGTTCTGTCTAAGCCAACCACCCCGATTCTTATTCTATAGGCGAGATCAAGTTCCCCTTTCTGCTACCCCCCCCAACACCAAGTTCTGTCTAAGCCAACCACCCCGATTCTTATTCTATAGGCGAGATCAAGTTCCCCTTTCTGCTACCCCCCCCAACACCAAGTTCTGTCTAAGCCAACCACCCCGACTCTTATTCTATAGGCGAGATCAAGTTCCCTTTCTGCTACCCCCCCAAACACCAAGTTCTGTCTAAGCCAACCACCCCGATTCTTATTCTATAGGCGAGATCAAGTTCCCCTTTCTGCTACCCCCCCAACACCAAGTTCTGTCTAAGCCAACCACCCCGACTCTTATTCTATAGGCGAGATCAAGTGCCCCTTTCTGCTACCCCCCCAACACCAAGTTCTGTCTAAGCCAACCACCCCGACTCTTATTCTATAGGCGAGATCAAGTGCCCCTTCTGCTACCCCCCCAACACCAAGTTCTGTCTAAGCAACCACCCGATTCTTATTCTATAGGCGAGATCAAGTTCCCTTTTCTGCTACCCCCAACACCAAGTTCTGTCTAAGCCAACCACCCCGACTCTTATTCTATAGGCGAGATCAAGTGCCCCTTTCTGCTACCCCCCCAACACCAAGTTCTGTCTAAGCCAACCACCCCGACTCTTATTCTATAGGCTGCTCGTACAAACCCGGACACAAATCCACCATTAACGTGTTGCAATAAAATGCGTGGAAAAATGTTGTATTAGAAATAAATTATCTTCTATAACCACCGATCGCTTCGTGTGTTTCACCACAAGCAGAATTAAACATATCTGGCGCCAAATTCCATTACTTCTGGATTTTCTGAACCGTAAATACGCAGCCGTATATATATATATATATATATATATATATATTAAATTATTTTACATTCAGTTCTCGTTATTTAATTTAAGAAAAAAGAAAATTCTTTGATTAACTAAATAAAACCCCTGTCGAGTGGCCCTAATGAATTCGGAGTGGCAGACCGGTTCAACACGACTCATTTAAACAGAAGAATTTTCTAAATAAAATTAGAACACTAATGGATTTTTAATGCGACACAACCAGCGAAGATAAAGACACCTTTTCTTTTCCTAACTTGTCCCAGCCGTGTTCCTATATATCGCGACTCTCAGTTTTCTGTATACCACCCGGCGTCTGTTTGCACCCTATTACCCTTCGAATCGGTATCACTCGGCACAGGCTGAATCTTAGGGGCTGTGACACAATACCTGCCTCACTAACAGAGCCCTCTGTAACGTCAAACCTGTGTATATCGCTCCAGCTCCGCCCGAGGTTGTTGCTGGTTGGCGTTGGTTGTCAAAGGAAGGTGAAAGCCGACGCAATATACGCAGGGCTAAAACATTATTCGCTGGAATGTATTGCTTTAGAATCTTACAGAAGCGATGTCTTGGGCTGTCGCTAGAATCATCAATATTAAAGCGATACAACTATAATAACAGCGACAATGTCAAAAAAAGTAAGTTAGGCAAAATGCTGATCAGGAGAGGAGTAATTGTTAGCGTCTCCACAGAGAAGGACAAAAGGAAAGGGAGATAAAAGACAAAGTGAAGTAAACAACTCTGACGTCAGCTGTATACAATTAGGAACACTTTCTTCTTCTTTTTTTTTAAATATCCTTTTTCAGGTGAGTTATTAATCTGAATATTTTGAAGTGACAGGCTACCTGACCGCATAGTATTGTATAAAATTCTTTTATACGCAGCCATTGTCTACTGAATGTCACTGGGGCTTCTTCGTCGGTAATTCTGTGTAAGCATCGAAGTGTCAAGGCGTCCTGAATTGGATTTCAATCTCCCCCCCATTTCCCCCCCCCCCCTGACACAGCAGAGGAGACTGGGCCGCGTTCCCTGGAGAAGAAGCAACCCATTCCACGTTATCCGCCAAATAATGCAATGTCAGCAAGTTTAGAAATCATCTCGTGTATGACCAATGTGCTATTTCATTTCTATTGTAGAAGCAAACCGAAAGGATTTAAATGACGAGTGATTTATAAGCCACTCTTAACATTTTTTTCTTACCGTGCTGAAAGCCACACATACCCTGGGCCACTTTATAGAATTTGAAAATGGATTCATCATGGAAATTTGCCGCAAGATAATAGAGGACATTCTCCAGATTACGTTTGTTTAACGGCCAATGGACTATTATACTTCTGTTGATAAAGAAAGCTAAATACATTTAACTTAGAGTCAATGGCGTCTGTAACGAATATTTAAAAACAAACAAACAAAAACAGGCACTGCACTGAAGGTTAAACTGAAAGTAAGATCCTGTTTTGTTAAGAACCAGACTAATTGCTGAGGAAAGCCCGGCGTCTCGTTTGAAGCTGTAGAAATGGCTGACTCAAAACAACAACAGCAACAACAAAACAAGCGCTGAGAAAAGCAGCTTAGCTGTCAACACCCGGGCCATGATTCTGATAACCGTGGCTTTTCCGACGGCCGAACACCACAAAGAATCCGTTCGCGGAGATTCTCTTCGGTCAACCAATTTCGGACGATAAACTCCCCGAATAACTATGACATCATTTATCCTTGTCGTTCATTCAGTTTGTGTGTGTGTGTGTTTTGGTGGCATCTTAATCAGTATTTTCCTCCTTCCTCTTTTTTAAAAGTCACCACGTTGCCCAGACAAGAAAGGGCTCGCCGCCTCGCGCGTTACTCTCCCACCACACAGCACTTGACCCGTGACGTAGTCGGACCGGAAGCGAAACCGGTGCAGCCGAGCGAGGTCGGGATGTCGCTGGTACGCCCGTTGATTGCTGGAGAACTCGAGAAAGTTCCACCCTGTCAGCGTTGTCAAAACTGCGCTGCCGCACTCGGGTCCGGCTTTGCAGCTGTCGGCGGTTTCAGACATTAATAGGATGTTCCTATTATACGAAGCCGATACGAAAGCGAGGAAGTTCTTCTGGCAAAGTTCTCAGACAAACATGGCTGCTGCGAGCAAGCTAGAACATCAATCAGACGCTTAATTTCGTGAGTCCCCTCCCCCCCTGCTTCCAGTCATTTGAAACTTATCATAGAGAATCTTTAAAGAATTAAAGATACAAAGTGGGATAAATTTATAAGGCAAATGGACTTTACAAATAAAAGCTATATCACGGAGAGACGACACCTGGCGGCGAAGCCATTGTAAATATTTAAAAGCTGAAACCCTCGGCTGTACTCTCTGCGTTAAGCTCCAATAACAACGGGCATTCTGGTGCCTAAATCAATCACCTAACTCCCCGGGTGTTGCGAGCCGAAATGTCATTTCAAGTTAATGAAGTCTGATTTCAGCAACTCTTGTGGGCTTCTGCCGAGAAAACCTGGCAGCCAAAAAAGACTGAAAGGGGAGATTCTGCAGAACGACCGGATTGCAGACGTCTACGATCGGGGTGCATATGTCGAGTAAAAGAACTTCATTAAGATTTAAGAAAGAAAAAAAAAAGGGGGGGGGAATCGAGACATTTTCGCCTGCTCCCATTTGGCTGGTTAATTAAGTACGTATCGGGTTTCCGTCGGCTATCGAAGTGTGAAAGTATTGAAATTTCTCCGCCATTGGGGAAAATAAAGGATGCATAAGGCGGCGCCTGCTTGAGAACTACTGCGGACCAACCCGTCCTGCTTGTAAATGATGCCCGGGAGGGGAGGGAGTTACAAAGGCCTGTGACTTGCCGGGAACACAAGCGACACGCAAAGTGAAAGCTGACTTCTTGACTGCCCCCGATCACTAAGGTTAATTAATCTCTCTCTAGGTCTTTCACGACAGACGATAAAACCGTTCTTCACGAAAGCCACTGCAAACACTGCCAGTTAATTTACCTACCTAACTATACGTGTCGCCCCCGTCCATCGACACTAAGCCCGCCTGCCCCGTTTTGTCGTAGTTCTAGTCGTTCCTGTCCATTAAACGGAAACGTTTAGAACATCGTATGACGCGGTTGTCCTGAAGTTGATACTTCACCTACCTGAAGAAAAAATCAGACGTTATCAGGAATTACATCAAGTTTAATAAACTACCGACATAGCAGAACATGTCATTAAAAGTCTGCTAAAGTTCACGTTTAATGTGCTGCTAACATTCTGATGTGGATCGCCTGTTTTGCAATATTCCCGTGAGCAGCTGAGGATAACCTTTAGTATAGTGTTAACGTTCTTTTACATTTAATATATATTACTGGCATTCACTTGATGGCAGAACTTTTTATCAATTCAAAGATTCAAAGATGCTTGCTGTCATATAAGAAAAACGTCCACTGAGAAATATTTCAGTCTACTGGGAACATCCAACTTACAGTGGTGCTACTCCAGCCGGGTTTCACTCGGACATCTCCAGAGGGCTCTGTTTGCTGTGATACACAAATAAAAGATTCTATGTTGAATTATATTACACAATGATGAAAACAAAATCCAGGGTTTGTATTTGCATATTTCGTACCAGATTAATATCATTTTATCCCAGATTAATTGTAAAAGGGTAAACAGTTAGAAAAAGGGGAGAGATGATACTGTGTATTACGGAAAGAGTAATATCCCGGAGAAAAGTTTAATTTTTGCATCATTTTTTAGCTTAAAAAGAAAAAAAAAAACAAACTCCAGTTAAGATTTTTGATGCAGGAAGACAACTTTTGAAATGCTAAAAGTTTAAGAAAAAAAACCATTCTTTTCAAATAAGCATCTTGCTTGCAGGCTAACTTTCTTGTCTTTTAAAAGATGGATCTTCGGTGGCCTAATATTGCCAGCTACTTTCATTATGAATATGTAGCGAAACTATTTCCTGCATCCTGAACAAGTGATTTGGCGAAGAAGCACATAAAGAGGAATTAGTGCATCCTCACATTGTAATGGATGATCTTTATACAGGTTGACCAGAAAGTAACTGTGAAATAAAGTATATTTGTAATCATTTTTGATTTCTCTCCTTGTGTTTTGTTGTTTTGTACTGTAGTTCCAAAAATTACTAACAGGTGTTGGTAGTAAATTTGCAAAAGTGAAACATGCTTTTTGTGTGATTGTAAATTTTGTGTAATGGTTCTTTCAAACGCCAAAACGAGTCTTTCTCATCAAGAAAGTGTACGCCAATAACAGTAAATACACTACGAGAGTTCAAAATGAGATCTTACAAGAATTTTCTGATGCATGGCTTCCGAACAGAAAGTCTGTAATGGCGTCGATTAGCAGATGTGAAGATACTGGTTCAGTTGAGGACTTTCGGCGATCAGGTCGGACAGAAGTGTTGGACGAGGGGGAACTGTCAGAAATTTGAGATCCATGCCTCAGAGCCATTCAAAATCGCCGTTTTGACTCTCTCGACAAGCGACTGTTCCATATGGGAGCGCGCATACGGCTTTAAAGGAGTTAAATTTCTACCCGTATAAAGTGAAAGTTGTGTACGAATAGAAAGCTGCAGACTTCGGTAGATGAGCTGAATATTGCAACTGGTTTCAGAATTTTATTGATGTAAACGGCGACGACATATTGGATAAAACCATTTTTTTTCTTCTGATGAATGCTGGACTCATCTCTCCGGATAGGTTAATAGCCAGAATACCAAACTTTGGTCTACTTCTAACCATCGTGAACGGTTTTGAGAAAACGCTTCATGACGAAAAGATCGGTGTATGAATGGCTATATCAAGGAAACGCATTGTTGGGCGTATATTTCATGAAAATACCATCGATTCAGACCATTAATGTAACGACACACTGTATCCTTTTATTGGTAAGTTAGACGAGGAAGAAATCGAAGTCGCCTACTTCCAGCAGGACGGAGCCACCGGTCACACGTCCGCTCAATCGATGAAACCGCTGGAAGAAGTGTTCGGTGATCGGCTGATATCGAGAGGAATTTGGCCTGGACGCTCTCATGACTTCACTTTCCCAGAATTTTACCTGCTGGGAGCGGTGAAAACGACGGTCTTTGAAAGCAATCCCCATTCCATCGATGAACTGAAGCAAAACCTCATCAATTTCATCAGAGGAATGACGTCTGAAGAATTGCAAAACGTTTTGGAGAATATGGAAAAATGTCTAAACGTGAGTGGTGCTGATTTTTCAGCATTTACTGTAATAAGGTATTGTAAGAGTTAATGTATTGAAATACTGAAATAAAAACAACAAATTTTCCGCTGCATGGTTACTTTTCGATAACCCTGTAGCAACATCTCTCACCAAAAAAATGTTAGATGAAGCAATTCTACTTCCCGAAGACAAGGAGATTATCTGACGTTAGTTTCTAATAACAAAATCATCCACCTAATTATTTACCCAAACAAACTGAAACTGACAATAACTAAACCATTCAGATTATATTGCCCAGATTATCCTGTATGCGTTAGCAGACTATACCTCTATACCTGTAAACGTATACATTAGAAAAAAGAACAATAAATGTATATGGACTACATATGAAAAACTATTCTAGCGGCAAGAATGTGTTTAGCGCAGTGTGATAGAGCATTCTGGAAGCATTATGTAAAGCTTGTCAGATGAAACGACTTTTAATTACAGGTAAGTGTGGATAATCTCTTGATTATTACTCATGAACAATACATAAATCTTTATTTATGTGGGTAGTGATCGCATACAAAACGGCCATTTGCAATAAATCTCACACCTGGCGCTGATCAAAACACAGAAACACCTGTCCTTGCTTTGCTTTGTTTTTTTTTTTATTTAAGAAAAGAAGAGCAAGCGATCAACACAAAATCTCAGATTTACACTTTCCCGAAGCGATTAAGGCGAAAACCCGAGTAAATTTCACATCACCACCTTTTTTTGAAGAGTTATTTACAAGATCGAGATGATTGTGATACCCGATCGTTATAACGGTGTTAACATTTGAATCCATTTACAAACCGGGCTGGCGATTACTTTCTTTCCTCAGGTGTCGCTTCATCACCATAAATAAATTATCCCCCCCTTTTTTTCCTGATTCCATTCCCTTCTAGAAAACCCATTTCGCTGTCGTTACTAGCTCAGTAACGTCATAATAATGAAGCCGGATTAATCGTTATCGATAATGAAACTTCTGTTACCGACTATTTTCTCAATTGTCCCTTTAATTTTTCGCACGGAAAACTCATTTTAAGTTTCCGTGTAATTTTCTTATGTGAAACACGGAAATTCTCTCCCGTCGGAAACTAACATCCGCACTCACGGCTTCTTTTTTCTCTTTCTAATCATTCTATTGTGTATTTAGAAAACATTATTGTGATAATTCTAATAGCTTTTAATCTAAAGTAATCTCTGTTTGATATAAGATCCGTTTCGAAGCATCTTAATCTAAACAGAAAATAATTCCCCCTTCACCATAAAAGAATTAAAGAAACAATGCCCGCGTAAGGTTCTTGACATAAGGCGATCTCTTGATCTCAAAATGTGTGCAGTATTTAAAGTGTGAATTCCGAAATGCACGTTGGTTTACAAGTAAAAAGATCTGATGGTAAAATATCGCCGAGATTAGCTTTGCAATGAAATCCATAATGGTAGAGTGCAAACATATGCCACGAGACCAGAGACTTCATGCAGTAGATCAGGTGTACACCGATGCTAAGGAGATGAAAACTGCAAACAGTATCAATGTTTCATTACCGTCAGTCTCCAGCTGCCTATGCACACAGCCACTGGACCAGTGACCTGAACCGCAGGCGAAGAAAGAAAGTCATTTGACTGTTCGCCAGATCACCGACAGCTCTCTGGTAATCGAACAGATGTCCACACAAATCACCAGAACCGATTTCATCACGCAGGAGAAATGCTCACTAGACGACTATTTCTTGTGTTTTATAGGTCTGATGCAATTAGCATCTAACACAGGGATCGACAAAGTTTTTCTATTGGGCCCCACTTATCAGTATTCAGACCTTAAGACACTCCGCACGTGCCACCATTACCTTTATAATAATACGTAAATACGGTATATTAATACTGTAATAAAGTAGCAGTCGTAAGTTATATATTCATACAGTTTTTTTAAATTTTAACCATTATCAAAACATTTTATATCAAAGGTCGTAAGAAAATTACATTACAGAATTATTCAAGATTTCATTTATTGTAAGTATCATTTCCAAAATTCTTCACTTTCAAAATCCATTCCACGATAAATCCCTATTAAAGACATTTAAGCATAAATTAAGATTATAATTCAAAAATATAAACTCTTTTTTACTGTCTCTCTCTCTCTCTCTCAAAAAAATTTTTTTTTAAATTAATGATCGTCTTGCCCTTCCATTCTCGATGTCTACTCCGTCATGTCTGGTTGGTGGCTCGTGGTCTATGGACGAAGACTAACTTCAGAATTTTGTAATGACTGATTGCTAATAAGACGGAAAGTGTTCTTAATTAGAGAAAAGGTTTCACCACGATAGTAGCTGGAAAGTGAAGACCATGTACGTAAACAAATATCTAAGGAGTGATTTTCATCTTTCAAAATCTGACTCCTCATAGCAGAACGTTTATCGACCTAAAAATCGGAATTCTGAAAATCAATTAACCCCATTTCTGAAGAACCAATTCCAAGAAACTGGAAGTACTGCAAATAAGATTATTTATAATTCTTTTCTTATGGTTCAAAATATATTTGAATATGAATGAGACCGATATATTAGGTTGCTACAAAAGTTTTGTTGGTTTCTTTTACTGCAACAATGAGACTTCATATTCCTGAACGTGAAGTTTATTAATCAAAGTCAGTTCCATTACAATCAGTACACTTCTGCCAACGATTTACAAATGCATTTATACCATTTTGAAAAAAAAATCTGGATTTATGGAGTCCATAAACTGTTGGAAGGCAGTTTCAGTTGCTGCTTAGTTGGAGAAGGATTTCATACGGATGAAGCTGTCGAGGTGTTTGAAAAGGTGGTAGTCTGGAAGAAAGGTCTGGTGAATAGGCTGGGTGAGGGAGAACTTCGTACCACAACCTGTTCAGTATCTAAAGAGTCACTTTTGAAAAACGAGAATAAGCATTGCCGTGGAGCAGGATTGGGCCTCTTTGATTCACCAATGCCGGTTGTCGCTGGGAGAGTTTCTGATGAACAACATTCAGTTCATACCTTTCAGCTGTGATGGTTTCTCCAGGTTGCAAGAAGTTATAGTGGATGACATCAATTGCAGTCCACCAGAAAGTGACCATGACCTTCTTTGGAGGGAGCTGGGTTTTTTAATGTGGTTAGGCGCCATGTCTCTGTCGAGCATTGTGCTGATCGTTAGCGATTGTCGTAAAGGATCCATTTTTCATCACACGTAATGATTCGGTCAAGAAATTGGTCGTTTTTATTTCTTATGACAAGCGAACAGTAGATATACAATCGTCGATTTTGTTGTCGTTCATTCAACCCGTGAGTCACCCACTTGTCAAGCCTTTTCACCTGGCCGATTGCGCCAAGATGCCAGGAAACAGTTTCAGTGCTTACGCCAAGCTCTCCAGCAATTTCTCTCACTGTTTTTCTTGGATCGGTTTCACCTGAGGCTTTCAGATGGTCGTCATCACAGCTGGAGGACATCCGCTACGTTCCTTATCTTCTAGGCTCACATCTCCTGATCAAAACTTTACAAACCATCGTTGTACTGTGCAGTAATTTGCTCTGTCCTCGCCCCATCCTTGCTTAATGTTACGAGTTCCCTCGCTCGCTTTGTGGCCGAGTTTGAACTCGTGAAGCAGAATGGCACGAAAACCTTTTCTATCCACGCTTCACTCAGAACTCTGAAACAAATATCCATTTTATGATTTTTAAAAAGGTAGGTTTTGCATAATGTATTCCAAAGAACACGCTACAAAAGGACATGTAACTTATCTACATACACCTTCACACGCATGCAAAAAATGAACCCAAAATTAGCATAATATAGAAACCGACAAAGCGTTTGTAACGACCTGATATTTGACCATGGAACCGTGAGTTTTGCAGGTCTTAGAATCGTCGAAAAAATTCTTCTTTCAAGACAGAAATATACTGCTGTAAATGTTTCGAAGACTTTGAGATTTTCGTCGGTATCAATAAGCATTTTAAATTTTGGAAAGTATCTCAGAGTTCACGTCTGATGATCATCTCCGAAGAGATGCAATTACTTGGAAAATGACATCCACTCTTCATACAAGTTCAGCACAGTTACCCCTTTCCCCTGAAGTTAAGCATTCAAGGTATTTAAATGTGCTGTGATATCTGTCAGAAACATGAGTCTCAAAAGCTTTTCTTTGTTTTCCAAATATGGAAATATCTCCAGTTTCATGAAGAAAGATTCTGATTCAACTTACGCACGTTGACAAAAGTGGAGAAAAACTATTTTTTCCTACTTAGAACGGCAGGAGTACGTGAAACGTTCAACTTGATGTACATAACCGCACTTTTCTCTCCATTCTTCCTAAAGCAGTCTTGTTTCTTTCCAGCTGTGACATTGCTTAAAATTAGGGTAAAATTAACAGCTTCAATCTAATTTAGACAACAGTTCTGTAATCACTGCTTTAATAGAGCCATAATAGAGCTTGTGCAGACAAACAATGGGTGACCCAAGCGCTTTTTTGAGGCCTTGGTTTCAATTTGAGCAGTAAATTAATAAAATTAATTTCATTTGTTGCGTTTAGAAAAAGTGATTTTATATTAACGTCAGCCTGAATTTGATGCAGAATAAATACGATAAAGATGTTGTTTTTTTTTAAATAATAAATAAATATACTTTTTGTGTTACTTTTTTTTCTGTACCTTTGGTTTCCGAACCCAGGTGTAGCATATGCGAGACTGTATGAACTCAGGAAATGTTAACCAAGTCACGACATCTCTCACCCGGTTCTGATTGCGCTCGCGAGACACTTAAAACCCATCCCACTTTAAAAATTATAAGAAACCTTCCGAGAGTAGGCTGACGAGAAGACTAACTCTAGATCGTGTTTAGATATTTAATGCACGGTTTTTTGTTTATATGTTTAAAATCTACAGGCTTTTTTATCGTTATACAAGGAAATTGTTGTTAGCCAGGGTCCTCATTTTTGTCTGTGTTGTACCTTGCACGGACAGGGTCCGCTCAGGCTCAGTCACTACCCGCGTCCTGTCACTGAAAAGTGCTACTACTGCTGCGTTCGCAAACATTCCAAACTGTTCATGGCGCCCCCCACAAACATCGAATAAGGATTCCTCTAATCAAAGATACCTCAAGGAATAACAGAAATATCTCCACGCTACGAACCGGGTTAGAGTTAATTTGACGCCTCGAGTAGGGAGTTAGACACGTCGTCAGGTCGTTTGTTCGGCCCGAAGAAGTCAGGAAAACACAGGAAGAGGAACGCAGGTAAAGTTAAAATCACTTTGGCTCAGTCATTTTTACTAGCTACGGAGATAACGTCAAGAGTGAGAACCTCGCTGTTGAAAAAACATGTTAGGGACTTGGATTTGGAGGGGATCAGAATCAGGGGCAGATGGCGATCTACTCTAGCATCATCCGTGCAAAGACGCTGAAGCCATGCAATCGCCTACAGGTATAAGAGGTGCGGGGGACTTTAACTCCAGAGCCTTTCTTGGCAAGTAACGCGTGGTTTGGCGAGACCAAGAAGCGCCAGAATCTAAATAACAGCAAGCTCAAAGATGAAGATGCCAATACTGACAGAGTAGCTTCTACTATTTCCCAGACGAGTTTCAGGCTATTGTAAAGGCTGAAAGATACAGGCGGGAGTCAGTTTTTAATTCCAGCCGAATGGAGCCTGCTTTTCAAAGGAAGAGAAAACTGCTCCAGGCGTTAAGACGGCGAGGGGTTAACTAGCGCTTCTGCTGCTAGGGTGACTATAGGTGTGAACCTCAACCGGTGTACCATTCTTAGAATTCCCGAGCCTTAAAAGGTTTTAGTAAGGGAATATTACCAGTTCGTTGGAGGTCAAGTAAGAAAGCTTGGAGAACTGGGAGTCAATCCGAGGACTGGTTTATCAATTTCTTATACATCGAGAAGGAGCGATACTTCCGTGATTTTAACGTTACTTTGGAGTAATTTAGAAAATAAGGCGGCCAGTTCGCTGGATGCTACTGATAGAGCCGACACGCCAAAAAATCGTGATTTTTTGGCTCCTGCTCGCCGTTAACGACTCCAAGGGCAGCTGGGACGAGGTGAAGAGCCCTGTCGCGAATGCCGGCTGGAAGACCCGAGGAAGAAGTGCATCAACCCGTCCCCAGAAGTGACCGAGATTGTCAGGCTTGGCCGGACTGCTGAAGAGAACGGCTTTCGGGATCTACACGAGGCGGACGTCGTCAATCTTCTAGTGCCCCATAAAAAGTAAATTGTTTGAGAAGAACTTGATGGAGCTGATACAGGTGGGGGGAGGTGCAAGATGTCGTTATAGAACCGCGCCAACTGACCGCGAAGGGGGCTGTCTCGGGTCTTCCACGCTTGTTGACCGGCCGGCAGAGTAAGTGGCTCATATGGATCTGATTCTGGAGCGGAATTTACAGGCTGGAACGGGTTTAGCACCTGTCT
Source organism: Nautilus pompilius (assembly GCA_018389105.1). Taxonomy (NCBI): domain Eukaryota; kingdom Metazoa; phylum Mollusca; class Cephalopoda; order Nautilida; family Nautilidae; genus Nautilus; species Nautilus pompilius. Next base: position 23,871 of record JACATO010001016.1, read on the forward strand.
CCACTACCTACAGAAAGATCTACAAGGCAAAAAACTCGCACGTCAAAGGAGTTAAGTTTCTCCTGCTAAAACCCTGACTCACTCCATGACTTTCGCTAGGTCACTGATGCTCTCTGACCCCACAGCGAAGTAGAACTGTCGCCACGGAACGTCACACTGCCAGCTAGGCGGAGTCTGACCCTGACAACTTTCCATCCTCCTCAGCATTGCTGCATCCTTCACCATCACGGCCTAATGTACTTAACTGCCAGTCTCTATCGGAGAGTAATTATATATATTTTTATGTCCTATGATCGAAATTATTTTTTTTTTAGTTTTGTATACGATTTAGTGAGATAGAGGTGAGAATATTAGGTCCTGTAGAGAGGGCTGGAACCGAGTTTGGGCTTGTGTGGTGGGTTCGCATCCAGGTTGAAGGGGACCAATTCAGTGATCTAACCTCTCTGTGTAGTCGCTTAGTTAAATTGTCGAGCGGAAAAAAAAGGAACTAAATAAGTGGGCAACATGGCAGCAGCGCCAATCTAAAGTTGATCACAAACGAACTGATATTCGCAAGAAAAAACTTTAGTAATGTGAGAGACCACCACCGATCAAAGCACACGTTTGTACACGTCTTGGTATTAATCAAATCAGACGATTCATCTGTTGTTGTGGGATGTTGCACCGTTCTTCGACCAGGTTCACTTCCGGCTGACCAGGAGGCTGTGAACGGAAATGGCAAAAAGAAACGCGTGCTCCTAAGATACCCGAACGGTCAACTGGGTTGAAGTTCAGGGATAATGAGATCAGATTATGCGAGTGGTGTTGCAGACATCAAATAAAGCACTGGCAACGTGTGTACGGTGCGGACGAGCGTTTTCATTCGTGGAGATGAGTTGACCTCGCCGTTACACCGGAGAGACCATCTCTGTACTTGGAACCAGTTATCGGACCCCTCTTAACGATGCTACCGTTAGTTCTTCAGCCTACTTGAATACTATTCCATCAGGCTTCCTGTTACCAAATCGATCAAGCTGGGTAATGATACAATTAGCAAATTGTTATTCAGCCTCTCCCCAGACTCTAGCCCGGTCTATTGTCGAACATTTGACAAGATCAAGACTTCTCGGTGAAAACCATGGCGCCAGCAGTTTATTATCTGGTGGTGATGCTGTGTTTCCTATTACATAAGTAACTGCCAATGGCACCGTGTTAAAGCGACACTCCACCGCAGTGCTATTCTGGATCGCTGCTGGCACGGAGCCTGTTAGCAAACTGTGTCTGTCAAAATCCTATAGCTGGTTGCTTCTTGGAGTTCACCCTGGAAAAATCGTGCTGTTGACAAAAACTTCATTCTGGCAAGAGTGACAAGCTAACGATTCTCATGTATGTGTGTTGGGGGGGGTTGTATCCCACTGGCCACCCGACCGAGGTCTCTCTGCGAACTAGCCAGTCTGAAGATACCTTGTTAGTATCCTAGAAATAACAGTGCGATCAACATAATACGTGGACGCAACGGCTGTCCACATTATCTCTTTGAACCATCCTGATGGCCTGAGCCTACCATTCCTCCCTAAAGTGACTTACACCACGGGTGTGGCCAATTTATATAGAAAATGTTAATAAGTCTTAAGCAAAGACGTAGGTAGATTAAGTGTAAAGAAAAATTGAACGTGAGTTTCCGAGGTCGCTCAGTTCCGGAAATGACTGCGTCATGTTCGGTTTCTTTCCTGAATACGCAGATCCTTTTCAACCAGAACATGGACGTGTTTAAACAATTGCCACACAAGCACTGAAGGATTGTTACTTATATTTGGTGAGGAGCATATTAAGTAATAAAGGTATTGTTTTTCACAAACTGCCAACTTAAGACCGATTTTCCTGGTAGATTTGTTGGTTGCTTTTTTTTTTTTTGTCGGATGTCTGATATTTCTGGGGCACTGAAGTTATAAACACGATGTGGCCGTTGTATAATTACAAATTAAAACTTTTTCTTACATCGGATGGCCACAGGAAACCTAGATCGCGGATAACTCTGTTAACTTCTGCCTATCTGAAGGTGGAGAGGCAATGGAGAGTCTGGGGGGGGGGAGCTGTCTTCGCCACCATAATCCTACGAAAACTGACGTTAATGAAACATCTGAAGAACCCTGTTTCTACTACTCAAATCGTAATGTTCAGGGTCTTCGTCGACAACTTTTGGAGTTTTTGGCGACCTACTTTTGCCCTTTTGGCGAGTTCCACTAAAGTTGCGCGGTAATTTGGCTTCCGCAGCACTGCATTGTGGGAACGTTTTCTCAATTATCGGCCATTAGAGTCTCGTTTGGGATTTCGTGCTGCTCTACTTTTTAAAAAAAAACCTATGCGAAGCGAAAATCGTGGTAAATTTTGAGAGTTTTAACATCAATTTTATTTTTGACTCTGTCTCTACCGAAAACAAACAGCTGCGAAATATCGAGTTAATTTAATAACCGCTCTGGAAGTAAAATCACCTCATTTATTTCAAATAAGCTTGGGATCTTCGAAACCTTCAGAGTTATTACCGAATTAAATGGGATTGATATCGGGTTTTAAAAGTGGCTATCATAAAATAGAATAGAATGCATGCTAATTAAAGGACTCGGTTACTGCTGCTTTGTCCGCTGTAGATCATGAAATTCTCTTATACAGTTTTGGCATCAGGAAACTTTAATGATTTACGAACCACGTGACAGCCAAAATGATGTTAGCAGTTCAATCTCGATCTAATGTTTGGCTAATGATCGCTGTGTTATACGAAGTATCGGATAATTTAGATTATGTAACATTTAAAAAAAGTTCATTGATTGGATTAAATTCTATTGCCTACGGAAATTAAATTTACCACTTTTACGAATTATTTTCTGAATTACGACTATTTGCCAGAAAATAGAGGTTAATTGAATTTACTCGAAACTGATTCCGTCGTAAATTCCACAAGTTCTGTTTCTTAATTAAATCTTTGATCTTTTATTGAATTTTTCACTAAACGATAAAACTGAGTGGTTTTACAATTTTATAAAGAGTCCTTCAAGTTGCTTCATGGAAGAATTTTAAATCGGTGTTTCCAATTAACGAGTCATTCCAAATGCTATCAAGCCCGTTTAAGTCTATCACAACCATCTCTTACCCTAAGGATCATAGACTCCATATAAACACGAAGAATACAGACAAATTTAGAAGCAGTAAAGCTGCATTGCCTAACTTAGTCAAATTAAAGAAACCGGTTCGTTATTCTCTGCGCTTCCGAATTTCGTTCCTGCTGATTTCTTCCACCAATCCATCTCTACAGCTAACCCTCGTCACAGCAGCTTCTCTCTAGCGGCGTTCTGCGCTCGTGACGCTTCTCGTTTATGACGCACTTGTTGGTGAGCTTCGAGCGTAAATGACCGACTTGCAAACAAAGACTGCAGTATTTAGGGGTCTGTTGACTCAGACGATTTAGTGCATTGTTGATACCAAGTCACCGGTGACCTTTCTACATAAGGACTGGACGGTCCTTCGTGTAAGGAAAATGAAAGTAATTTAAAACAAAAAAAAAATTTTTAATCGTTAATCAGGGTAAAGAGTAATGAACAATTGAGAAAAATTATGCAGAGAGAGAGAGATGATGATGATGATGATGATATGATGATGATGATGCTGATGATGATTGTCAGCACAAAGAGAAGTTACATAAGTACAGAGATAGAGATGACGTCAATACAGAAAGAAGAAATTACATCGTCGAGAGAGAGAGAGAGAGAGAGAGATGATGATGATGGCTGATGATGATGCTGATGGTGATGTCAGTACAAAGAGAGATTACATAAGTACAGAGATAGAGATGACGTCAAACAGAAAGAAATTACATCAGTAGAGAGAGAGAGAGAGAGAGAGATGATGAGAGATTGATGATGATGATGCTGATGATGATGATGTCAGTACAAAGAGAGATTACATAAGTACAGAGATAGAGATGACGTCAATACAGAAAGAAATTACATCAGTAGAGAGAGAGAGGAGAGGTGGAATTTATACTTCATAATTTTACTTGGCATCATTCTTTTGTGAAAAACAGGTTTTCTTATATATTTATATATATTAATATTTATTGTTTGTTTTCTAAACCTCATGGAGTCGTTCAATTTCTTCTTTATAAACCGATGCAATTTCTACGCCATTACTTGAGTCGAACGTAAACGGTTTGAAAACTGGGAGTGAGGGGATTTTTATAAGCTTGGGTGAACTGAAGATATCAGCGAAGTACACAAAAGTAGAAAGGGACCAAGGGAAACATTTGTTCGTTAAAGGTGCTTTATTTGCGTCATTGAGTGGAAATCTCTGAGTCCGGTCGGCCATGGGATGGAATGCTCTATGGTGCAGTGGTTTTCTGGTGAGATTAAGAGAAAATAGAACAAAATCAATAAATTTTTAAAAAAAGATATACAAACATGCAATAAAGAGATTAACGCTGGGGGGGATTTAATCTTTGCCTCACCTCCAATGGCCGCCACAAATAACCAAAAGATCGTCAGTACGCGCTATTAACTAGGAAAATAGTAACTATTACGTAAATGCCATGGAAGAGTAATCCTCTCTATGCCCGTCTTTATAGACGAATTTTCGCCCAGTATAAGAACTCAATGGGTAAAGCTGAAATATCGATGACTGGACCAGAATCTAATAAGCCACCCAGTAAGGTTTAAAGTCTAACATAAGAGCACTAAAGGAAGATTTTTGTTTATGTTTAAAGTAAAACTAAAAGAAAACCGACAAAGCTTTTGTTGTTGCACTATTTATTTTTTTTTAAAAATGAGGTTATTTTGGAATATCCATGGTAATATACAAATGTTTTGGAAAGTATTTCTTGTCGGCATCATCTGGATCCCTCGCAGGGGCCACTTCCGGTGCGCAGATATCTGCAGGTGGTGATGTTTCCACGCGGTATCAAGCTGGTATCGAACCCGCGATCTGCTGGTTGGTGACCCGTCCTGTTGATTTTTACCCTATCAGCTGTTTGTCCCGCTCCTCCCTGACCGTGGCCTTCCTCGAGACTCCCATTTTAACAACCGCAAGGACCCTAGAAGGTAAAAACGGTAACCCCACCTAAGTGCTCTGGTGTCGGGTATTCGGCCCATTGGAGGCCAATAGTCCATACACCGATCTGCTGGACTATCACAGCACGGAAGAAATGAGCTGATCGAAGTTCGCTACCTTCACGCTGGCTGCCAACCTTCGCTTTGAACTGCTGAAGGCAGCGATCAGACTTGGCTAACTGACCGGGTCGATCGACCGAACCAATTGTAGAGAGTTATGAATAAAGACCGCCGTCTATTCTACTGCCTTAGCTTGGCAGGTGTCTCAGTCAAACCTTCACTAATTTATATCCTCTGGGCGCACATGGCTGGAAAAGGTTTTGATGAGGTGTATTAACACCCAACTATCAAACACTATGGACTCGGACCGATGGTGCAGATGGACAGTTGTGCGCAGGAGAAACAGATCTTCCATGAATTGTTGGACGTCTGAGAATTCTGCTAGTTACCTATCCGTCCGTCAAAATAGCTTCGTCTGCGTTCTATACCATAATCAACATATCCTGTGCGTAGTTATAGCAACTTATCAGAATTAGTTACCTAACAGAGCCAAAATGTGAGCCTCATCGAGCACCTCAGAGCGTTTCAATAATCAGCTAAGAATCAATCAACCAAGACCGACCTCACAGCAGTAATTAAAGGTGCATATCCAAAATTTGTGGATAAACCCGGTGACTACGGGTAATCTGATAGATTCCACGACTAGACATCTATGCACTGGAAATAACGCTTGGGCCAACCACACAGTCAAGAATAAATTAATATACTCTACCAGTCTATGTATCACTTAACCCTGCCCTCAAACAAGACCCTAGTGTAGGTCTTTCTATTTAAAGATGTAAAGCATCACCAGTCAAAAATAAACTTCAAACATCATCTAGGTAAACAAGCAAATAATTTTTTTTTACATATTAATGATATTTTTCTTTCCATTTAAGAGGGAATTTAGAATGTATAGAGCATTTCTTAGAATTAAATATCAAATTTCAAATAATATACTGGTTTGGAATAATTTCTGCGCACAGTTTTATCCTTACAAATTTTCTTCTTCTCTACACACCCAGGTCTCAGCAGCTCAGTTACTTTGGTTGCTTCTATTATTTTCTGCGCGGCCATTCTTACCTCCTTTCCCTTTTAAATTTAGATAGTACATCTCCGTCACGAAAAAATAACAATATGGCTGCCGGCCCAGTAACAGCTACGTAATCATTCTCTCTCCCTCTCTCCATCTCTCCCCTCCTCCACCAAATATACACACGAACACACGCACGCACGCACGTAACATCGAAAGTTCTGGTTCGAAACCCTGAGCAAATAATTTCCAAACTCCTAGTTGTCGCCGATTTTGCCGTTTCATCATGTAGCGACTATCGAACCGCAACGCCTATATGGTCAAACGGATAATCGATATATCATCCAAGGACAGAACCTACAATTGCTTCTCAATTCAAACGTCCAAACATACGAATAAACGGTCTTTAGGTATCGCAAGAATTCCGGTGATCGCACACTTTAATGGCGTGAAATGGAAGGAAACGTTAACGCGGTGAATAGACCGTTGATACTTATCGCTCGTTGTTGTTATATCTGTCCGTCAGATCAGAAAGTGCTAAGGAACCTAACCTCCATTAATTCAGTAGACGCATCAGCATTAAAGTAAAAATGGCACATTGTTGGTGATTCGTCAGTTTTTCGACAACCGATTCTTCTGTCCACCCCTCGTTTATTTAGAGTAAAAGAAATTAAGAGATGTGCGATTAAGTAGGGGGATTTAGCTTTTGCGAAACCTTGGCTCTAATGGATTGTCAGCACCCAGAGGTCTGAGATTAACGCAATAAGTCTATCGCAGTCAGCTGTCCTATTATAACTGGAGACGTTTGAGACAATGCCGTGAAGCCCTTACTGATGATCCCGTCTAGAATCGAAACTCTTTATTCCTGAACGTTTTCCATTATACAATTAAACATTTAAAAAAAAAAAAAAAAAAAAAAAACATTCTTGGTGAGAATACAGTTAAACACGATTTTGTCCACTGTTTTAACTTTAACAGACCTCGCTGGCGCCAGAGACCGGAAAATACGCGTAATGAAGAACGAGGCTCGTCAGTCTTTTAGCAATAGTGTCTCAAATAACTTCCATAACAAGATGGATGAACCATGATTCCTTGAGGGTTTACGCGGTGTTGCCAGAAATATATTTCTCACCAAAAATTCTGTAGACATTTCTGCAGCTTTTATTGAATACACGCCGTATGACGTACCATATATTGGAAATTATTCTTCCCCCTAACAGTAATTTCGATGACGCTATTTTCTGCTGCTCCAGCAATCGTATAACCCCGGAAAACTGTAAAAGTCGTCACGTCCGAAACTTTTAAAAATACATATATTTGACATTTGGAACCATTCTCCAAGATCAGATAATATATATTTTATTTAAAACAGATTTTTTTTTCAAGAATAATTATTTTTCATAGCCCTCATAGAGCGAAAGTGAAAATTTAATTTATCAAGCTTCTGCCCCCCACACAAAAGTAATCCGTGGAACCCCTGGCAGTATTTTACTGAAGATGAACCATCCATACTATTAACATCTGTTGTTTGCTACAGCGGCCTCCCTCTCATCTGCCACTCACACAAGCAAGCATCTCATCACGTGTCGGAGACTGCCCCTCTCGTCATTGTCGCTCCAAGTATTCTCAAGCTTTTGTCTGTCATATAAACGCCAGTTTGGCTTACTGTTCTAAGCCGAATAACCGTCGTGTATTTAAAATACACGGTTCCTTACCAATAGGTTATGTCAGCTTTCTTCCTCCGTTGAGCTACTGCTTTTGTTAGACGTTTCTTGTGCTCGTGTCGGCGTTGATGATGAGTGCGTTATCAACCCTGTCTCCACATCTAAATTCAAATTTATGAACATCGAGCCGAAATCGCGATGTAGTTCTAGGAAGTGGCGACAGAAGCAATAGAATCAGGATCAAGTCTATGCGAAAAGCAACTCCTTGGTTTAATGTGCTTGAGGCCAGAAATCGGGAATATATTTCCGGGTTGGTACCATTTCATTTTAAATATTAATGTCAGAGGTCAACTTAACCACCGAATCTGCTTCTGTACCTATTATCTGAAGATAGCTGTACACGTCACGTAACCATTCTGAAGAAGGAACGTTATAACAGTTGCACTTATACCGAAGAACAGATCCAACTCTGACAGTACCGAACTACCATCATTAAATAAATGTACCGCAGTGACCATTTACCTGTATTAAAAAATCTTAATATTTGTATCAATTAATAATCTACATTAGCCAGCAGAGTCATTGTCTTAGTCTCAAACACCGTTTATCGCTTTCACGCTTCTTAAAACATCATGAACTCAGCAGAAATAAGATTGACAGAGCTGCTGCCTTGCGCATAGTTTTACTCGGAAGTCCACAAAATCTACCGTTTACCAAAAATCAGATGTCCTCCAAATAAATACTGTAGGTGTCCTGATAATATCATTTTTTAATATTACTTTAAACCTAATTTGTGTCAAATATTTAAAAAATTCTAAATAATGTAAAAATTCCATAAATTGGTCATTTTACTTTGATCTCACTTGTGTGTGTGTGTGGTGTGTGTGTGTTGTGTGTGTGTGTGTGTGTGTTCTCTCTCTCTCTCTCTACTGATGTAATTCTTTCTGTATTGACGTCATCTCTATCTCTGTACTTATGTAATCTCCCTTGTACTGACATCATCATCATCATCATCTCTCTCTCTCTCTCGTCTCTACTGATGTAATTTCTTTTCTGTATGGACGTCATCTCTATCTCTGTACTTATGTAAATCTCTCTTTGTACTGACATCATCATCATCATCATCATCATCATCATCATCATTTCTCTCTCTCTCTCTCTCTCTCTCTCTACTGATGGAATTTCTTTCTGTATTGACGTCATCTCTATCTCTGTACTTATGTAATCTCTCTTGTCTGAACATCATCATCATCATCAGCATCATCATCATCATCTCTCTCTCTCTCTCCCTCCTCTCTCTCTCTCGTCTCTCTCCTCTCCTACTGATGTAATTTCTTTCTGTATTGACGTCATCTCTATCTCTGTACTTATGTAATCTCTCTTTGTACTCACATCATCATCATCATCATCATCATCACATCATCATCATCAGCATCTCATCTCATCTCTCTCTCTCTCTCTCTCCTCTCTCTTACTGATGTAATTTCTTTCTGTATTGACGTCATCTCTATCTCTGTACTTATGTAATCTCTATTTGTACTGAGCATCATCATCATCATCATCATCATCATCATCTCATCATCTCTCTCTCTCTCTCTCTCTCTCTCTCTCTCTCCTCTCATTTAAAAAATTTTTAATTAAAATAAAACCACCCGATCCCTCTGAGCGAATAGAAGAAATTATACACTTAAAAAAATGAATAAAATATTTGTAATCATAAAGTTGTAATTTTTTTTTGTGCCAGATACAAATAACTCGGTTTGCATGATAAAGTCATAAGTGTGATGCTCGTCCATCCGCACAACGGTATTCCCGGTCCGCAGTCGAGGGTGGAGATTCTCTAAATTCATCGGGACGCTCCTCTCTGGAAGCAATTTATTAACTTACAGGCGGCCAGGGGACGAAGCCACCCAGGAAGTGCCTATAAGCCGAAGGTGAGTGATCCCTTTGCTGTTACCCCGCTGGTTTATGACCACGTCAGCTGTTAAATGTTTTGGCGGATCTTCTAGTCTTTTTTTTTTTTTTTTAACTTTTACACGCTTCATACCAAAGATGATATAATCAGTCACATTCGGGCAGCAATTACTGAACCTCGTCGACATTTACCATTAAGTCAATCCACGGAGAGCGTTTATGGAGTTGCCGAATCTAAGGGGAATAATCCATCGTGTTAAATACTCGTACGATTACTTCAAAGTTGATTGGCTTCGTAGGAATGCGTTTTATTTGTTTTCTTAGTTTAAGCTACTCGAAGCATCTTGACTCCGGTTGGTTCATTGAGCAGATGCTACTCTCAGAATGCGAGAAGTAGTGGGGCAATCGATTAATGTCACTTGTAGTAGTAGTAGTAACCCTAGGGTCTTGGTTATTTATACTATGATGAAGATGGAAACAAGAAAAAAACGACGGAAATAATTAAATATGGAGAAAGGAAAATGGAAGGAGAGAGAGAGAAGAGAGAGAGAGAGAGAGAGAGAGAGAGAGAGAGAGAGAGAGAGAGATGGAGAGAGGAAGAGAGAGATGGAGAGAGAGAGGAGAGAGAGAGAGAGAGAGAGAGAGAGAGAGAGAGAGAGAGAGAGAGAGAGAGAGATGGAGAGAGAGAGAGAGAGAGGAGAGAGAGAGAGAGAGAGAGAGGGATATATATATATAGATATATATATACTATATGACGTCAGTACAGATGGAGAGAGAGCAGATAGGTTGGAGAGAGAGAGAGAGAGAGAGAGATGGAGATGGATATATATACATATATGACGTCAGTACAGATGGAGAGAGGCAGATAGGTTGGAGAGAGAGAGAGAGAGATGGAGATGGATATATATACATATATGACGTCAGTACAGATGGAGAGAGGAAGATAGGTTGGAGAGAGAGAGAGGCAACTTAAAAACTAATACTATTTCATTTAACAGATGCCTGCAAATATGATTTTAGTGCTAAAATAACTAACTCCCACATTGCCACTTTAGCAAATATCGAATAAAAAATTTTTTTATGTTTGATTAAATACCAGAGAAAGTGATACTCACAGGAGTTGCGGTCAGCGCAGTTCCCAATAACCTGTTATCTGATATTTCAAAAGATGATCCTGGGGAATAATTTAACTTTTTATAAAATGGGATTTCTCGGAAACTATCGATCTTAATAAAACAATTTTAATGTTAGATCCAAAACCATTAGACAAAAAGATAAATAGATAAAACCAACACGGAAATAGTTTGATTCTTTTAATTTATTCAGCCACTGAGTAGAAATATTTTAATTGGTGTTTCAGCGGACCTTCTGGCTATTATTGAGACACTTCTATTAAATATTTCATTTAATTCGGCTTTATTTTTAAATAAAATTTCTCTTAGCAAAATATATTTAAATGGCGCACCATCTGTAAAAGTGGCCAGCGACAGCAGACGACAGGTGGTTTTACGTCATGGATGTGAATAAATGGATGACAGAATACCAGTGTTGATGATCTCTGTCAAGGGGAAGGAATATAAAGGTAAAGGTATCATTTAATGGAAAAAACCCGTCCGATCGTGGTTCTCTCTTGGAATACACAAAACCTTAAACGTCATTAGGGTTCTTTGAGGGAGGTGGGAAGGCTTTTAAAATGTGCAGGGCTTCGGCATCACCCCACAACCGGTTTAATCCAGAAAAAAGTTAGTAGAATCTAGGGACTGTCGAAAGAAAGCAAGTATTCCATTAACCAAATAGGAGAACGGTTTCGAAGAGATGAAGAAGCTCAGAGACCCAGCCGAACGCGGCGCAGACGTCCGTCGATCGAAAGTTCTGGCCGGGCTGGAAGAATTTTCAAAATGGCGCGCGACGCAGCATCTTCTACAACTCGCGTATCCCCCAAAACCCACCGCTTTGTCCTTTCAGAAAGCACCTCGCATCTCGCCGCGAGACAGACAAACAATTGGCATCGGTGCCACCTTTTCAAATGTTAAATAAGTTCGCTTCATGACTATTTATAAGGTAGCAGGCAATTAACAGAAGTAATTCTTCTAACTGTGCGAGTGAGTACGTTGTAACGGGCGTTTTATCCTGGAATCTTCCAAAAGGAAAGGAGAGGTTTGCAACTGACGGCGGAACAGAGCGAAGTTCCGCTGCTGCATCCGATGGACAGGTGCGGAAGCCGGTTGCGTTAATTAGTCGACATCCCGGAACTGAAATGCTTGCGCTCCAATCGGTTTTGTTCGCCTTTTATCGCAATTTAATAAATATTCCTTCAAATAAAAGCAACGAATGAATGATCGAGAAAATAATAAAATCTGCCATCAAGCTCCCCCCCCTGACAATGATACCGATCCTGGCAAAACCTTCTTGATTAAGTCATAAACCAGAAGTCAACGTCCAAAACAACAAACAAGAACTACACTTACCAGTTACTGTAATTAATAAACTCGCGATCATCCCTAACATTTTAATAGAATTCTTTATATGTAACCAGTATATATTTCAACGTGCTAAGGTCCAACGAGGCGCGGAAATGGTAAACACCAGGCTGCCTCCTAAGATCCAGGCCAAGAATTCCGGCTTCGTTTGGCGTACCTCTCTGGAAAGGTTTCTTCTCTTTTCTCTTCGCGATGGGTTTTCTTCCACATCTATAAAATCAATCGTTCTAGGGACGTCTTTCGTGGGCGGGGGGGGTGATGATTTCCGGTGTCACGCCGCCACCCTTTCCCTTCCGCCTAGTGTTCCGGATGAGGGATACGGAAACGATAGCCGTGATACCTCGCAACCTAATCAGGCATGTCTAACGCTGTAGATAATAATCTCCGAAGATATACACTATTATAAATAATTATGGAAGCCTACAGATGATATGCACAAATAATGAGTAATTGCAGCTGATATACGTGTATAATGCATACACAACGAGTAATAACAGAAAATATGCAAAAACAAAATGAATATGTTGTTCAGTGCATTAGTATTTGGTATGTGAACCCTTTGCTTTATGTAGGACAAATTCTCATACTCCCATACAGATAAGCGGTGTATGGCTGTGGAATATCGCTTTAAATATCTTGTATCACTTCCCACAATTTATCCATGATGTTTGGTTGCCTTTTGACTTTCTCAGCAGCCGTATAACCCTATATGGCTTAAACGATGTTCGTGTCGGGACTCTGTGCAAACCGAGACATTTCTGTTTGCGTTCCATCAGTCTCTTTGCGTTGCGAATATTTTTCATGACATTTGGTGTATGTATGAGGGTCATTGCTATGCTGGAAATGAATCCCTGCCCAATGTGATGTTTTCCTGAGAATTGCATGATAGATGCGAACCTGCCTGTATCTGTCTGAAGTCAGTATACTTTAGGTTTTATGCAAATCTCCGACCCCCTCCCGGCTGATATGCAGCCCCACGCTTGTATTGAGTTGCTCCTGTGCTCCACTGGAGCTGTTGTACACCGACTGCTCTACCGCCCGCCAATCCGCCTTTCGAGAAGCTAGAGTCAATTATTGTCTAACAGTTCAGACATGGTCCCATCTGTAAAGAGCACCTTCTACCAGCATCGGTCATCCCACTGTTTTACTTCCGCTGTCTATTGCAGCCCATTCCGCTTGATTGCCTCTCCTCAGCAAAGGTTTCCGGCAGCTTCACGTCCATTGGCATCGCTCCACGTTAATGCGCATCTTGCAGTTCTTGAAAAAAAACCCCCATCAACACCCGTCCTAGCAGCTGGGCCATTCGCAACATCTCTACCGGCTCCTCGTCTATCCTGTAGAGAACATACCCTAGGGTACTTAACACCAATTCCGGACAGTTTGGCCTTTCTTTCTCGATCGCGTATCCTCCTCAGAGCGCTGCATACAACAGCTCCTCCTGAAGCATAGTCTGCCGCATGACGAGGCTTTCACTAGCTAAGACTTCGATTTCTCTACGCTTGTCACGTGATATTTCCTTTGCTGGACTGATGACATTTGACCACACTACAATGATATCTCTGCCGATGCTTAAATAATCCATGTGCAAGTGTGCCACTTTCTGAATGCTCGCAGAACCAATCACAATGTGCTATATCAACACGTGACCTTACTATGAAGCATCTTATTTTCTTTTTACATACGAGATGCGATTCTATCCCTTGTTATTTGCATTTGTACCCAGTTTGTTTTTTTTAATATCCGTTTCCATAATTATTTCCAATGCTGTATGTATCAAACTAATATCTTTTTGAAAATATGTTTTCAAGAAACGTTAGTGTTGGATAGCCGAGTCGTCAAATCGCTCTGATCGAGAACCACCAGTTGGTATTTGAAATAGTTGGCTGGGAACCACGAAATGAGCCGTCTGACGAAAAACGAAACAAAGCAGAAAAATCATCTTAAAACGTTTCTTCTCTTTTGTTGGAGTATAACATCTGCAGACCGGAAAACGAAGAAAGAGAGATGTTTAAATCTTATTATGCTTTACCACATTACTGGCATAGCTACAGCTTTTTATGAATCTGTCAACATCTCCCGAACTAAAGAATTTAATTAAGTACTAATATTTCTCAATCAAACAGGTGCGTGTTATAAGATATCGCTGTTGTTGTTGTTGTTTGGGCGCTGAATTATTCTCCCGGCTGTTAGGAAAACTTGAGGGTCTTTTCTTCTTCTTATTTTTAAAAGCGAGTATTTGTTACTTCTATTCAACGAGATACGACGACAATTACGAATGACAAGTTGACGTCTCCGACGTAACCTTAGGTTACTGATTACCCGAGATGCGTGGAAGGATCGCGACATGACGCTTGTATCAAATTAAAGCTGTCCCACAAAACAGCATTTGTTCTTAACCATAGGCCATCTTCTCGGAAACAAGCCCCTCTCTTTACTGTGAATAAATCACTTTAAGCAGTCACCTTTCCTCGCTGGTTTGTGTATACATACATAATATACCCGCACACACGACTTAAGAAATAAAGAAGTCTAACAAATAAACATTTCATTTCTAGATGAAGGAATACTTCGTAAATGAATAAATAGAAAGGAGAAGAAATTACGTGAAAAAGTTCTGAATGTCAGAGATTTCCGTTAATTTCCCACCCATTCAGTATTAAGCAAACATAAAAATAGATAATAAGAATTTCTGTATAATGACAATTATTTAATGTATGTCAGCGGTTGTGACAAGTCTGAACAGGTCTTATACTCGTATGACGATTTGCTTTTACTGCTCTGGTTTCTACACTGGCGATCATAATTATGGACTTCACAGTAAAATATTCCAGGAGGATATATTCTTTAAATAGTTTATGATCAAAGTTCCAAGATAAATGTATTGCAACACATTTTTACATGTGACGATCAATTGTGAATACACATCTACCTAAATCAACTAATAAATGTATTACTGTATACTGTGTAGTCTGATAATGTACTACTTCAACCGCTGCGAGTGCAGAAAATATTTGTAAGGAAGGAACAAATGTTAGGGATCAAACTATTGTTTTTAGCAAAGAGAAAGTCGTCAGATCTGTTTCGAAAAGCGTTAACATTTGCTCTTTAAAAGTCATACGGCAGTCATGCTTCATGAGCACAACACGTATATTCCCAGGCACCTGTCCTTATAAAGTTGCAAAGGTGTTACAGTGAGTGTCCAAAATCGATAACTATAGAGGAAACAACAGCTGAAAGCACCTGGGAAGTCCGAGGCCACAGAGAATGGTTCGGGCTCTGGCCCCAGTGTGAGCACTATGATAGTTGATCGCAGCCTTACACCTGCGACCAAGAGAAGTCAAGGAAGCTTTTGTGGGGTGGTGTGTGTGTGGGGGGGCTTCCACTCCTTTGGTGAAGCCCTGACGGAGTTACTGATGCGAATAGGGCGCTGGCTTGGCTATCAAGTTCATCCGAAAAAGACGTGATGGATTTCGAGTCTGGAGAAAAGCGCGTCAGTGTCCACACCGTCCCACCACAGACCCGGTGAAGGGAGGCGCTGTAACAACATCTCCCTGACCCCCCCATCGCACTTCCGTGCACCTAAGTATTATGCGTATACGTTGCGTCACTCTCAACGTCGGATAATCTCATCATCTCGGCAACGTTAGAATAATAACCACAGTGAATGCGACTCGAGTACTCGGACGTTTTATTCTACATCCATAAAACCATGACGCACAACCGAACGTCAACACGTGATTATACCCAACTATGGTGGACGTGACGTAATAATTTCGACATTCTAGATGATGTGTAAATCAATGTAATGACGATGTACCAGGTTGAGTTTAAATTACCACCATGTCATACTCGTAGCTGGCAGCAAACCCTGTCTCTGAAGCGGGCACTTAGACAAATCGCACCTCTCCTGCCACGTGAAATGGATCTACCTCTAGCATTCTAACATTCAGAACAGGTAAATAGATAGTCCTGAATAGACGTAGAGCACCAGACCCGGAAGTCACTGACTCCTTAAAAAAAAAAAAAAAGAGGGAACAAAAGCAACCCCCCTGTATGTTGTATACGTAAAGATATTGTATTTAAATGTGTTTTGTATTTGATTCTTATCATTAACAAACTAGTGACTGTACACTTCCCTGAAGAATGAACTACAGGCGGAAACTTCAAACAAAACGTTTGGTTATCAATTCAAGTAAATTGTTTTTCCCGTTCACGAAGTGACTTCGTTAACTTTGCTTCTTCCTTCTTTTCACCTCATACCGTCTGTTAACTCGCTATAAATTACTCAGCAGTCTGCTAAAATTCCCTGACGGAGTGTACGTCTCTCTCTCTCTCTCTCTCTCTCCCCATCTCTCTCCATCTCTCTCTAGCTCTCTCTCTCATCTCGCTCTCTCTCTCAGATCTCTCTCTCTCTCTCCATCTCCTCTTCCTTTCTCCATCTCTCTATGCCATCGCTCCTCTCTCCATCCCTCTCTATCTCTCAATCCTATCTCTCTCTCTCTCTCTCCATCTCTCTCTCTCTCCAATCTCTCTCTCTCCATCTCTCATCTCTATCTCGGATCCATCTCTCTCTCCATCTCTCTCTCTCTCTTCTCCCATCCCTCTCTCTCTCTCAATCTCTCTCTCTCTCTCTCCAGCTCTCCTCTCTCTCTCCTCTCTCTCACTCCCTCCCTCTCTTCTCTCTCCAATCTCTCTATCCATCCTCTCTCTCTCTCTCCATTCTCTCTCTCTCTCCATCTCTCTCTCTCTCTTCTCCATCTCTCTCTCCATCTCTCTCTCTCTCTCTCTTCTCTCTCCATTCCTCTCTCCATCATCTCTCTCTTCTCTTCTCTCTCCCTCTCTCTCTCTCCATTCCCTCTCTCTCTTCTCTCTCCATCCTCTCTCTCCATCTCTCTCTCTCTCTCTCTCTCTCTCTCTCTCTCTCTCTCTCTCCTTCCCTTGTCCGGTTATTCCTCACGGACTTTTCCGCCGAGGTTGGCTTTGTTTCCCCATTGTATCAGATCGGAGTCGTAAGCAGTCAACGGAGATTCTTATTCAAGAAGGAATGATATCCGGAAGCCACGACTGTTTATCGGTGTGTACGACGACGCTCTGTAATGTTTCACTGCCTAAAGCTTTGTTAAAGATGAAAGAACGGAGCTGCAAACACCACTGGCGTCCCCCGACTTCTTTAGATGTTCATCTTTCTTTGTTTGGAAGTTTGTAAGCGAGTATTTGTTTTTCGGTAACACCAAACCTATATATATATGTAAAACTCCCATCTCCCAGTGCCCAAGTTTCAAAGCCAGACGTAATCAGAGCTAAAATAGTGCTTGGCATTTCATCCGACGCCTCACAAACAGTCCCGAAATAGGGCCTGATATGTTCAGGGCCATAAAAAAACAAACACCCAACCCCCCGAGGAGCCGGAATTGTCCCTTTTCTCGGCGTCTGGCTTGTTTTGTTCCGGCTCCTCGCGGCCTATGGTGGGGTCAAGTCGGTTTTACTTCGAGCTACGGTGTAGGGCAATTTAAAAATGTATGAAAGATGTTAATTCCGCCCCAGCTCCGGCGATCAATGGCCGCGCCGTGACAGGTCACACCTAAGTGAGCCGAAAACAGTGAGGTCTTGTTGGAATCGGTCAGGCCGGGATTTCGTGCCAGGTCAAGCGGAACTTTTAAGATGACTCCTGGGTACGCTAACTCTGCGTTAATTTTGTTGGTGCAGGGATTTAAAAAAAAAAAAAAAATGTATCTACTTGCTTCGTTCCGCCGGCCATCCCAGCTCGGCCCCATTCCACTTTTCACGCGCACTCTCACCAAGGTCTGGATTTGTTAGTGATGCACTCACCGTGCAGCTTGATTCTCGCCGAGAGGCTTCCGCCTCCATCCGGGGCTCCGGCTCCCGTGATATAAGAGGCGCTACTTGTTCTCGCTACCGCTGACCTGTGAAGATGACGTTCCTCTACTTTCGTTTATGTAGAAAAAACAACAGCTAAATTATTAATTACTTTTTCAATACGGCTTTTAATTTTTCTATTCCTTCAATAAACCAACTTCAATATCAAATATTTGCGACTCCCACTATACTCAATACCAACCCTTTTGTCCATTTGGGGTTAATTTAAAATGATAGACTATAAATTCAAAAAGGTCTCCGTTTCTCTTTGCTTACAGTATTGTAGTCATCGCCAAAGAATTTAATTTCATCAATATTATAATTAAAACACAAAAACACATCAGTTGTTCTGCAGAAACGCGCTCGCGCACACACACAAAGACACACAGAGAGAGAGAGAGGAGAGAGAGAGAGAGAGAGAGACGACAGACACACACACACAACACACACACAGAGACAAAGACACAGGGAGAGAGACACAGAGAGGAGACACAGACACCAGAGAGACCCACAGAGACAGAGACACAGAGACACACACACACACACACAGACACACACACACACACACACACCACACACACACACAGAGACAAAGACACAGGGAGAGAGACACACACAGAGAGACACAGAGAGAGACACAGACACACAGAGAGAGAGAGACACAGAGACACAGAGACACAGACACAGACACAACACACCAACACACACACACACACACGACACAGACACACAACACCCACACACACCACACACACACACACACACACAAACACACACACACAGACAAAGACACAGGGAGAGAGACACACACAGAGAACACAGAGAGAGACACAGACACAAGACACAGACACAGAGACACACAGAGAGACACAGAGACACAGAGCACAGACACACACACACACACACACACACACACACACACACAACACACAGACACAGACACACACACACAGACACAGACACCCACACAACACATACACACACACACAACACAGAGACACAGACACAGAGAGAGACACACACACACACGGACACAAATACACACCAGAGAGAGAACACAGAGACACAGAGAGACACACAGAAAACAACAGAGAGAGAGAGACCCAGACACAGAGAGAGCACACACACACAGAGAGACACACAAACACACCACACACACACAGAGACACAACAGACACAGAGAGAGACACACACACACACACAGACACACAAAACACACCAGAGACACACACAGAGAGAGAGACACAGAGACACAGACAGAGACAGAGAGAGACACAGACACAGAGAGACATACACACAGAGAGACACACCACAACAAAACACACACACACACACACACACACCACACACATACACACAGAGAGACACATCCACACACAGAGAACACACACACACACATACACACACAGAGACACACACACACACACACAAACAAGCGATAAAAACGCACAAAGGTTAGTACTAAGCCATAAATCACCAGAAGAAATTGTCCATATCAGCTGTTAACAGATATTTTATGGATCCACTTAGAACCTGCAGAACCCCTTTATTATAAATTTTTCCAATTCTTAAAGAGTTGCTCCAGTGTCTTTTCTTTTCAGAGGTTTTGTGTTGAAAAGTCAGCAATGTATAATGTTGACATCGTCTTGATAGATGTGCCGGAGAGTTTTGTAGAGAGAAGCCACAACGCTACTACTTGATGGATGTAGTATTAACAGATAGAATGATGTCATAATACCGCTTACAAGGATAAAAGCTACTGCACGACAGTGCTTAACAGAACAGAATATTCTTGCATTTCTGAGGACGCCAACGTCAATTACTGACGTGTCTTCCTTGCCCAAGTTCTCTGCCTTCGGACACCGTTACAATGAACACGTCATCGACTATCAGCATTTTCACATTTTCCTATACGACTCCCAGCTTCATTAGCATCTATCGGGCATCAGAACCCATCAACGACACACCAAAAGTCTAAGAGTGTCACAAACAAAGACAACTGAGGAGTGATGACCGTTGGGAAATAATTTTTCCGGTTGTTGTTATTTTTGTCCAGATATTTGCAAGGCTTCCAATCCCTAGCTGGATCCAATCCGAAATGTTTCCGAAACTATTTGATTTACAAGGGAAATCGACTCTTTGTTTTCTCAATATTTAGACAGTTAAAAGCTTTGTCACACAAATCTAGAAAACAAATGAGGCGTCTATTGACGACGAGATATTACTGTCGATGAGTTTCTTTTCTCTTGCTTTACATTGCCAAAAGTAAGTCAGTGCTTCCAGCTATCATTCCCAGATTTTAACAATCGTCGTCAGATACTTTTAAAATCCCACCCATGTTTCTTTTAACCCTAAACACCATTCTCTAATAGCCCTACTACACAGGATAGCACGTTATATTTACCTGTTTCTGTTAATAAGAGTGCGAATCCTTCACCGAACTCTTAGATTCAAGAAAAGAGGGATGTGCTTAGACTTCCAAGGACATAGGAAGTTGTCACACGTGATAAACCAGTTATCTATTATATTATGTACTTTAAAAAGGCCTTATAATCTATAGTAAAATTAATAGATGTGTGCCATTAAATGGATCTATACATCGTGGCCTCATCAGTTTTGGATTATTATCTTAGAAGAGCAAAAGTGGCACCATTATCCCACATCTTGCTTTGGTCCTGGCTGTTTCTATAATGAAAAATATATAATTCATTTCCATTTCTATTTTGTTCTGCAACGCAATCAACCAAAGCCGACCAGATCTTCTAGGAAATTTGAATTAAAAAAATAAAATGTATGAAACGTCTCTGATTGTCTTAGAAAGTTAGTAAGCATTGATGCACTCAAAGAATAGTATTACTAGCTAGATTTTCACGTTGTGCGCACTGAATTATTAGTGGGCGCTGAAAGGGTTGACATGTCAAGTCTTTTAACTTCACCAAGGAATGCTCGTGGTTATAAACTTCACGACTGTATAAGGAATATTGATCAAACGAGATAGTAATCAGTGTACGGTTGGAATCCTGATGGAATTTTAAGCTACCTTATTTTGTATAATTTTCACGTTTTGTTTACAGGAACAATGCATTTTGTTTGCTAATAAACATAAAATTCATGCTGACTATAAATATTCTCAAGAATAACGTGTCTGGCTCATAAGTTTCAGGAAATTTAGTACATTTCACTTTCTATATTTTTATGGTTTTTCATTCAAGAAGACAACAAACGACTTTTGCGTCATATGTTCGGTCGTTCGTCATCCTTGTGATGGATGGTGTCCTGTATGGGTCAGGTCGGGTCGTTCATTTCTTGTGATGGATGGTGCCTGTGATGGGAGTCAGGCCGTTCTTCATTCTTGTGATGGATGGTGTCCTGTATGGAGTCAGGTCGTTCGTCATTCTTATGATGATGGTGGTGCCCTGCATGGAGTCAGGTCGTTGTTCGTAATTCTTGTGATGGATGGTGTCCTGTATGGAGTCAGGTCGTCATTCATCCTTGTGATGGATGGTGTCCTGTATGGAGTCAGGTCGTTCGTCATTCTTGTGATGGGTGATGCCCTGCATGGAGTCAGGTCGTTCGTCATTCTTGTGATGGATGGTGGCCTGAATGGAGTCAGGTCGTCATTCATTCTTGTGATGGATGGTGTCCTGTATGGAGTCAGGTCGTTCGTCGTCCTTGTGATGGATGGTGTCCTGTATGGAGTCAGGTCGTTCGTCGTCCTTGTGATGGATGGTGTCCTGTATGGAGTCAGGTCGTCATTCATTCTTGTGATGGATGGTGCCCTGTATGGAGTCAGATCATTCTTCATTCTTGTGATGGATGGTGCCCTGTATGGAGTCAGATCATTCTTCATTCTTGTGATGGATGGTGCCCTGCATGGAGTCAGGTCGTTCGTCGTCCTTGTGATGGATGGTGTCCTGTATGGAGTCAGGTCGTCATTCATTCTTGTGATGGATGGTGCCCTGTATGGAGTCAGATCATTCTTCATTCTTGTGATGGATGGTGCCCTGCATGGAGTCAGGTCGTTCGTCATTCTTGTGATGGATGGTGCCCTGCATGGATTCAGATCGTTCGTCATTCTTGTGATGGATGGTGCCCTGCATGGATTCAGATCGTTCGTAATTCTTGTGATGGATGGTGCCCTGTATGGAGTCAGATCATTCTTCATTCTTGTGATGGATGGTGCCCTGTATGGAGTCAGATCATTCTTCATTCTTGTGATGGATGGTGCCCTGCATGGAGTCACGTCGTTCGTCATTCTTGTGATGGATGGTGCCCTGTATGGAGTCAGATCATTCTTCATTCTTGTGATGGATGGTGCCCTGTATGGAGTCAGATCATTCTTCATTCTTGTGATGGATGGTGCCCTGCATGGAGTCAGGTCGTTCGTCATTCTTGTGATGGATGGTGCCCTGCATGGATTCAGATCGTTCGTAATTCTTGTGATGGATGGTGCCCTGCATGGAGTCAGGTCGTTCGTCATTCTTGTGATGGATGGTGCCCTGCATGGATTCAGATCGTTCGTAATTCTTGTGATGGATGATGTCCTGTATGGAGTCAGGTCGTTCGTCATCCTTGTGATTGATGGTGTCCTGTATGGAGTCAGGTCATTCTTCATTCTTGTGATGGATGGTTTCCTCTATGGAGTCAGGTCGTTCGTCATCCTTGTGATGGATGGTGTCCTGTATGGAGTCAGGTCGTTCATAATTCTTGTGATGGATGGTGTCCTGTATTCAGGAGTCAGGTCGTGTCGTCTCTTGTGATGGATGGTGTCCTGTATGGAGTCAGGTCGTTCGTCGTCCTTGTGATGGATGGTGTCCTGTATGGAGTCAGGTCGTCATTCATTCTTGTGATGGATGGTGCCCTGTATGGAGTCAGATCATTCTTCATTCTTGTGATTGATGGTGCCCTGTATGGAGTCAGATCATTCTTCATTCTTGTGATGGATGGTGCCCTGCATGGAGTCAGGTCGTTCGTCGTCCTTGTGATGGATGGTGTCCTGTGGAGTATGGAGTCGTGTCGTCATCATTCTTGTGATGGATGGTGCCCTGTATGGAGTCAGATCATTCTTCATTCTTGTGATGGATGGTGCCCTGCATGGATTCAGATCGTTCGTAATTCTTGTGATGGATGGTGCCCTGTATGGTGTCAGATCATTCATTCTTCATTCTTGTGATGGATGGTGCCCTGTATGGAGTCAGATCATTCTTCATTCTTGTGATGGATGGTGCCCTGCTGCATGGAGTCGGTCGTTCGTCATTCTTGTGATGGATGGTGCCCTGTATGGAGTCAGATCATTCTTCATTCTTGTGATGGATGGTGCCCTGTATGGAGTCAGATCATTCTTCATTCTTGTGATGGATGGTGCCCTGCATGGAGTCAGGTCGTTCGTCGTCCTTGTGATGGATGGTGTCCTGTATGGAGTCAGGTCGTCATTCATTCTTGTGATGGATGGTGCCCTGTATGGAGTCAGATCATTCTTCATTCTTGTGATGGATGGTGCCCTGCATGGATTCAGATCGTTCGTAATTCTTGTGATGGATGGTGCCCTGTATGGAGTCAGATCATTCTTCATTCTTATTCTTGTGTGATGGATGGTGCCCTGTATGGAGTCAGATCATTCTCATTCTTGTGATGGATGGTGCCCTGCATGGAGTCAGGTCGTTCGTCATTCTTGTGATGGATGGTGCCCTGTATGGAGTCAGATCATTCTTCATTCTTGTGATGGATGGTGCCCTGTATGGAGTCAGATCATTCTTCTTCATTCTTGTGATGGATGGTGCCCTGCATGGAGTCAGGTCGTTCGTCATTCTTGTGATGGATGGTGCCCTGCATGGATTCAGATCGTTCGTAATTCTTGTGATGGATGGTGCCCTGCATGGAGTCAGGTCGTTCGTCATTCTTGTGATGGATGGTGCCCTGCATGGATTCAGATCGTTCGTAATTCTTGTGATGTGATGGATGTCCTGTATGGAGTCAGGTCGTTCGTCATCCTTGTGATTGATGGTGTCCTGTATGGAGTCAGGTCATTCTTCATTCTTGTGATGGATGGTTTCCTCTATGGAGTCAGGTCGTTCGTCATCCTTGTGATGGATGGTGTCCTGTATGGAGTCAGGTCGTTCATAATTCTTGTGATGGATGGTGTCCTGTATGGAGTCAGGTCGTTCGTCATCCTTGTGATGGATGGTGTCCTGTATGGAGTGAGGTCATTCTTCATTCTTGTGATGGATGGTGTCCTGTATGGAGTCAGGTCGTTCGTCATCCTTGTGATGGATGGTGTCCTGTATGGAGTGAGTTCATTCTTCATTCTTGTGATGGATGGTGTCCTGTATGGAGTCAGGTCGTTCGTCATCCTTCCTTGTGATGGATGGTCCTGTATGGAGTCAGGTCGTTCGTCATCCTTGTGATGGATGGTCCTGTATGGAGTCAGGTCGTTCGTCATCCTTGTGATGGATGGTGTCCTGTATGGAGTCAGGTCGTTCGTCATCCTTGTGATGGATGGTGTCCTGTATGGAGTCAGGTCGTTCGTCATCCTTGTGATGGATGGTGTCCTGCATGGAGTCAGGTCGTTCGTCATTCTTGTGATGGATGGTGTCCTGTATGGAGTTAGTTCATTCTTCATTCTTGTGATGGATGGTGTCCTGTATGGAGTCAGATCAATCTTCATTCTTGTGATGGATGGTATCCTGTATGGAGTTAGTTCATTCTTCATTCTTGTGATGGATGGTGTCCTGTATGGAGTCAGGTCGTTCGTCATCCTTGTGATGGATGGTGTCCTGTATGGAGTCAGGTCGTTCGTCATCCTTGTGATGGATGGTATCCTTTATGGAGTCAGGTCGTTCGTCATCCTTGTGATGGATGGTGTCCTGTATGGAGTCAGGTCGTTCGTCATTCTTGTGATGGATGGTGCCCTGCATGGAGTCAGGTCGTTCGTAATTCTTGTGATGGATGGTGTCCTGTATGGAGTCAGGTCGTCATTCATCCTTGTGATGGATGGTGTCCTGTATGGAGTCAGGTCGTTCGTCATTCTTGTGATGGGTGGTGCCCTGCATGGAGTCAGGTCGTTCGTCATTCTTGTGATGGATGGTGTCCTGTATGGAGTCAGATCAATCTTCATTCTTGTGATGGATGGTGTCCTGTATGGAGTTAGTTCATTCTTCATTCTTGTGATGGATGGTGTCCTGTATGGAGTCAGGTCGTCATTCATTCTTGTGATGGATGGTGCCCTGTATGGAGTCAGGCCGTTCTTCATTCTTGTGATGGATGGTGTCCTGTATGGAGTCAGGTCGTCATTCATTCTTGTGATGGATGGTGCCCTGTATGTAGTCAGATCAATCTTCATTCTTGTGATGGATGGTGTCCTGTATGGAGTTAGTTCATTCTTCATTCTTGTGATGGATGGTGTCCTGTATGGAGTCAGGTCGTCATTCATTCTTGTGATGGATGGTGCCCTGTATGGAGTCAGGCCGTTCTTCATTCTTGTGATGGATGGTGTCCTGTATGGAGTCAGGTCGTCATTCATTCTTGTGATGGATGGTGCCCTGTATGGAGTCAGGTCGTTCGTCATCCTTGTGATGGATGGTATCCTTTATGGAGTCAGGTCGTTCGTCATCCTTGTGATGGATGGTGTCCTGTATGGAGTCAGGTCGTTCGTCATCCTTGTGATGGATGGTGTCCTGTATGGAGTCAGGTCGTCGTTCGTCATCCTTGTGATGGATGGTATCCTTTATGGAGTCAGGTCGTTCGTCATCCTTGTGATGGATGTCTGTATGGAGTGTCCTGTATGGAGTCAGGTCGTTCGTCATTCTTGTGATGGATGGTGCCCTGCATGGAGTCAGGTCGTTCGTAATTCTTGTGATGGATGGTGTCCTGTATGGAGTCAGGTCGTCATTCATCCTTGTGATGGATGGTGCCCTGCATGGAGTCAGGTCAGTCTTCATTCTTGTGATGGACCTCTATCTATATGGGTACTGAGATCCTATTTTTTTCTTTCACTTAAAACGAGCTAAAATTTGGATGATGACAATTTCTGTTCTATCTTTATAAGAAAATGTAACTATGTATTTATTATATGCATCTGCTAATTGGTGTTTAGTGAATGTATAAATTAAAATCGTATTTTAAATAGTGTATTATACATGTAGTGTTAGAGCTGTGTGAATATGTGGTTCTTTGAGTTGGTAGCCATAAAATAATTAAGAGTACAACTGTTTTATGTATGAGATAAGAAAAGATTATTATTTTTTAATTAGTATATTCTCAAAAATAAATTAAAACACGCAAATAATTTAACTTTAAAACCATAATTAGTAAAACTATCGAGAAAAAAATTGAAAAAAGAAAGTATATTTATAGTCGAAGTTCTGTTTGATTGAGTAAAGCGCCGATTATCCGGTTGATCAATTATCAGGATCGAATTTTTAAAAAATTGAAAAAATTTTCTTTTTAAAAGAATTTTCTGATGACTAAACAAAGATTAAATTTGATTACTCTGTAAGAAACCGTGAAGCAGCAAGCTTCCTTACATCTTCATCTTTATCAGGAGTGAGGTCAGGCAGTGTGGCTTCAGGACCTAAGGGTCCTGGGTTCGATTCCCGCTGCTGGCACCGTGTTGTGACCCTTCAGCGAGGTACTTTACTGGCATCGCTCCGGTTGCTGCTGGGGAGTGGCCCGTGTAGGCACTCAGACAGAGGAACCAAGGGCGGGGGACGCTCTATAACCGTGACTGAGGCGTCTCCGATGACGAGGAAAAGTCAGAAGAATAAACCATTGCTGAGGACGGATGCACTGGGCCGGAGTGGGCATAACCAACACATCCCACTCTTATGAAATGAGTGATAAAGTCGAAGTTCTTTGCCGTGATGAAAATGCCTACCAAATGCAGAAAAGTGGTTCTTTTTGTTGGGTGACAAAGTGGACATCGTGAACAAGTTAAAGAAAGGCGAATCTGGTAAAAGGTCAACAGAGAAATGTGGTGTTGAACTTCAACGATAGCAGACATTTAAAAAAAAAAAATAGCGACTCGGTTCTTAATCTTGCTTGGTCCCGATGGAGGAGGCGGAAGATTATCACAGAAAGCAATAAAAATTTTAAAAAGCCAGAAAACGAGAAAGTAGGTGTCTTCTGAGCTGATGATCGTTTAAAACTTCTGAACAGTTGCTTAACTAGAACTCGCCCGAACAGATCAATGGTATCTCGGAGGGAGAGGCTCCTGCGCTCTGTAATAAAACGTCTAGAGAGAAAGTGATGATTCTTCATGTGCTAATGGCAGTGGAAATCACTAGCTGTGTTCGCTACTCACATGGGAATACAAGACGTCCTCGGCATTCGAACCTTTTTTGGGCCGATGTTGACGAAGTAGGCGGTATAGGGTTAATGCTGTTACGTGGTGGGTGATGCTTTGAATTCCTTAAAAAGGCTACGCTCCAGAGAGCTCGGCACGCAGGTTTTTTAAAACCTGCATCTAAAAAAATACAAAGAGTCCAAAGACAAAGAAGAAATAGTCGTTTACCTAGCAGTGGCGATAAAGGAAATTCCTGGATGCTTGGGCTGTGATTAAAATGTCAGAGAGTGGCTGAGCTGTGACGCTGATGATCCTGGCTATTAGCCCTTAATTAGCAGAAGTGGAGATTGTCGAATTTGTTGTACAGGAAGAAGAGGAATGAAGTCGAGATGGTGATAGAGATTATGAAGGGCCGCAGAGGCTTTCAAATGCCCGGACACTGCAATGAGATGTCTGAAGGGGCAGGAAGAATGTGGCTCTGTTCAGCTGCTGTTTGAAAAGAATGCGTGATCTAGCTGCAAAGAAAAGAAAGTCTTCCTTAAATCAGCCATCGACCACTCAGTTCTTATCTTAAATAAATCACAGTAGTGTACATATGTACACAGTGATGGTAGTCACTTGTTTAAATAGTGTACATTACACAGATAAATGAAATCATTTATTACTTACAGCTTAAATAATTTTGTTTTTGGTATTAACTGCATTAATAATATCGTAAGATATACGTTCAAGATACACACCTAGCTTACGATATCGCAAAATACAGATTTTTAAATATCCAATTATCCGTATTTTCGATTATCCGGATCAGCCTCGGTCTCGATTAGTCCGGATAAAAGGGCGCTCTACTGTGTATAATTTTCTGCCTTAACTTTGATAAACGACCCACTGCTACGGTAAGAGGAAAAGGAGTTAATTTTACTGGTTTTTTCGTTGGCGAGAATAGGAACCCCGCTAGAATTATTATTATTATTATTATTATTATTATTATTATTATGATTATTATTATTATTATTATTAGTATTTATTATTTATTATTATTTATTATTAGTATTATTATTATTATTATATTATTTTTTATTATTATTATTATTATTTTATGTCATATGTGCCATCTGATAGTAAGAAAAAATTCCGCACTCAATAAAAAAACGTAACGTAGCCATGGAGGATGATTCATATCGGTCGTTGTCTGGAAAACAAAACGCAATAGCTTGAGTAATTTTTTACCTGCACAATGGCGAAATCCAGCAATCAGGTAGTGAAAGCTTATTTGTCATTCAAATGAATTAATTAATCGGATCAGGGGGATTAAAAGGCATGGATGACGTGTTGCTGATAGTGTCTCGCTCGGTTATGATGTAAAGAGTTGGAGTTCACAGGTAATCCTTTGGTCGATGCGAGGTTATCTCATTCCGACATCTTGACGAAACCTTGTTTTTTTTTGTTTTTTTTTTGAGTCCATTGACTGCTCTGGTGATGGTGAAATCCTGTCACGATCGGATCTTTATGTATCGGATGAGGCGGTCGTGACTTAAAACAGGGACTAGATGGCAAACTGTATCTGACCAGGTCGGCCTGATGTCTCGATTGGTGTGTTAATGTCACGACGCACAGACGAAAAATACTAAACCTCGCTGATTCTTCTTCTATTTAATGTAATTTTTGTGAAAACATTTTAAAATCATTGTTCTTTTAAAAGGAAATAAATGGCTCTTTTCTTACACCTTTCGCACAGCACAAACCTCTGTATGGTGAGGACTTTAAAGAAACGAAATGAGATACAACTTAGCTATTGTGGTATCGTTCCATTATCATCTCGCGTCTTATTGTGTGGTATGGGCAGGGTGAAGGGAGACAATGATCGGTCAGGAACATTATTTAACCCTTCAAAATCACACGTGCAAAAAAAAAAACAACAGCCTGCAGGAAATAATAATGAAGTTATTTTTGCTGAATATCGTTCACTAATCACCTCACTAAGTTCGTATGATGTAGAGAAATTTTCTCTTTCTAAGATGACCCGTCAAATTCCACTCACGCTCTCGCACCAACATATAAGTACATATACACATATGTATGTGTTCTGTCATATTAATTTAGTCACCTGTATAAATTAATGTATGCCACCAAAATCTACATATTTAAGATTTACGTGTATATTTGACGTCCAGTGGGCAGCATCGTCATGCAAAAACCAGGAAGATGCCATGGTGTTTCTCCGTTTTCATGAGGTTGTTATAGACCTTCCTGGCAGATCACCGAAGATCTCGACGCTTCTTGTAGATCTGTTGCCAATGGTATCTCGGAGCTGACCAAGTCGAACTTCACTGCTGAGGAAGAGCGGCGTAGAAGGCCTTCAGCGGAGACAACACGACAAGAACAGGAGACCAATTCACGTCACAGCCGCATTTACCCTCAAGATTCTGTTGAGCTTCAGTGGAAGAGCATTTAGATGGTCAGCTAAAGATAATTCTTCTACATTTCTCTTTTACATGAAAGAATTAAAGGAAGCTCTCTTCTCACTGATATGAGGAAGGCTGGACCAGACTGTCATGCACAGGGAACTGACTGAAAACCAATCTAAATAATTTCACTGTTCCGTTTGTCTTTTTCCTGCCAGTTTCACAACAAATTATCCTATTGTAATATCGATTGGTGACCAAATTATTATCGCTTGGTTCTGTGTGTGTGTGTGTGTGTGCACTTTATTTTAAGATAGTTGAAAATTACAAACGTAGTATCCTCGCAGTAAGGAAGGACAATGTGTATAAACTGAGCATCGCTACCTGACCTAGAAGCTTGCCGCAGCTGTCAAAGACAATGACGTCACTCCATTTCTCGTGGTCTTCAAGCTTTGAATATTCATATCGATTACCATGGAAGACATACTTCACTCTCCTTGCATTGAAGACAGAAAAAAAGGGGATTCTAAATGGCGCCAAATTAATGAAGATAAAGAAAAAGTAGAATTTAATATTAGTAGCGTGCTTCTATTATTTTTTTTTTCCATTTTTAATATCTGAAGACTTAGAAGTATGATAATCTAAGCTCGTTAACAGAAGGAAAATAATGTGCGTTAGAAATCTTTAATTCGTGAAAAAAAATCTCAAAAAAAACTTGAGAAAAAATGCTGTAATATAGAGGAAAAAATGAGTGCAATCTGAACAAGAATTAAAGTTAAATGGTGATTTCCTAGTGGAATTAAAACTCCGATGGTATTCATTTGCCACATGTGGTATGAATATTATATCCATCTTTCCTTTAGATTTTAAGTCGGTTCATATTTGCTAGTCGATATATAACCTCAAAAACCATTGGCTTGCAGCTCTATATCCGTCCGGGAATGTGGAGCTAACAACCTCCGAATTTATGTAATTGCTCAGAATGCAAGAAAGACAAAAAAGTTAAAAAACTAACAAACACAAAGCCAATAAACTCCCCGTGTCTCCTTTATTGTGCCCTTTTAATTGTCCTCTATAAATAATACAACATTTGTAAGCTACAAGCTGGAAGGAACTTTTCTGGGCGGCTGACGTAGTACCCCCCCTGATAGCTTGGATCGGCCGACAGGAGGCGCAGAGCTCTCGCGACGGCATCTCGGCCTGCAGACGAATTACGCGAGATTTCACGTTGCCAACTCCGCTGCGACCTCCGAAACGAAGCGAAACAACGAGCATGAGCCGGGTCCTGTCTATATTGTTCACGAAAACTCGCTCCACTGTGGAATTTTCTAACGGGATTTCAGTTTGGCGAAAACGCACGCGCGACTTTATGCCCTTCCCAGCCCCTTATCTCGGTTGGAGGACAACCCGGCCCTGATGGCCCGCCCGCCTTTATCGAAACAGTTAAGGCGACATTTTCGCACTGACTACCACAACCGCGTGCGTCTTCGCATGCAAAAGCTGCAAGGATCACCATAATAGGCAATTAGGGAGCCACGGCAGGGTTCTCTGTCACTGCTGGAGATAGCTGATGGTAGTAGTCTGCTCACAGGACTAATCTCGAGACTCTATTCACCCGCGTCTTTGACCATGCCTAGAAACCAGCTCCTTGTTTTACCTGTCTCTTCTCTCGCCGGCTCGGTTTCCGACCCTTTAACCGGGAGTGAATCCAGTGCAAGTCTCTGTAGTTTTTCGTACATCCCGACGCGAACTCCAGAGAGGCCCAACACACGCCAGCGTCGCGAGTCCGGCCCCCTTCGAGACTTTCCCAGTTCTCCTCAACAAAAGAGCCAACTGTCGGAACACAATTTAGCGGGTGCTACACGGGCACTTATCTCCCGGTGGGTGTCGATAGTTTTAGGGCGGCCCCCCCCCTGAGCCAAAGCCAAAGTACACGAGATGCTGCTGGTAACGGAAGCGGCTCAGGTGAAATTCTACTCGAGTTTTGAAATATTGTTTTAGAAGATTTCAAGCCGTCTGCTGTCGTGTTTTAAGCTAAATACGGTAGGTGAAGTGCTGGGGTAAGGTAGTGCGGACGCATTCGTGTTTAGAGAGCAAACAAAAGCATCGCCAGCACATTGGGAGAAGACGTGCACTGGGCGAGACAGACTATGGAATAATGTAATACTAGTGCAATCCTATTTAAGGAACAAAGACGGAAATGTAGCCAGACACTTTGAATGTAGCCCCTTTTAGTTGAACAAAAGAGCACAAGAGAAACATTCAAATTAGAAAGTGTAGTAAAAGTACCATGAGCGCAGAAAAATGCGATAGCTACACACATGAAAGAGGAGCGGAAACAGCAGCAATAATAACTGGTTATAGAAATTACACAGGTGGATATTAATGGTTTTTCTAAACCACTCATCCAAAAAACATTAAAAGCTTTGAGGCGTCAGAATCATTCTGGCACCAAGCTATGATAAATGTTTGGAATTCTACGGTTTAGGAATTAAATTTTGGATTTGTTTAGTTAACGATGTGTTTGACCTTTATTCTAAGAAAGGCATGCATTAAATCGTTAGATTTCATCGACGTAGAAACTAAAAAGCCAAAAGGACTTAGAACTCTAACCAGGTCGGAAAATCTAAGGCGAATAACGATGAAATTTCGGGGTTACATAAAAACTGAATTCGGAGATGGTTGTTTTCAAGATATGAAGTTAATTATTAATAAAATCCTTACGAAGGGCAATATTTTATGGCTCTCATAATTGATAAGATGTTGCGAAGCTTTAACTGGACGAGAATACGAAGTTGATGAGACTTTGGTGCCGACATATCACACTTTAGTTCGACTAACTTCGAATAAGCGAATTTCTCATTTTAAAAAAGATCTCAGTTAAAGGAAACATTTTAATAACTGGGCTGGGATTATTTATCTTTTAGACAAAAATAAAAAGAAGACAGAAAGAGTAGAGGACATAATTATAAATTATGTAAACCGTCTTCTAGAGCTGCTGTCAGAATACATGAATTGCTCTACTGAAGTACGAAAAGCACTGTGATAAAGTGGAATAAAATTATTAGTGGAATATGTTAATAGTGGCAGCGTTGGTCAGTTAAAACCTTGCAAAGGTCAGCTGAATTACAATAAAATGGTACGTATTTAATATAGTAGTAATCGATCCGTCTTCAGGTGGTGGGTTTAGATGCCTTTGTCGCGACGAGTTCGATTTTTCTATAGGTCAGGCAACATGGATCAAGAAAACATTTTCCTCAAAGATGTCGCTAATGATCTATAATTGTTAATCAGACAAGCGGAAACTTTCACGCAAATAAAGGAAAAGTCTGAGATTGGAGAATAGATCTCTCTCTCTCTCTCTAGCTCTCTTATAGATAGCTCCTCTCTATATCTCTCTATAGGAGATAGAATCTCTCTCCTCTCTCTATCTCCCTCTCTCCATATCTCTCTCTCTCCCCCCTCTCTCTCTCTCCCTCTCTCTCTCTCTCTCTCTCTCTCTCTCTCTCTCTCTCTCTCTCTCTCTCCAATAATTACGCCCGGTTTCTCAGAACGTACAAACCGTTTTGGGCAAACACTAAAGTAAAATATTAATGTTTGCCCAAGGGCTGATCTGTGACTCGTGCCCTATGCGCCAACGCGCTCACGGCACGTACGTGGCGCGCGTGTGGGCGGTCGAACGTGCTACGGCCGCGCTGGCGGAGTTAGGCGGAAGGCGCCACGTGGGTCGCGCACCTAGGCGCCACTGCAGTCAGTCGGCGCCGTCTGATTTGTGCAAACATGTTGATTTCGCTTCTTTTTGTCGTACGGTCGCGCGGGTAAATGTTGACTCCCGCACGCGCGCAGTTTCTCTCTCCCCCCCCCCGACCACCCTAAACCTGTGGGGCACTGCAGGGGCGTTGTAGGGGACGTCTAGACCCCTGACTACCCTAGGACACAATCAGAAAGGGTGGCTGGTCTACTCCAATGCGGGATATCTCTTATTATCCGGTGGGATGTCTGGCCCACGAGAACAGAGAGCTGTATGATTACATCAGGGTTTCTGAGAGATTAAACGCCACCATGATCCGGGCCCCGACCTTAGAAAACATCTCGATTTACCTCTTCAAGAGCCGCCCGCCAAACCGGAAACATCGTAATGTAGAATATCTCTATCACTTCGAGTTTGCATCACGTCCGTGATTACGAGAGAGTTTCTGCCGTTCTGAAAGACGCCATGATAAAGCCATTAAAAGCAAAAAAATAACCAATAGAATTGACTTCGCCGAATACACGTCCGTATTAACAGTTCTCAAGACTCTACCGCCAAGGAATTACCAAACATTTCGTCTTTGAATTTCTCAGGAGAATCTCCATGGCGACATAAATAGCACTGTGACGTCACAAATAGCTCTGCAGCTAAACACGTGCTTAAAGTCTGAACTTTGTCGTTCAGCAAATATATATATATATATTTTAAAATTTAGATAATTAAGATAATTAATTAATTAATATGTTCTAAGAACGGCGCGTAATCCAGTGGTAAATGACTAGACTGCTAGTCTGACTTCTGGCCGACTGCTGCTGCTGATGATAAATATGTCCCAGCGTCCTACTGTTATTTAAATTATATTTTAATCTGCAGTTTCAATGCTCTAGACGTTGATCAAGAGAACTAAACCATCGTTCGTGGGCGCCACAGAATTGCAAACATGGTGAACACCCACTTCCAATCTTTTGCTTTTGTTGTAGTGTATATATATATATATATAGGTTTAATTTGGAAAATACTTAAGCTCCAACAACTCTCCTCAGAAAACTATTTTCGCTTTCCCTTAATGTCAATTATATATTTTTAAAAAATCAGATAAAAGGGAAAGTCATTTATTTGGTTTTCGCTGTCGTAGTTCGTGTTAGGGGCTTGAAAACCGTGAGGTCAATTAAAATCCCCCCGTAACAAATTTTGAAAAAATAAGTAGCTTACAGTGGAAAAAAAATCCAATATTTACTGACCCAGAAGAGAGGGGAGTAAAGTCCTTATCGCAGCAATGTTAATATTAATCCCATATTGAAACGATTCTAGTCTACTTTAAAAAGATAACAAATGTTACGAGAATTTACACTTTTTTTTGGAAAAAACCCACCATATTAAAGGCATTCACTTGAATTTAATAACCTAGAATGTTAGTTTATTAGCTTAGTGAACATCAATAGAGTCTAATTTAAGAGCGATAGACGATGCTTAAGAACAGAATTAAAAAGTGCAACTTTGCAAGTACCATCAACAATGGACCTTAGACAATATTTACAGAAAGAAGAAAACGTGTGCACGTTTGGCAGTTACCTACAAAGATGGACCGGACCTTAGGCGATGTTTAGTGTAGACCAGTGCACCGTTAGAAAACTTTAATGGATAGAGATGTACGACTGACGATGTTTAGAGACAGAGTAAACAAGCCAAGCTCAACAAGTCTATTACTGACGCAGGCTGACCTTGAGCGACATTTACTGACAGAATAAATGAAAGCTTTGGAAGTACAGATAATGATGAACTACAGAAGAAGTTCGCCGACAAGAGCCAGCCATTCACCCACACAGAGGGACCGTAAACGGTATTTACAACCAGAGAAAAAAGTGCAGTCTCACAAAACATTTGTCGATAAAGACCCGCAATAGACGATGGACTTCAGGGGAAGTTTACTGACAAAGTTAAAAGGCGCAGCTTTACAAGACATCTACCGGTACAGATTAACTTTATAAGGCGATGTTCACTGACAGCATAAACTAATGCAACTTATTTCGGGCCGCTTACCGAGAAAAAGCAAAGGAGCGAGAAGACGAGCTCGGGTACAGAACGCTTTTACTCGACACCATAAACAGTATGGCGTAGGAAATGAAGGGTTTGTACAGAAGACGGAAGAGTTCGTCAAAGTCTGATGGGGGAGAAAACAGACGAATCTTCTCATTCGCCTCAGATGTTCAGACTGCGTTAGTCAGAGCCTGGACGCTTAGAGGGCGACGGAGAGGTAGGTGTGTCATATATGGCACTCGTGTTCACTGTAGCATCTGCAGGCGAGGCTGGAAGTGTCAGCCTGTTCCGGTTCCGGTCGGTGCTCATTCGGCTCGCCGGTAGGGCCAGCCACAAGAGCCAGATTTCGTTCTCCTCTGGAAATGTTACGTAAGCACGCTGAGGATTCCTTTCAAGCGGATCTCGCTTGCTACGCCTCACATGATAGCGCACGACTACAGGACCCAGGTGTAGTTAGTCAGGTGGGTACCGTCTGGCTGCTTGAAGAACGACGCCGATAATTAAAGAGGCATTCGTGTGATGTAGCTTGAGGGAAAGTACACAAAAGCGAGCGAACAGGATCTAGACTACCCCCGGAGGGGGGGGACCAGCTGCTGCCGCTGGAAGTCAGCCACGTCTTTATAACACGAGGGCAGTACGACTGACTTCCAAATGATGCCATTATACCGCTCGCGTTGACCATTGTCACGCGGATTGTGGGAGGTTCTGCTTGTAACAGCCACATAGAAATGAAGGTAATCTTCCACTTCTTTAGAGAAGAAGGATGAGCCGCTGTCCGAATGGACATAAGCCTCCACCCAGCCCAAATATTAAAAAAAAATGTTGACTAAGACATTTGCTAACAGGTGGCGTTGTCATATTAGGGCAAAAAAAAAGACAAATGGAAATGTACCGCAGAGTGGCTATACTGATTCCGATTTCTGAATGGAAGAGAGCCTTTAAAGTTTATAATGATACATTCGAAGGTTGTGTTGCCCTTATGAGGTGAACTTTCTCTGTTCTGTAGAATTGAAGCCTAACCATCGCACAAGGGAACATGAAAAAGCTATCTTTCGAACGTCATCAGTAGTGAATGGAACGTTCTTGGAACTAACATGACGTATCAGTCTTCAAACACCGGAATACGTGAAGCCAGATGGAGGGAAGTTAAAGAATCTAGACTTTGAAGTGAACTGCAAACTCGTGAGAAAATATCGGTTGTTGTGTTGTTTTTTCCCAGGTTGGTAACCGTTACTTCTGTTGTCAGGTCTTCTTCGGCAATCAAACATAGCAGAAAGAGAGCGCTGGTCAATTATCAAAGGGAAATGGCGCCTTGTTAAATACTACTTCCGCTTCTGGGAGGTCTCCATGAAAGAATAAGCTCCCTTCTCAACCATACGGTGATTAGTCCCACTGTCACTATACGTTTGCGAGAGAAAAAAGGCAGCAAGATTACCAGCTTGGTTAAGTGTGGCACTGTAACGACACCCTCTCTTTAATGGACTGAACAACAGAGTTAACGATGTCTTCCTTCAGCTTGGATAAGTTCTTTATTCAGAGAAAAACGTCTGGCTTTTACAAGAAGACGTCTATGGTGCTTAGTACACTCTGTTTATTAGAGAAAGCTCCCTTATAGTGAGCACTTAGCTATTGCGTAACCAAGGAGATCTATTGTAGTCACTAAGATAATGCTCTTTTTCTCATCTAAAGCGAGATTATGTTTTCAAGCAATTTCGAGAAAACTTTTCAGACTGATTTAATGTTATTCCTGCGTATTACAACAGATTATATCGCTGTCTATATAAGCGAAAGTGTCTTTTAGGTTGTTTCCGGCAGTGATTCTATGAAAACAAGAAACTCCGTTTGCTACTCCAAAAGGTGTGTGACGGGACTGGTGCAGCCTGCCGGAGGTCTCGAAGGACGTATAAGGCTTATTAGTATCAAGTCTTGGTACTCGATGGTAGGCGCTCTTTAGCTCTGAAGTGCTATAGAACCTATCTGCAAGATTCTGTTGACTTGTTCATCAATTCTAGGAAGAACACGTCTAGCTGTGTAAATTTGTTCAGTTTGTAGATAATCTATAACCATCTTTTTTATGCCTTTCACACTGATTATCGGAACTTACGGTCTCCAGGAGTAGCTACGTTTGATGCATCCTTCGCATAACAGTTTTCGGATTTCTTCGTCAATGATGTATTCTTGTGATTTAGTTGCAATGGGTCTGCAAGATCCAACGAGATATGTAAACAGAAACGGTAGGGAGCGTATATCAGCAGCGGTAAAACTGCTTAGAGCAACCTTTGTTCCAGCAAAGTTTATAGTCACACACTTATGCTAATTCATGATATCTTGCCCAGTGATTAAATTGCTGCAAAGGTAACATAAAACGCACAGCCACGCACTCGTGTAGTTGGGCTTCTTTAAAGTGATGTCAGCCGTACATTGACCGAGGACAGGGCTAGAAAGACTGCTAAGATGCTACAGAGCAGAATGTATAGGTCGGTATTTTGTCTCGACAGTATTCTCACCGCCGCCTGAGTCAGTCAGAGCTTTAATGGCGTGTCCGTTCGTGGTAACTCTGCACACTGCCTTAACTAGACCAGCAAGGGAGTCATCAGGGATCGCAGCAAGAGTTGGACCAAAGACAGATGCTAACGTTGAGAACCTGGCAGAAGAGGGTGGTTAACATACGCAAGCAAAATGCCATGCTTCCTGTATTCGTTATGTAGCTTCGCGAGCGGGATAAGAATGACGAATGTGCCGTCTATTACAAAAGAAAAACCACACAGAAAGCTTCTGATTAGTGGAAGCCGAATACCTATAAGTAGATTCATCTTCAGCAAGCCCAGTTTCATTAGATGAGTTGGTTGTAGCAACGCTACTACCAGCATCAGCATTGGTGGGCGGTAGGGGATTCTGGTAGGATTCATAACTTCTTTTAGCAACATCGATAGCCCTCGCTTGATCAAAACCGGTGTGTAGAGTTAGGGTTTAATTTTCTATTAACTGCCGGCGGATAATATTTGTTTAAAACCCGGATATGACGGAATCTCTGATACTTTCTTCTTTTAACTTTTCCGCGACAGTTAAAAACAATTGTATTTTGAAGTTTATCATATTGAATAAATTGACGAGATTCAACCAGGTACCGAGGCTAATCAACGGATCAAGTAAATGAGCTTGGGTAGAGTATGGCTTCGTTCATCATAATAAACAGCAGAGGGACGAAATAAAAGGATCTATAAAAGTTGGACGGGAAAACCGGAGTAAGGAAATTGGAGGAATCGCCTCACAAGTACCGATAATAGTGAACCTTAGACAATGCTTACTGAAAAAGAAACCAGGTGCTGGTTTATAAAACGTTTACTGATATTGATGGACCCTAAGCTGTGATTACTGGCAGAGTAAACAAATGCAGCTTTACAAGACGCTTACTGATAAAGATGGACCTTACGTACACATCTTTACTGCCATTTTAGATTGATATTTTGTAAGATAGAAACAGGAAATCAACACGATATTAGTAGAGAGAGCGAGAGCAAGAGAGAGATATAAATGGCGTCAGTACAGAGAGAGCGAGCGAGCGGGAGAGAGAGAGATAGAAATGACGTCAGTACAGAGAGAGCGAGCAAGCGGGAGAGAGAGAGATAGAAATGACGTCAGTACACATCTAGAGATGACGTCAGTACATAGAGAGCGAGCGAGAGAGAGAGAGAGATAGAAATGACGTCAGTACAGAGAGAGATGACATCAGTGGGAGAGAGCGAGCGAGCGAGGAGGAGGGAGAGAGAGATAGAAATGACGTCAGTACAGAGAGAGCGAGTCGAGCGAGCGAGAGAGAGACTAGAAAATTACGTCAGTACATAGAGAGATGACGTCAGTACATAGAGAGCGAGCGAGCGAAGAGAGAGCGAGAGAGATAGAAATGACGTCAGTACATAGAGAGATGACGTCAGTACATAGAGAGCGAGGCGAGCGAGCGAGAGAGAGATTCTGATTCTGATTCTGGAAATGGAGGACTGGAAAAGGTTGGCGTCACTCTGAAAATCGTCGATCAAACCGGTCCCCTGAGACTCAACCGCCACTTAATAAGGAAATCGAAGTGCTAAAATCTACGTATAAATTCTTTCTCGTTTAGATGGATGAGTAAATTAAAAAGGGATTATTAGCCGGTTATTACAGTAATTAAAAGCGCAACTTAATTTTTCATTTTTTTCCAACTTGCTGAGCCGAAATCTGTTAATTCTTGATCGCTGTAATAAAAAGCTACGAATGATGACTAAAAGGTTTCCTCTCAGATCCGCACCCTCCGAGATCGGCAGTGCACGCAGCGCCCGACCTTTTCATCATTTGCTCGAGACAATGGTAATTAAGCAAACAGAGATTCGTTCCGTCCGATGGTAGATGGGTCGCTCCGAGAACCACAGCAAATAAATTGATAACGTTTAACAAAAAAAAACAAAACAACAACAACAAAATAAAAACCCGTATCGCGGCGAAATCGCCGTAGTTCCGGTCTAAAAGAGTATACAGAAATCTCCACGACGACAAACAAAAGCCGACCCCTCCCCCCCCCAACAGTACCAAGGAACTTATTCAAACAAAAAAGTCGCCTTTTCAAAGTCCGGAATAAATGTTCTGCGTAAATTATCCTCTCTCCAACAGGGCTCGGTCCCCGGGGGAACAATCACTGCACCGACACCGGTAACAAATGACATGAGCTGCGCGGACCTATTCGAAATCAGGCGAATAAGCAATCTGTTCGTATCGGCGGCGTTTACAATTACAGCGGTAATTTAAAGAAGCAGTAATGGATTATCTCTCTTGAATCAGTCGGCGCGGCCTTCCGCAATATGGCGGCGGCACATTAAAAATATATCGTTTACCGAACAATTACTCGCTAACAGCTTATCGGGACCGTCGGTCCGAAATTATAGCGAATCTGTTGCCATTTAGGACGCGGTGCGTTTACCAGGTCGAGATATCGCTGACCAAAACCAATAATTAAAGAAAACACACACACACGTAGTTGTTAATCGTTTCTTCAATTGCTGGATTAAAAAAAACAACACAAAAACAACTGTATTAGAATTCACTAGTTCTCGTTTTTTAAAGTCCACTCGAAGCTACGAATGTATATTTATGATTTTTTTTTTTTTAATGCAGACGTTAATTGACTGATGTTTGCGAGTTGAGACAGGGTGAATGAGAACTCCAATAAACGAAACAGACCCACAATTACAGAGTCGCAAGGAGCTAACGAAGTGTATTCGCCTACTTGTCTATTTATCGCTGGTGTCGGTAAATAA
The DNA here is from genome assembly GCA_018389105.1 of Nautilus pompilius. NCBI lineage: Eukaryota > Metazoa > Mollusca > Cephalopoda > Nautilida > Nautilidae > Nautilus > Nautilus pompilius. The sequence continues at coordinate 64,714 of JACATO010001016.1, forward strand.
GTAACACGGTAAAAATTCCATCTAATTCATAAGATAAACACTCAAGAAAATTATCTGCCCAGTTTTCTGAAAGAAAAAAAAAAATCACTATTCATATGTTCAGCATTATTTCTAGGAGAGCGGGATAAGAGAAGAAAATGGTTCATAAGTGTTAAACTGATTTAATGGACAGTAAGATACCTGCTGTGGAAAGCTAGTGGTGGTGACAGGGCTCTCGCTCTCTCTCTCTCCCTCTCTCTCTCTCCATCTCTCTCTCCCCTCCCCCGTTCTCTCTCTCTCTCTCTCTCTCTCTCTCTCTCTCTCTCCATCTCTCTCCCCTCTCCCCGTTCTCTCTCTCTCTCTCTCGACAGGATGCCGAGTGTCATACCCACCCATTCAGTTTGTGATGCTTTTGTGCTTCCTGATATTTTAAAATGAGTACCGTTTTGTGTAACATAGATCGAGAAGTATCTGAAAAGTACCCACCCGCAAGAGTTAATAATAATAATAATAATAATAATAAAATAATAATAATAATAATAATAATAATAATAATATATAGATACGGACTTTTGCTGATGCCGATGAATTTTATCCAAGCGCAGTATAATATTTCGTAAACAACAGAATAGCGGTACTTGATGGCGTTTTAGTTAGCATATCAAACGCCATGGATGATACTGAAGCTTTATTCAGCAAGTTCTCGACAGTGAGATCTACGTGAAGCACAAAACGAAGATTAATTTATGTTTGAAAATAAATAAATAAGTAAATAGATCATATTGAGTCGTTTGCGTGTTTTACTTGTCATATTTGGCATTTAAAAAAGTGTCTCTTGGAAATCATGGAATCATGGAGACCAGGGGTGGAAACGTTTTGTTTGAAAATATATTCTGCAGAATTTCTGCCGCCAACGACATCTGACGGTTTTACGTCTAATCGCTCGCTTATCCTCGTTTTCCAGATCAACAACTATGTTTAGTTGCGCTTTCCCGTCCGAGTCACTGGTATTTTAACACTGCTGAAGTCAGTAAAGCTTCTTCTTATGATACGAAAGAATTTCCAGTGATACTTACAGAACAATAGCACTCTTGCCTCCATCGTCACTGGGGTTTCCAGGCAGCAGTATTTGTTTATTACCTCCCTTTTGATGAATGACTTATCTTCCCCTGCTTTGCTTCTAAAATTCTTTGACGTGGTTATCAGTCAGCTGTACTTCCCCTACCCGGACTTTGCTGCGAGTCGGTGTCGTCGTCTACTTAATAAAAAGAGACAAGAAGCCATTACGGCTGATAAAGGAGAACACCTCAGGGGAAATCACGGATGTCTTCAATACGTTATTGGTGCGCACATGAAAAGCATAGCATTGATTCATTATGTGTGTTGGGGTAAGTGTGAAGGGATAGTCTGACTCCACTTAAATGAGTTCGCCGAAAGAACCAACCCTGCCGTTCACTTAAAGGTCAGGGCATCATCAAATACCTTTTACGTAGATTTGCATCACTTAACAGTGAAGCAGCAACATCACTGGCTCACGCTGTGACGTCGGTGGTAAATCGCCCTCGTTACGAGATAACCGAGCGCGATAGAGAGTTGTTGTTGCTCGAACAGAAACGGTTCATTGCGTGCAATTTAAGTGCTACAACAAGACTAAATCTATTGTCGCTCTTTTCACTTGTCATTAACCAGAAAAAGACAGAATGCCATAGAGAGAAAATAGTTTATACCCGGAGCGCGTGCCAAGCGGTCACCAGGACGACCGGGCTGCTGAGGCGACGCCCAGAAAGGCCGACTACCCAAGAGTACTCCAGACCTAACTCGGTCTTTAAACGGGAAGAGGGTGTGTTCTTAAACTCGAATTAGGATCTTTTCGTTTTAGTGTAGTTATTTGTAAATTCAGCTTAAGCAAGACCTTAGAAATTATACCTGATTTAAAATATTGATTAGTAATGTTAGTAGTTTTAGCTAACTTCTGTAGACAGTTAATCAGGCTGGAAACTGAAATAATAGCCATTAAAAGTACTGTCCGCATTCCATCTGGTCTTTCCGACCGAAATTCATTATTAATCATCAACTAAATACATGTGTATAATAATTAAGTTTCTAAAATTTATTTACGATCTTAAAATTATTTTTAAAAATCTGATTTCAAGTATTTATAAATAAGTTTCCCGTCTCATTTAACTTTTCCACTTCTTTTGTTTTTAATTTTGTACTAATTATTAGATGATCAAAGAACTTGGGGCGCATCGGCAGTGCTTTCATAGCGGAAGGTTATCGTTAGGGGTACAGATGGCTTTAGGCCGACGGGCGTTAGTTTAAAACTCTGCCCAGGTTCTGAAGGATCCACACCCAAGATCTGGGGCCTCCAGGCGCTATGGTTCGGCCGTGAATGATTAACAGACAAACGCAGAAACAACTGAAAATATGTACTGGTTATAGAAAAATACTGGTTACGATTGTTTCGTTTTTAAAAATGTTAACCCTGATTTAAAAAAACTATCAAAACCTCTCTCTCTCTCTCTCTCTCTCTCTCTCTCTCTCTCTCTCTTCTTCTCTCTCTCTATCTATCTATCTATCTCTCTCTCTCTCTCTCTCTCTCCATCTCTCTCTCTCTCTCCCCCTCCATCTCCATCTCTCTCTCTCTCTCTCCATCTCTCTCTCTCTCCCCCTCCATCTCTCTCTCTTTCTCTCACACACACACATGTCGATACAAAACGTATCTTAGACATACTCATGTTAATGAGGGTTGTACATGACATTTTAATGCAGAAACCAGACGTCAGAAAATTCAGTGAGTAGAATGAAGTTTAAATAACGTAATTTCAAACAAGCGAATGGCATTTTCTGATACAGTAACAGACGTGCACCTGTGTAGACACGTATATGTACGGAGAATTTGGAAAATTTTGATTGTTAATCAAATGAACTTATGAGTGTATTTCAGTTTTATTTCAGCAGACATTATTTAATTTTGGAGCGGCCACGTTCATTGATGTTCATCCTTGAACGCATAAACCTAAACTTTATCACAATGTAATTTAATATCGTGTTCTTCTCTTAGGAGCAGCAGCTAGGGCGGCTACCCTTCTTGGCGTATTATCCGAGAACTTGCTACCATCTTGTCTCGACATGTTATTCCGGAGTTAAGCCAGAGCATCGCCCATCCTTCTTACTATTGTTGAAGACATGGGGACCTTGAGGGAAAAGGCACGACTGTCCAAGACATGCTTGATGAAGCTTACATCCGGGCCTCTTTCTGGTCAGGTTTGTTTCGTACCCACTCATTGTTGATAGACTCGCTGATGATGACTTGTGACGAGCACGTGGAAGAAGAGTGTTCTTTACAAGGAGTCCGAAGGGGTTTTCCCGCCGTCTAGCTGTTGTAGGGTGTCCAGCTAAACAAGGGGACAGAATGTTAGGAGGCTGAGACTGGTCGAGTGAAGATCACGTCACGTCACGTGAACGACGTGAGAAGGTGTGGTCAGGTGGAGACGTAAAGCCTTGTGTTTTGTAACCAGCAATGGTCGGTGGAGTGGTCTTTCTGCCCTCTCTCAACCGTCCCATTTCGCGACGGGGTTGAGCAGTGCACGGTCCCCACGAACAGGAGCAACTTGAAGACATCTCGAAAGGCAAATCACTCCGCGATTGCTTGCAGTCGCTCTCTTTATTCCTGGGGCAGTTTATACAATCACGTGTAGCTGCCTACTCGTGATATGGTATTATCATCCCTGCTTCACCCGTATCGTTGATTTGGTGATCTATCCTGACAGGACTGAGTTCAGTAGGGATTCCGCAAAGCACGATTATACATGTGCACGGCTAACGGGCCAGCGAACCGATTTTGTCCGCACACTGTAAGGTGTTCGATGGCAAACAGACCAGGAAGATGACAATCATCATTGGCGTTGTTAGTTACGAGTCGCCCTTTACATTAAAGTAAAAATCTGATATTAAAATGAAATTATGTCGTTTCACCCATTTTCTTTCTTACTACATCATTCGTTTTTATAATAACTATTTATTATAAAATCACAAACTTCGGTATCGCTTTAAAAAGTTCTCTCTCTTCTCTCTCCTCGAGCTTCATCGCTCTCCATCATCATCAGCATCATCTCTCTCTCTCCTCTCATCTTCATCGCTCTCCATCATCATCATCATCATCATCATCATCGCTCTCTCCAATCGGCATCTCGCTCTCATCAGCTCATCCTCTCTCTCTCGCCTCTCATCTTCATCTCTCTCCTAGCATTATCATCATCATTATCTCGCTCTCTCCTCTCATCTTCAGCTCTCTCCATCAGCAGATCATCATCTCTCTCTCTCCTCAATCTTCGCTCTCTTCCATCATCATCATCATCATCATCATCTCTCTCTCTCTCTCTTTTTTCTTTCTATTTCATTTTTTTTTAAAGAAATCTATAACAATAAAACATCAAAGGTAACGATTGTGAATAAAGTTGAGTGATAGAGATACACGGGAACATTTAAAGAGCGAAGTTGTGCCATTTTAGCTTGATGTCCGTCTCGCCAACAAGCGGGAGTACCTCGGCGAGCCAGCGTATTGCCGCGGTTGTCCGCTAGGAAGCGTTGCTAGGAGTCTGTCACTTCCGACTTTGGCAGACAAATCCCCGCTTGGGTTCTTCATATTTTTTTAGATGTGGGGGAGAAACCGGAACAGCTGGTCGGTGAAGGAAAGAAACTATGCCGAAAAGGTAAGTCAGACCGAGCCAGTCCCATGTGGAAACCGAACCTGGGCCCTGGACCGAGCATAGTCATTATTTGAATGATATCAAAGTTTTGTGTTTTTTTTTTTTTTAGTCTTAAATTGTATTGAAACTAATTATCGCTGCTACAACCCGACTGGAGAAGTGTTTACGAGTGAAGTACATCAAGGTGTATCGTTCTTATCATCCCAGCAACATGGCCAGGCTTCGGGGTAGATCAATGACCGCTATCCCGAGATGTCTGTGGCGGAGTCTTTCTCAGGGCACGGACGAGAAATACCACTGTCGGGTTGGGTGAACATACCGTAAACTTTCGTTCGCGGGAAACGGTTAGAATCATCGGCATGGAGTCATGCGTACCAAACAAGATTATATCTGTGCTGAGAGAGAGAGAGAGAGAGAGTGGAAATAAAAAGCTAAATAAATAAACCTTTTATCAAGTTGTGGAAATCGATTTATTAAAATAAGATATTTTACAAGCGACCAACCACCGGCACTTATTTTGACTGGAAACGTTTCGACTCTTAGCTGCGGAAGCGTCCGGTAAGACTCAGTACGACGGTCTTAAGAGGCGGAATGATTCCATTCGCAGATGCCCTATGGCGATTTTCTCACGTTTACACAGCGGAAGGCGACAGACAATTAAGCATCACCATAGATCAGCCTGCGTCCCGTCTCGAAACCCTCAGCCCCGCCGGTTTAGGTTAATTCTTCATTCACTAACTTTATTTACACCTGCCTTTTATGCACGCTCCAGCTACTGTTGTCATTTGGCGGGAGAAATCTTACACGAGCAGACTTAGTGGGGAAGTCTCGGAACTCCGGTCCGTCCCCATCTACGCCTCTGTTTATAACCATCAGCGAAGGCCGCTTCCCTAAACTCTCCTTAGCAAAGCCTCTCTCCTCTCCTCGCCCCGCCCCTCTCTCAAAGAGCTCCTCTCTGGAATCTCCGGAGGAGAGAGAGCCCCCTATTCGAGATCTCTCGACTCCAGCTCTCTAGAGCTCGGAGCCCCTCAAACCTCTCCTCTCCTCTCTCGGATCTCTCTCTCTCTCCCCCTTCTAAAATCTCTCTCTCAACCTCTCTCTCCCTCTCCTCCTCTCTCTCCTTAGCTCTCCCAACCTCACGCTTCCCAGATCTCTATCAATCTCTCTCTCTATCCCCCCTCTCCCCCCCTCTCTCTCTCCTCCCCTCTTCCCCCCTCTCTCCCCCTCTCTCTCCATTGCTCTCTCTCTATCCCCCTCTCCCACCTCTCTCACCCCTCTCTCTCTCATCTCTCTCTCTATCCCCCTCTCCCCCTCTCTCTCTCCATCTCTCTCCCCCTCTCCCCCCCTCTCTCTCTCTCCATCTCTCTCTCTCCCCCGTTGCCAGTGACTCACCAGAGACAATCTCCGCTCATTCCTGATGGATAACGCCAACACGTTTGACTTCGAAATGCCTGAGCGATTTCGGGGCTGATTTCCATATGGATCACGGCTCCCACCACGCCAGCTCGGCCCTTAGGGACCCAGGTTGTCAGTAACCGCTGACGTTTGAGAAATGGGATGGATGGTAAAAAAAAAAAAAAAATCACCGCACCAACGCTTCTCCTTTATTTGTTCGTGAATTTCATGGAAACGCGCGACAAAGATAAATAAGCGAAGCTCCAGATGAAAGATAATTGGCTACAACGTACGGGAGATAAAATATCTACTTTTCAAAAAACGAGGGATTAAAACGATTATCCGGGCTTTTTTATTAACAGAATCTCGATTCAGCGACCCACAACGATTAAGTAGAAGATAAAAAAGCAAAGGTACGTAGCTGGTGCAGAGAGATAACCTTTCTCGGATGCAGAAAATTTTAAAATGTAAAATAGAAATCGAAATTAGCGGCCTGATTTCTAATTAAACATTAAGAGAAACTAGTGAATTTAGCGGTTTCTTCGTTTGTATTATTCTTTCGTATTTTTGATACTTCTATAGTATATCTGAGCGAACTTCTACTCTTAATACACGCATGTTATTTCTGGAACTTAAAGTTGATCCTTTATTCTGATATCGTCATCAAAAAAACGTCATTTAGCCAAACCCTTCTCTCCGCCACCCCTCAGCTAAGACGTGAATACGAACTTTCAATGAATGGTATTTACGTGAACTAGTAAACACGGTCTTCAAATGAACTAGTAAACACGGTCTTTACGTGTACTAGTAAACACGGTGTTTAAATGAAGTAGTAAACACGGTCTTCAAATGAACTAGTAAACACGGTCTTTAGGTGAAGTAGTAAACACGGTCTTTAAGTGTACTAGTAAACACGGTCTTTAAGTGAAGTACTAAACACAGTCTTTAAGTGTACTAGTAAACACAGTCTTTAAGTGTACTAGTAAACACGGTCTTTAAGTGATCTAGTAAACACGGTGTTTAAATGAAGTTGTAAACACAGTCTTTAAGTGTACTAGTAAACACGGTCTTTAAGTGATCTAGTAAACATGGTGTTTAAATGAAGTTGTAAACACGGTCTTTAAGTGAACTAGTAAACACGGTCTTTAAGTAAACTAGTAAACACAGTCTTTAAATAAAACGAACAAAACAATTCCTGTTGCGTGTAGGTGCAATGCTATATAATAAAAGTCATTTAAACTAATAACAACACAAAATAATAACAGTAATAAAAATACTCTAGAATGTGAAATAACGAAATAAATTATATATTCAGGAAAACAGTAAAAGGAAGAGAAGTAATTAAATTAAGTTAAAAACACAAACCCATATATCTATAATAAGACATTCACTTTCAGAATCTACTTCTCGCGTTTGTTTCAAAGTAACGACCTCAAAAGATTGCGTGAGTTTACATGCATTCTAAGTTATCGACTCAGGAGTTGGGGACTGACACCCATGAGATGATTATTTACTTAATAAATCTGCTAATACACTGGGGAAACAGAATAAAACACCTGTTATTTTTTTTACTGATGTCCTTGTAAAATCGCATTACTGCTAGCTCTACGAGTACTACAATGTTGTGTGATGATGATAATGATGATGTTCAAATATTTAAAGAAAGGACAATTGTCTATGACGTTTTAAAGTTCTCAAGTTATGCATGGTCGGCATGATTTAAGACAGCTATTAAAGCTGATTAGAACGAATACAACTGGCTTCCCAGTCTTCGGCATCTTTCATTGTGAAATTACAGCGTCTATTATTTTTCAAACTGCCCATTTGAATAATGCAGGTTCATCACATCCACAAACGGCTGTTGTCTGCGTTCTTCATTCTATGTTCTTTATAGCCCAGTTTACGCTTTATTCTGAGCGAACTAAAACTCTCACATTGTTGTATTTTGTTTGTCTGAGCGACTGATCGCGCCAAGGAGGTCCCAGGAGCATCAGTGCTTCTTCGATTACCCCTGATGTACATACATGACACTACCTACACGTTGACTTTGAAGAAAAGCAATGATTTTAGCGCTGATGTCTTGGTGCTAGGATAAATCATTCGGAGACCAATAGATAGACCTCTCCACCCCAAAAAAAGCCAAAGTTTTTCTAGATACGATAACAGTTTTAAAAAGCTATACATCGGCTGCTCCTTTAATTATTTAGTTCCCATTAAGACAGATCTGCAAGACTGACAGTTGCTAGGGACGGTACCACGACCCTTGCGCAGCTCGATTTTTGTGACCATTAAAAATTAAGCACCCAAGCAGCTGCCCCCTAAGTGCTCGTAGGTCTGAAGAGATGCCATAATAATCAAGAGCGATGCTAAGCACCGGTTATTTCGACCCTTATTTGTTTATTATGCCTACTACTGGCAAAAGTTCCGGGGAACAAAATCGTTTTAGTAGCTGAAATAAACCAATTCTCTCTCTCTCTCTCTCCCCCCACATCTTTGTCATTTGCCATTTTCTTTACGAGCTCGTGAAGAAGCATTATATCCTTGAGACAAAAGAATTCCCATCACAGCGATTTTCTAAAAGTTTCCGAACGCCTAGGTTTAACAAAAGCTCATCCCGTCAACAAGAGTCTGCGAGGAGAACCGACAGTTTCACCGCAGACACGGCGACTGTGGGAACCAGTCGGAATGGCTCCGCGTGAATAATAAACCATTGTATCAGGGAGACATCGCGCCACGGCGGAGTTATCGTCCTTATTGAGCCGTGCGAACTTTCTAAGGACACTATCATGGTTTGAGGTGATCTATTTTACCACAAAGTGTCTCTGGACGTGACGAGGGGTTACTCGCCATTACGTCACGTATGTGTAGGGCATTTGTTTGCGTAAGAATTACGCAATCATGCAGGACTATTTTAAATTAAGAAGACATGCAATATAACTAAATTCTGCTCATTTTGAAATGTAATTAGCAGCATTAACATTAATTAATTTATAGTTTTTCATATATACATCTTGCGATATTATTCAAATGACCACTTTCAAAAGAAGTATCTTTGATTGCGAAATGGTCAACCACATCACATAAACAAAGGAAGAAAAGAAAGAACAAAGTAAAATCAACATTTGGTAAATGCGGATACATTAATTTTCTCGACTGTCTTTCTGCCAAGCGTTTATTGCATCTGTATTACTGAGAAATGATTGCTGATCAGTCGACATAATCCTCTATATGTTCTTTGAGCAAATATAAAGTGCCAGAGGAGATGCATGCCCTGTTGCTCTGGAAGTACAACAGGTTACACGCTATTCCTGCAAGATATGTGCTCCAATCTGCAGATTATGTCGTTGCAACGGTAGCAAGAGGCCTTTTCAAAGACAGAAGGGTTTGCTGTTGAATTACGACGTCTCAATAAATAACAGGTCTCGATTCGCCGGCTTACCAGATTCACACCCAAAATCATATCAATGTAGCCACCGTGTTTAGCTTTTGCGTGAAAATATGCGGACAGAAGTGCATCTACAGATCTTCTCTAAACCCATATAAACGCTAGAAGTAAACTGTTAGAATCTGGACTTTATCGGGAAGTTTTTCTAACAGTTTCCCCAGCTTCCAATATCGCTATAGTCATATACTGACAATCAGCAGTGTTGAAAATAGTAGCGTGAAATTAAAGAATATCAGTCAGTCAGTCAAAAGAGTCGACCCAGCTAAATGAAGCTGGCGAACTGCAGCGTCCATGTTTATGCGAATTTTTCTCGTATTTAACAAGGAATGAACAGGCAGACTGTTCACCCATTGTCTTGAAATGACCTCAGATGCTGCGGATGTTTCACATCTGGCAGAAGAATTAATTTCCTCCAAACGAGTTCCTGGTTAGTATGAATTCAGCCTTCACCAGACCAAAAAGAACAAAAGCACATATAATTCTCTCCCTGCTTCACGTAGCCTTTACCCGCTGCTCTTTATTTCCCCCGTCGCCATTTTGGGCATTACAGCGCGAATTAACCGAAGCGCGCCGTCAACCCGCGCGGCCGACTCCGAGCCGATAAAAAGTGCCACGTGTTGTCTCTTTCTTCCGCACTTTGCCAATACACTGGTCAACAAAATCAAATGTATTATACTCATTATGAATGCAAACCAACTTTTTTAGACTAATTTTTCATGCTGATTTCAAAATTTCACTCCATTTGTATGCAGCACGTATCAATTTTTCAGTAGATACATGCAAATATTTACATATTTGTATATATGAAATCATTAACGTAATAAATAAGGACATTTTATTTTTAGAAAGTAAAAGAGTTTATTGAGTTAAAAACCATCACTATCATTCTACAAAGAGTGAATACACAGAACAACAGAGTTAGAAACATTGTGGTTTTGATTTCCTGCGGTGTTCCTGATCTGGTTGATCCCGGTAAAGTGTCCAGCAGTAATCAGCCAGCATACTGTCATTCCAGAAGCCTTGGTACCGTTTCTCCATAGCACTAATGTCCTGGTGAAATCTTTCACCGTGTTCATCAGACACTGCTCCAAGGTTATCTGCGAAGAAATCCAGATGGGAGTCCAAGAAGTGAACTTTCAGTGACATGCGACAACCCATTGCTGAGTAACATTTCAGAAGATTCTCAATGCCATCCTTGTAGTCCATTGCCTTCTTGTTGCCCAAGAAATTCTCACAGATCCAATTGAAAGCATTCCAGGCAGACAGTTCCAGTTCATCCAGTGTTGTCTTGAAGTTGACATCTTTGAGTACTTCTCTAATTTGGGGTCCGACAAAGATACCCTCTTTCAACTTCGCCTGTGTGATTTTGGGAAACTTTTCTACAATATACTCAAACCCTCTGGCATTTCTCTTCCCTAGTGTCTTTACAAACTGTTTCATCAGTCCAAGCTTTATGTGCAAAGGAGACAATAGGACATTACATGGATCTACAAGAGGTGTATTCTTGACGCTAGACAGTCCTGGCTGGTATGATGTTCTTGTCTGCCAGTTTGATTCCGAATAATGTCTGTCAGTTGCCCGACTATCCCATAGACACGAGAAACAACAGTATTTTGCGAAACCTGCCTGCATTCCCATTAACATCAAACCAATTATGACTGGACAATTTGAGATGTTGAAATACCTATTTCATCAGACAAAACTTTATGGTTAATTTAAGATGATGAAATATTGCATCTGAACTATGCAGCAATGAATAATGTAGTTTATTTTAAAGTATGTTTCCATGATGTAAACGAAATACATGCATACACGTCATTAATTGGAATTTCTATATAATGCATGAGCTAAAACCAAAAAAACTTTCTCATCTTTAAAACTTTACGTGATGTCAAAAAACTAATTGTATATTTGAAACCAGCATTAAAAACCACACTAAGTACACCTTGAGATATGCTTGATGGAAAATACTTGTTGACCAGTGATCACAGAACGGGTCCGGTGCAGCCGCTTTCCTGACTCATTACGCACCTTTTGGCTGAAGATCGGAGCAACCGCTGCTTGCAGCAGTTTTGATGTACTTCGCCGCCTGAGCGCGTGCGCTGTCTTCGTTTGGCGCGCCACGGCAGGGGAGTTAACTCCTCCTCGTTTGTGCCGGCGTGGCTTTGTCCAACCCCCCACCTCTCCCATAAAGAAAGCGGAAACGGGCGAACTGCTTTCGTGCATAAGGAATCTTCAGCATTTTTCTCTTTTCAACATTAATTCCAGAAAAAAAAAAAGAATGCTCAAAACACACACTGTTTAGGATCCGGGAAGCCATTATGATGGCGTGTACAATGTTCCGCTGTAATTACCTTTAGTCTAACAAACGCTCTTGATAATATAGAGATAAACATATCACGACTGTGATGCGTCCAGGTAAATAGGTATTCATGAAAACGAAAATAAGACAGAGAAAAGTTAGACATTGGGCCGTTTCTACGAGATAGTACAAACAAATGAAATCTGATGGGAATCATTTTGACGTCTTTTTATAAAAATATATTATATTACAGTATATATGTATGTATTAGGTAGATAAGAAACCAGTGATCCCCCTTTGTATAAGATCTTTCGAACGCACACAAATATACAGCCCGGATATGACGGTTCTTTTATGGTCGTTGAAAAAAAAAGGGTTTTCAGGGATCTAAATACGGAATCGCTTCTGTAGGGATGCGGCAGCCAAGTGGCGAAATTAAACTGACTATCCGGAACGACTCCCAGTTAAACCGGCAACGCGCGCGACTGCCGTTCAACAGGTAAGGCCGAAGTTTTAAGGGGTTGCTACAGTATCCTCACCGGCTTCGGATGCCCTTTTTTTGTTATTTTTTTACCGACCTCCAGGCCATCGATTCAGTTCAGTGCGCATGCCCGAGTAAGATTAACAGAAATTAACCATCTCAAATGACAGGTAATGGCCTAATAAATTTTGATCAGATGTCGGCCTGCCAGCGGCTAATCCGGCTCATACACGAATGACAGGATCAAAAGAAGCCACCAATTAGCAAGACGACGGGAGAGGGCATCCGAATGCACGGCCAGCACTATAATTACCATACATTTCGCCATGATGCAGTGGTTGGCAGGGACCCGCCCACCGTGGAGCAACATTTACAGACGGGCAACTTTTCTAATCTGCCGTAAAAGCAAAATAAATAACAGGTGCACGTCGCCGCTTCAGCTGCCGAAAATGACTAATTATCAGGCGGTGTTAAAGAACCCGGAGACAATAGGAGAGGTGATATACAATTATATTTATTTACAGTCGCGCCGTCACTTTTACGCCAGTCGTCAATCATCAGTCACGTTTACCTAAAGTTAGATTAATCCGTAGTCAGGTTTATCTACAGGTAAATCTAATGCTCAATTATGCTAATTAATAAATCACAGCTACCTGCAGGTGTCATCAGACAAACAAAGCGTTTAGTCGTTTCTTCCCTTTTATTAGTCAAACAAATTTTGAAATATGTTTAAAACATCAAGGTTAATTCTCAAAAAAACCCAGTAAGTCTGAAAGTTTACTATTGTCCCAATGTTCTTTCTCTTATTTCTGCCGGTAATTAGAAACCCTTTTTAAATTCGTGAACACCTCTGGTGAACTTAATGCCCTGTTTTGCTTCCACTGTCTCTTCTCGAGTTGAAAAACCCTGACAAACTTTCGTGTGCATTGGTTATATAATTTAACTGCTGAGCATCTATTCTTTGTGAATATAAATTCCGAAATCCGCTAATTCTAACGGAATTATCAGAAGCAGATGTTGCATATTTGCCACTCTCTTTAGATATAATAAAAAAATACAGACAGTGATTACATCATAAACAGGGAAAGTGTCTCCATGTCACCGCCACATTCATTCGTAGTACCCCAAGTTACCAAAATCAAACCACAGGATGCTTTAGTATGAAAACATGGGTAATAAATACTAGCGATTACGCCTAGGCAAGGGGAGTATGCTCCTACCACACACGCGACTATATTACTCCAAATTAACGCAATCAAATTATCCAGTAGCTTCAATAAATATCTACGGGTACATTGGCAGTGCAGCACCGATTACGCCAAAGAAAAGGAATAGGGTGATGTTATCTAGAAACGTAATCACATCACCTTAACTTACACAGCTGAACTGTCTACCTGCTTCAATAACAAAGCATTTTAAAACACAGACAAAGATAAACGCATTAAAGATTTTCTTAAGTTCAAATAATAAAAGAGAAGTGCAAGACAAATTTTAATGTCCTATTTATTTGTAAGTATAAATCTTGGATGGTACAGTATTTGTTTTTCTTTTTCGAAAATAACCATAAAAAAATGCATCTACTCCGCAGGTCTTGGTTGTCGCTGGCAGGTCTGTTCTGTTTGTAAGGTGGCTGTATCTCCTCCTTGGGCAGAATATATTTTGTATAGCACATATTCCAAATGGCCGTCACGGAGGAGAGTCTTTCGAATATTGCTGTGTGGTTTTCCTTCCTTTTGAAAAATATTCTAAACTGCAAACCATCTTTTCTCCTTCATTTGCTTTTTAATTAAGTCCTGAGGGGAAAAAAAGCCTCACATAACAGATGACTAACCTTAGTTCGTCTAGAATTGGCCAAACCCACGGAGCCAGGTTAAAATTACGCCTTTTTTGTTTGTTTGTCTCTTTCTCCCATACGTAAAGGTAGCCACAGTTCCGGTGTAAAGTCTTCCTTAATTATACCAAATCAGAAAAAGGGGGCATAATTCCATTATTGGTTTCCATGACCAGAAAAAGAAAGCCAGTATCCTAGAGCGATACACACACAAGCGTACAATGGAGATGAGCTATTGAGATGTTGGAAAAAACAAGTGACGGCCGAACGCCTCTTTGTCTGATCCCTCACGGCTTGATTGGGTTTTGCCATATTACCAACCTTCCGTCCGTCACGCTGACTGGCGCTCTATACCGTGTGCATTATGTCGGCAAATGGCGGGGCAAGTTCATTAGGCGAGTGCTAATCTAATTAGTCTAGGATCCCTTTATACTACGCTGACTGCAATCATAACGCACGGAAAGCTGATTGGGGACGACACTCAGCACCTCCGACTATTCACATTGTTGCGCTCGCTTTTATTCTCCATATTTTCAAGACGTTCACTCTGAAATAGTTTTCTGTTTTTATTGTCAATTATTAGAAAATTACCAAAGACTGGTGCCAAGGGCGGTCTAAAGGACAAGTGCAAAGGTGCGCGGGTGACTGTACTTATGCACGACGCAGAGGGAACGGAAGTAGTGAAAAGTAACGGAAGAAAGGAACATGCAGCAGTGAATAAATTAGAACTCATTACTGGTGAAGAAAAACCGGCAATTAAGCAGAAAAAAAAGTTGAGAAACAGTGCAAATGTAAAGGGAAGAACAAAAAATGTTCCTGAAAATAAAACAAAATAATGAAAACGTATCAGTGTCACTGACGATAATAATCTACACGCTTGACTTTTCAATTATTTGTAAAACCCAAGCTTAAGTCACGTGACAGTTTTATCGCTTCGAGTGCCGGCTGGGGCGTACCTGCAAAAGTCACTACTGTCGGATGATTCCGGATTTTCATGGGTTAAACTGGGTGTAAAACCCGTCACAGATGTTCGCATAATAAAGTTGCGGAACTTTGAGATTATGGCGGTTCGAGGACACTTACCGATGAGCGGCTATAGATAGCCATATATCTGCGACGACCGGAAGTAGACGGGCAGATGTGGCCGTTGAGCTTCGCGTTACGCACATTTCCATCGGCCGCCGACCTGGGCAGACAAAGAGAACGATCCAGTTCACAAAAGTTTGGCAGTTAATTCTTTTTGACGAAATCAGCGCAGTCATCTTTTACTTTCTTGGACGATAATACAGGTATCTGTCGTACAAGGACAAATACGACCCGCTCTTTACCCCGACACAGCCTGTTCGGGGAGCTCTCCACCGCGTCAAGCCTCGACAGAAAAGTGAAGCACCCTGCCACGCAACCCCAGTAAGGGTCATGTGACTTTAGGGAGGGTCGGTGATGACAATTCGTTGTTATTATGCCGTCACTAAATGCATCAAACGATGTCCAGATATTGCACAGATTAACTCTATATGTGCCAAACGTTACAGTAAATTTCAAACTGTGTGCAAAAGCCTTATCCTCAATAAATTAGTACAGTTCATATTACGATATCCTTACTATTTGTTCTATTTTACTGTATAGAAAGTAACCCCATTTGTTTCTCGTGCTAAAAACCCACGTAGAGTTAGGGTCTGGGCTGCTCGGCTCTGACCGCTAGAGGGCGCGGTCAGCCGAATGATCGACGTAAGTGACTTGAAAAGAATTCCTTGGATCAATCAGCATTTACCGAATCCTCAACTTTAATAGCAACAGGGCAACAGCTTCGAGAATCAGGGATTTTAAAAATGTTTTCAGCGAGTGAGAGGTTGTATTGTAATGCGGCCTTGGCTCTACAAGGCTGCCAAGAGACTCACTCTCTTTCTGGTGGTTCCGCGCTACAATGACCACCACTGGATCGAGGCAAAGACTGGAACATCACTGATAGAGATCTGAGCCAGTAGCTGCTGCACTGAGGTTAGCGCCCCAAATCGCGGATGCATTACCGAAAATCTGCAATATTTTTTTTTCTTTTTTCAAAGAACAAAATCCACTCGAATCAAACCCAAAACAATGAACGTCGTACGTATTTCATAAATAGGTTTCAGAAAAATACCCACCACTCGGCCCCCAGAGGATGTGATCGATATCTCGATCGCGTAGACACGCGCATTGACAGTCCCAGTCTGTAATCGAGCAACGTCAACCATGAAGGCTGCCCCACTGTACGTCCAAAATCTATCTGAGCAAAAGTCATCTATGATATTAAAAGATGCTGTTGTTGAAGCCAGCTGCCAATATTGGAGAGGGTTGGGACAGTCGATTTTTCTCTGGAGCCTCGTCCGTGAGTTTCCAATTGCTCACGGATGGTGACCTTCTCCAAAAACAAAAGACAATAAAAGTAGACAATCAACGGTTTGGAAAAACAAATGAGTAACGAAGTCAAAAAAAAAAAGGGCATGAGATGTTTTTCATGTTTGAATCTGAGAGTTTCTGAAAAATGGAAACCCGAAATTCTCTGATTTATGACTCTGTGTTGTTTATATGTATAATCTCTCTCTGTTTTTTTTTTTTTTTGTGTTGCAAATTGGTGAAATCAGAATGTAGTACTCAAGAAAAAACATTTATAGAAAGAGACAGGAAAATTTATTATTATTATTATTATTATTATTATTATATTATTATTATTATTATTATTATTATTATTTTATTATTATTATTATATGGTTCGAGTATGGCAAAAATATCATGCTACACTATGTACAGCATGTATTTGTAAAAAAAGATGTGTGCTTTTTAAACGTAAGTATTAATCTTACTTTAAGAACAGGGTTAGAGAAAAAATCTGAGAAAAGACGAGAATAACCAGTAAAACAGAAAATGAGAGAGAGAGAGAGAGAGAGAGAGAGAGAGAGAGAGAGAGAGAGAGAGAGAGAGAGATGGGGAGTGAATATTAATGGCGAGAAGTGTAGCACGATCTTTTTTCTGACAGGATGCGGACGTGAGAAAGTGGGCTAACTGGGGATTTCAAATTAATTGGATTTTCTTCCTGAAACCAGTGCTGTGTTGACTATCGGGGTAAATTATGTCGGAGATTCCTCGGATCTGATGACATAACACAGACCGCCAGGAACGTTCGTCTCGCGAGCAACGTTCGAAAACGGAGAAGAGCGGACAAAAGCGGGCGGAAATGTAGATTTCCAGTGTCGGGCTGTCGACCAGAAGAGCGGAAATGTACATCTCGCTGGCGATTAGAGAGAAAGGCGAAAGCATTTAACGGTAAAACCGAAGTCGTGATTTGCTTGCTGTCGATGTAATTAATTTGGCGCACTTACATTACGAGCGGTTCGGAAAGTGATGGCGAGGGGTCGGGGATTATATACCGAGTCCGCGGACGTTGGGAAAGCAGACGTGCCGAGCGATTCGGTGGAAACGGTACCAGCGAGGGAGAGGATAGTAGGGGGGGGGGGAGAGAAAAACAGACAACGACGACAACAACAACGAAAACACAACAACAACAACAACAGCAACAACAACAACAACAACGAAAACCACGAATAGATTGGATTGGTCAATTAAGCCGCGGTCTCCATCGAGCTGATCCGGCGTTTATTGCCCATCAGGATCGGACGCCAAGACATGGAGAGTCCAGCCGGACTCGTCCGCCAACAGTGGGCGCGGCGCGACCCCTCGGGGCACTCGTGAATATTTCAACGCGGCGTCTCAGCTGCGAGACGGGAGCCGCTGTACTTTAGAAGCGATAGGCAGGACGGCGAAGGGGGATTACACGGCGAATTTTGCGGATTGTCGGGAATCAGGAAACCGACTCGGGGAATCTCGTATGCGAGTTCGTCATCTGCGGGCTAGGGGTGCGCGTGCGCACGGGGGAGACGGATAGCCGACAACCGTACCACCACGAGTCGAGGATGAATCAAAACCCAGAGCGGAGAAAAAGAACGAACAAAGATGAATTAATAAAGTTACCCCCCAGCAGCCTTTTAATTCTTCTGTGTGGCACCGCGCATCCATTTGGGCAGAGGAATGACGATTTAAACCCCCCCGTAGACATAATTCCGCTGCTGATAGAATATTAAATGGGATCCGAAAGCCAGAACGTCTACAAAATTGGGGTGGGAAGAAACGGAAGGAAAGAAGACTTAATGATCGTCTTCATTAAGTACAAAATGTATGGACACTGGGATTTAACATCGTGTATTTAATCTCTCTTGTGGGAAAAAAAACCCCACACAAACTGATCAGGGATTATAGAGAAAAAAAACCCCCTTCCTTACACAGAATTAGCCTGTGGGGCTTCATCACATCCTGTCAATGTCCGAATGACGTCACGATTTGTACAGGAATCCGACAGAACCCCAGGTTAGACGACGATGCGTGGTCAGTATCAGGTGCGCCTGCCCACGTGAGTGCCCCCCCCGCCTGCAGCCAGATGACACGAAACATCTCACCCCCCCCAGCTGGTGCTGCTGCTGCTGCTCGCGGGGCTCACATCACGTCCGATCTTGTCGTATAAGTGGTTCTACATCTACCAAGGGCATTCGTTCAGCGGCGATGACCCCCCCTGCTTGGTTCTGACGTCAGTAGTAGGAACGGAGCATTTCTACAGTCGGCTGATGTCCGTCTCACTGGTTAAATGAAATTCGCAGCGAATTTCTTTTTCTCCGCCAGATGCCATTTTTTACAGCTGAACTACTACAAGAAGACCCTCGTCACGCGAGACCTGTCTGCTTAACTGTTATTGGCTTTAACTGCACACCTGATGTCGGCTACGAGTTTTTTTAATACCGTTACAGAAGCATTTATTTCGAAATTCATATTTACACATCACGTGATTCTCGAGGAAGGTCATGTGACGATAACAGACTAGAATGTGCTACTGATGTGTATTTCCTACGTTAGATTTTAGATGTAACACATGATGGCAGGTAAATGGCGTTTTGGTTTCTTGCTAAAAAGTTTAATAAAATGTTCCCTAGCCTTCCATCACTCTGGATTTATTTGTTTGTCCAGTATATCATTATACATTTTTGTTTTGTCGGTTAACGAACCTCTCTAAAAGCGGAATTTATAATAGGGACATTTGTTACCAGGGTGCAAAACCAACGCTGAGAGATAACTGATAAAACCTTAAAGCAAATGAAAGTAAATAGGAAGGAAGGAGCTGATTTACTATTCGAATGAAAAACTAGCATGGATAAAATAAAATCCATGCCTACTTCAAATAATGCATGATGATGGTACATAGCGTTGACATATTGGAAGCATCATTACAGCTTTCGGCTTGTTCGAGTTGCCACTCGATGCACTGAATAACTTACATTTTTTTAAAAAAGGCTGTAGGTGTGTTCACTCTCTGTAGCGTATTGCTCCGTCAAAAAAAAAACAAACGTTCCAATCCTGCGCTAAGTAGTGTCACTTCCGACTTCGTCAGGGAAATCACTACCAAAATTTTTCATTTTTTTTTTATAGATGTTTGGAAGAAACCGGAAAGTCCAAAGAAAAACTACTACGCGAACCTCGACTTCAGTAGTCGAGCAGTTAATTGGGCTACCAAGCCGCTAGCATCCGCATAGACATTGTTAGATATACGCCCTTCGTTTTGGACCAGAACCGTTCAAATGGAGGCCCGTCTATAGAACTGCTCTTTACTCATCAGAAAACCTGTCCATGTGCGCGATGGCCCATTTCAGACTTAAACTTGTGCTTTAGTTTAGACACAAAAAATTATCTGGCAGCAACATCCGAGATCAGTAGGACACAATGGCCTATCTCTGGAGCTATTGGATGTTGCCTTAATTTGAACTGCTGTTGAGGACCGATTCAATTTTCTTTGTCAGAACAGTCAGCTTCTGACAGAAGCAGCATTGCGGGGTTCGCCAGAGGGAACAGACTTTCCATTTTCAGAGATAACCCATCGCTTCTGGATATTGGTTTTCAGACAAGTCAAAAATTTTTTTTTTCGGTGTACGAATTCTAATTTTTAGTCTCCAGTAAAATCTGCTGTCAGCACCACCGCGTCACACCTCGTCCCTTAATTTGTACGTTTTGATCACCTGCTTTGTGAAGAATTGACAAAAAGGCCCGTATTCACTTTGTGCGCAAGACTTAACTTAAAACAGCACAGTTATTACAGAAAAGCCTGAGTTTTAAAAAACTGCATATTAAATTTTCTTACTGAAGTAATTTATGTAAAATACATTGAACAGATTCAAATTATTTAAACCAAGGAAACTCTAAGGGATATAACAGCAAATATCTTGCATATACTCAGCAAACCTTACGGGTCGCTTTCTTAATTTAAGATATATATTTGCATGTCATCTGTTTTTAATTGTGAAAATACTAATACTTTCAGTATAGAAAATACACTAAAAACCTATTCTCAGTTTCCATTTGCATTCAGCTGGCCATTTTAGCATCTATTACTCTTATAAATGGGTATGAAGGCTAAAAATTCCTGATCAGACAGATTACCATATTAATATAAAATAGTTAAGTAAATATCGTTGGTGACGATCTTTTCAAGTAGAAAAGGCAAGTGGTCAGCAGATGCTCATTTATGACTGTATCGTGGTTGTTTGTTGTTGTCTTCTTGACAGGACAACTACCGCGTCGCTCACAGATGTTTCGCAATGTATCGAAAGCTTGAATTTACCGGAAATATCTGGGAAAAAAAAACAACACAAAAACGAGTAGGTAAATTATCACAAAGATGTTATTACTTATCAAGTAAATTAAGCGTAGCGACAGATGCCACTGCTTATATGACGATTTAATCGTGATAGGAAAACAGATGGAATATGTCTGACATTCGTTTGGAGACCTAAATTCAGGGCGGGTGTCATGATGATGAAGACGGGTACAATGAAGCAAACACGAGTGACGTAAGATATGGGGGAATTTGTTTCAGAAAAACTTTTTTGCTTTGTTTCCAATGTTAAAAAAAAACCCCGATGCGTTAAGAACGGAAAGTAGCGGGTTAATTTAGGCATTTTTTTTTTGGTTTAATTACCTTATTCACGACAACCAAACTAGCCAACAATGAAGCTACGTTTTAGTGATGAATGCCCGTCACCATCAACACTGCACCAACCTGTTCGGTTCTAAAATCTGTGGATGGCCATCAACAAAGATCGGAAAAAAACACATAAGGTTTTTATCCATTCAGATTAGTGTCGAGTGTGGGGGGCTTTTGCATAATTAATTGTACATAATGTTTCATACAGGCGCATGGTAAACCTCGAGAAGAAGATACAGTAATATTTACACCTGCTAATTATTTTATTAAAAGGTGGTTCGATGACGTGACTGCCATTAATTTCAGACCGAAAGAGTTAACATGGGCATAGAACAGATATTTCATAATATTAATAATAACTTTTGTTAGCTATTTAAAAACCACGGTAAAATTCATTTTAAGAATAATTTCAAAATGTTATGCATACAAATTAGTTAAATTATGAATAATCTGGTTTTTCCATCTTAATTTAATATACAAGTTATTAGATTTTCTATAGTAGAAATGTATACATGTGAATATATATTATACATTATCTCCCTTTACTCATCCAAATTTAGCCAATACCTTGGTTTCAATTTACTCGCACAACAACAACAACAACAACAACAACAATAATAATAATAATAATAATAATAATAATAATAATAATAATAATAATAATAATAATAATAAAATAATAATAATAATAATAATAGTCCTTTTTTATAAGCTTTCTCGTCGAGTACCTGCCTCGCTCAGCCAGCGTATACAATGGCTCTAAATTACTGTTTGATTGATTTCACTTAAAAAACTCGTGACGATGGTTAAAAATCCATTGGCGATAATTCACGGACTGGCGAAAACGCCATCATCACAGACCTGGCGCAGCCAGCCCCGCCGTTTAAGAAGAAGCGCAACACACAACCCCGACTCGCACATACAAGAAGAAAAAGAAAGAAGAAAGAAAGAAAAAATTAAAAAACCGAAATAAAACTTTCGCTGAATAAATCGGAGATCTGACGCGTGAGTCGGTGGGGGAGGGAGTTCCTGATGGGGTAATTAGCTCAGGCCCGAAGTTCCACCAGGAACGTGATTTACGGACGTACGAGGGCGAATGACCTCATCTGATTAGACGCTGATCGGCAGACCGAAGAAATAAATGCGAGAGAAGGGAAACTGAACAGCTTATACACGCATCTGTTGTTGTTTCCAAGCCCGCTGCAGAGACAGACAGACAGACAGACACCCCCGTTTTGGTGGCTACTTAAACACCCCATCACCCAACATCTACTACTTCCTCACTGACCAATCAGCTGTCAGCACGAACGACGTGGCCTTTATCTAATATGATGCTGTCTCGGTTTCCTCCATCAGCAGCGCATCACGATCTGCATTTCTTGTTCGATTGATTCCCCCCTCCCATACCATCACACGTGGAAACCACGTGCAGCAGAATTTCCTCACTTGTACTATTAGCATGCGCCGCACACCTTCACTCTACGGAGCGCATCTTAGTCGTGTTAAGGAAGCAGCATCCCTCCTCCATGGCCCCTGTTTAACAGTCCAGTCGCTGGCGTCGCTCCCATTAGCCACAAAGTCGCCCCATTTTTGATTACACGCCGTTCTTTTAACTCTTTCCGTCCAAACCCGACGGATCGGCTCAGCATGACTCCCTAACTGCGTCTCTGCTGTGGCGTGTCGAAATTGGATGCGCCGCAACCAGCCTTTGTTTTACTTAATTGTCCGTATTTCCAGGTGCCAGTGCAAACAGAATCTTACAAGTGTCAGAGCCCTCCTATTGACTCTCGCAGTAGAAATCTAATCTCGGCGGTTTGCAAGTTGAACCACGTGTGCAGTTAGACTTGCCTACGGCGCATGCGTGGCGAGTAGGTCGCTCGGAAAGTCGACGACGTGTCACTGTCGGATTGGTTAACCGCACTAGACGATTTGTACGGCTTCGGTTCACCGGTCAGCAAGTACAGCTAATTAGTTTCTATTTTGAATGCAAATAAAAGAACAACTCTCTTAGACCGTCTCCGCCGACTGGCTGAAATTATCCGTAACCGTCCAGATGAACCGGAAAGCAAGCATTTAACTGTGTTGCTGGTGTACATGTGTAAGGAATTGGAATTAGACGAGAAGCCGATGGTAAAAACCAACAACAAATCGTGTTCATGCCGGTTAAAGTTGTGACCCCTTTCCCGTAGGTTGCCCTCTGATTTATCTCCCCTAGCGTAGTTCAGATATGCATAAAACCAAATGTATCTCGAATTGGCCTGTCTAGACTTTTGGTAAGATAAGATTGTTTTTTAATTGTAAAAAAAAGAAGACACCTCCTCTCCCCTGGTAATCGGTTACGTTCGATGGCGTTAATTTCTGAGAAAAGAATGCATGT
>JACATO010001017.1:0-2500 GCA_018389105.1 Nautilus pompilius
GGAGGGGAGACGTGAAGGAAAAGGGGCTCTGAAAATGTTTAATAAAAAGATTCGACATTACAAGAGAAGAAATTGCGTTCGCTTGACGATAGATTTCATTTGGCGTCACGGTCGCTGTTTTAAGATAATAAATAAAATATCTGCAAGGAGTATAACTGAGATCTGCATGAAATCTTTAGTATCTTCGAAATATTAAACGAAGATAATTCCAAATACCCGCCCGCCCACGAAAATTCGGGTTTCCTGCGATCGTATATGCATTTCAGTGAGGGGATACGAAAATAATGTGCTTTAGATTTACGTATCTAGGATTTTCCCGTTCGTAAATAATTTCGGGAAGGTGCGATACTTTACAAATGGCTCGGATGGCATGGGGAACAAACCAACAAATAGCTCGGACATAAGACGCTTCTGGCTGATTCTTAAAGACGGGATTTTACTGCTCGTCTTTTGCTAGATATTCCAAAAGACCATCATCTGAAAAAAAGCAATTACTGTTTATCTCGGATATCTGGTCTAGAGTTACCTGTACGGCCAGAGCCTTAATCCGCTGGGCTCTATTAAAACATGAGAAGGATCGTCGGTTATGTTTCTTTTAGAGATTTTTTTTAGAAAGGTTTCTCGTTTACTTTCTAAGACAGGCCTAACGCCCTAAAAGGGGCTGCCGGGTGGCGCCTAAAACTGCCGAGGCCTCCGCTTCGAGTCCCAGCCGGTTTGGTGCACCTTCCCAGTAGGGTTCCACAGCCCCAGCCTCGTGGGTTTTTTTTTAAACCGGGCGACTCCTGTTTTCCTCCCATCTCTGAAAGTAAAGGGTCCGGGTCGGTAGGGGCCCGAATCGCTGTCATAGAGAAAGATTCGGCCACCCCTTGGCCGGGGACAGCAGCGCTGAGGCTATTCAAGTCTCCACGCTTCCTCGAAAGCCCATAGCGAGCTTGTGCGACTTACAGGGCAGGCAGACTCCCTAAAAGGGAAATAATAATAAAGAAAAGCACCCTAATATGACTTCCGCTGTCATTAATATCCGACTACCGACGGTTGCTGGGATCTGTTGGTTTGAAGCTGGTTTCGAACCCCACCCCCGATACACTATGAACAGCCCTGGTATTCCTTCCACTAGACCTGGAGAGGGGGGGGGGGTAATCCTCAAGGGGTTCGCCCAGCCGCATACTCCTCGCGGAAAATTTGAGAACTACAACACTTCGCTGTCCTTCTCATCGCCCCCCCCCCACTGCTTGTAACCGAAGCGTTCCGTTTTCATTTTTTTTTTTTTTGAGGTGATCACGTGACCGGATATGACGCGAGGCCTTCGACTTACTTTCGCTTTTCTTCTTATATGATTCCGGAAATTCGTCGCTCCCGCACTTCCTTATATAAACATCCCCCCTTCCCGGTCTCAGTTTCTTCTCCCAATATATTTGTTAAAAAGAAAATATTTACTTCAGAAGTTCCTCGAGCGTCATTTTTACAGACCTCTTGAGTTGTCTCTCCGCCCCTACCTTTTTTTTTTAGGGTCCTAAATTTTCATTTAGCCGCCTGTCTAAACCTATCCGGTCCGGAACGTCAGGGACCCCCCCCCCCGGGGGGGGCTGTTGTCCCGCGCCGGTGGCTGGTGGTGGTTGTGGGGAGGGGGGTAGGCTCTGATTTACGACTTTCGGCTTTGCGCCAGAGCCTCTCTCTCGATAATTCTATAATCAGGGTTCAACATGGTCGCCGAGCTTAAGGGACCCGTCAGCCGACACACACACACACCACACAATTTATTGGCACCAACCCACCCACCCGAAATTGCCCTCAGATCTCGTCAGGGACGATAAATCAAGAAAAGGGGACATCGCTGCGAAATGTCAGCCCGGGGCGAGAAATTGAACGGTCCCCAGAACCCCTCGAGTGAAGTGCGGTCTGCGCGTTCCACTGTTTCCCTCGAAACCTAATAAAAGCCATTATTATGGCGGGAGGATGATTTCCCCCCCCCCCATTCCCCCTTCCCATTATTTCAAATGAACAAATAGAGGAGTCCTCCTCCCCCCCCCCGCCAATCGCAGAAAGATATGGGGTCAGTTTAGTTACGCGATGCGACGGATTTACGGGGACCGGGGTCTGAACTCTGTTTTAATTAAAAATGGAAAAGAGAGAAAAGTTTTTTTGTTGCGCTCTACGGAATCAATCTCCCTCCTCCTCCTCCTCCTCCTCCTCCAGCAGAGGGGGCAGTCAAACTGATAGGATTCTGGCTTGGCAGATTAAATTCTCAAATGTAATTAGTATCTGCTTTATTCTTTTTATCCGGGTTCCGTTCGGCTGGGAGTTATAGATTTCCATTACGAGAAGTTGCTGTTGGCTTGCATTTTAAATTCCAGCGGATTCTTGCAGCAGATGCGTGGAATCAGCCGGGTCGGACGGAACGAGGGGGGGGGACGGGAGGCGGGTAGTCCAGGAAGAAAGGACGACGGTCTGTGTTTGTCCTAGCTTTCACTGCGGCTCGGACACCCTTGGAAACGGCGAA
>JACATO010001017.1:7500-297500 GCA_018389105.1 Nautilus pompilius
AATTTTGTTTTCTTTCTTTATTTCGGCCATGTCTGCAAGAGCATCCAGCATTGTTCTCGCCCCTGAAGATATTTTGTCCTCTCCTCTCCCTCGCCTTCTCCGCTCTTAGACGCTATGCGATTACTTAGAACTGTGCCGATGTACTTCACCGCGACTCTCCGTTTCACTTCTAACTCGGCGCCACCGAAACAACATTTCACCCGATGCTATTATACATAATTCGGTTTCAGCGAAAATGTTACTAATCGAAAATTACCAAACGCTAGTGATATATAATTAAGTGGTTGTTTCTCTGTGCGAAAGATCGGTGGCCTGGAGGGGAGTTCTTGGGGAGGGGTGAAGAGAAAGTAGAAGACTAGTGATTTCAGAAACCATACACGTGCCGTAAAACAAGACTATCTTGCACAGATGACGCGCAAGCAGTTGTCTGTGGTTTCCTAGACAGGAGAGCGACACGGCCTCGTCGGCACCCGGATAAGAATCGAAGAAACGTTAGTTTGGTCAGCGAGCAGGGTTCGGTCTCGGTCTCTGGTTGTAACTTCCCTTCGGGCTGTTTGTAACCTTTGACCTTCTCTAAAGCTATTTACTCGTTTTGTTTCTTTAACGATTGTGGATTAGATGAACCGTGCTGCTGAAGACGGATGCGCTGGGCCAGAGTGCGCGTGACCACGGCGCAACTCATCCCACTCCTATGAAATGAGTGATCTCGCCTTTTACGGGGGCCAGCGACTTAAACTGCCGTCATTCCGGAAATGGAAAAGTGTTGGTTAGTGAGGGATTACTGCCTCCCTCATTACGACTCCAAAGGCTACGCTTGGAGGTATTTTATTTCCGTTTGCCACTACCCGCATACATCACCGGCGAGACTGGAATTAGGAATCTGTCCGTAACCTCAGCCATTGACGCCTGAAGACGGCGAGAGAATAAACTTTTCAAAACACGGCAGCGAAAAATTGCGATGATCCAGGTAATAGTTCATCTGTGACTAAATCACGATTTTCGTGCAGCAGAACCTCCAGTATTATAGTAATAATAATAATAATAATAATAATATAATAATAATAATAATAATAATAATAATAATAATAATACTAATAATAATAATAATAATAATAATAATAATAATAATAATAATAATAATAATAATCCTAATGATAATACTAATAATAGCTTTCGAAAAGCGGATTACCTTAAACCAGACGGCGGGTTCATAATTCTTCGATACAGTTGCGGCGAGAGGTAGCTAATCTAAATCGAACCGTCTTTGTTAATTACTCGGGATTTTAAGAGAGCTCTAATGCAAAACGTTCTCGCTGTAGCCATCACATACGGCGCGGTGGCCCAGTGGGTAGCCTGGTGGACGGGGAAAGGCTCTGAGAACTTGAATTCGATCGGGTTTTCTACGCTTCGCTGGTAATGGATTTTTTTCTTCTTTTTTTCTTTACCAGCCGGTTGAGTGGAGTTTATCTTGGCAATCCCGTTTCCTCCAACATCTAAAAACAAAGAGTTTAAGAAGAGATACCCCTGAGGAAGTCGGCAGCGCGGCGCAGAGTAGCGCTGTCTATCGGATAACGGCAGCATCCTGCTATATCTCCATAGCCTCCCTTCAGATATATATATATTCATGAATGACTAAAGAATTTTTAAGAAAGCATATTTTACTGAATCCCATAATGCATAGGTAGCTTCCGGCCTGGAATCCCTGGCGGCTGTAGCGAGCGACCGGCTGTTCTGGGAAGTTAACCTTACCAAAGAGAGCATCTGACAAACGTGGTTAGGTGACCGTGTTGCCATCTTTGCCGGTTCTCACTCACAAACACCAACCGCTAGTTATACCAACAAGGTTCTGCATCTCCACGATTGTTGCTGAAACGTTCCACACAACACACACCACACACAGATGTGACGTCAGTACACAGAGAGAGATGACAGTATACAAATATAGATGACGTCATGACGTCAGTACAGAGAGATGACGTCAGTACACATAGAGAGATGACATCAGTATACAAATAGAGATGACGTCATGACGTCAGTACAGAGAGATGCCGTCAGTACACAGAGAGAGATGACATCAGTATACAAAGAGAGATGACGTCATGACGTCAGTACAGAGAGAGATGACGAGGGTACACAGAGAGAGATGACATCAGTATACAAAGAGAGATGACGTCATGACGTCAGTACAGAGAGAGATGACGTTAGTACACCGAGAGAAATGACATCAGTATACAAATAGAGATGACGTCATGACGTCAGTACAGAGAGAGAGGGGGGGCGAGCTCTCATATGGGTTTTACGAATCAGAATCGCATATTTTGGCACCACGAAATGCGCGTGCGTAAAACTCTAGGGATTTTTTGTTAAGACATCTACTCGTTTACCTTCTTGTGACCGGTTCACTCACGTCCACCTGACAATGCGGAGTAAGAACCACAAAAGTTTTTCCTCGAATCGCTGTCTTTCAAATAAATATATTCTGTCTACAAGCCACCACCCCCCTCTTTTTTTTATATTTCTCGAACACTAATCAAGGTTTTGGTTCGATTTCCTGTTTTCGATATTCCCCTCATTATATTCGAAGACATGTTGGATTCTTTTACAGTAATCAGTGATTTTAAATTGCAGACCTCATCACGATGGAGAGCCATTCAGTTTAGGCGATCAATGACCTTTGTTAGACCTTTCCATTTCACGGAGAACCGATTGGATTCTTTTATGGTAATCAGTGATTTAAATTACTGACTTCCAGTCCACAGGAAGCTATTGTGATTCTTTCGTTGGAAACCATTAATATTTTGGGGAGAGCCATTCTAATTATTTCAAGAAAATCGGTGATTTTAGATTATACTCTTCCAAATAAAGGGGAAAACCGTTGTGAATCTTTTAAGGGAATCGCTGAGTTAAGTTAAAGATCTCTATTTTATAGAGAGCATCAGCGATTCCTAATTGGAGTCATCTATACGAAGAAGCTCCATCGTAAGTTTCTTTTATTTAAATGTCTAAACGGAATCATTGATTTTAGTTAGAGATTTATATTTTGCGAAAAGACATTTAAATTCTTTTACGGTTTTCATTGATTTTTAAATTATGGACTTTCACATGAAGGACAGCAGTTGAGATTCTTCTAAAGGAACCGGCGGATTGTGTTAGAGATGTTGTTTTTATGTCAGTTTTTACGATTCCTTTTTTGGAAGTTCGTGATTTTAAATTACATGAAGGAGTGACATTGTGATTGTGTTTTGTTTTTTTTAGGAATTCAGCGACTTAATTTAGATATTTCTATTTTATGTAAAACTATTTGGATTCATTTATGGAAATAAGTAATTTTGACTTACTGACATCTACAAATTGGAGAGCCATTGTAATTCTCCCTCTCGCTTTCCATCTCTCTCTCCTCTCTCTCTCTCTCTCTCCTCTCTGTCGGTCTGTCTCTCTCCATCACCTAAATCTCTCTCTCTCTCTCTCTCTCTCTCTCTCTCCTCTCTCTCTCTCTCTCTCTCTCTCTCAGAAATCAATGATTTAGGTTAGAGGCTTTAATTTTATGATGTCATTCACTTCCTTTCGTAGTGATCATTTATTGTATGTTACAGATTTATATATTTGGAGAGCCTTCGTAAGTTTCTTGTGGAAATCATCGATTTAAGTTACAAGTTTCTTTTCCTTTTCTAGAGTAACACTGTTATTCTTTTATAGCATCAGTGATTTAAAATAACAGACACTTGCATATCGTGATCTTTTTGTAGTTATCTTATACGAATAAGTAGTTCTAGTTTGAGAGTTCTATTTAATGGGAGATAACTCGTATTCCGTTTTAGTACCAGAGATTTTAAATTACGGACTTATGGAAATCATTTCTGATCATATAACGTGACTCGATTATTTAAGTTAGATGCTTCTATTATACAATGGGTCACTGTTAAACTTCGACAGTATCAGTGATTTAAAATTATCGATTTCTATAAAAGTATAGCCTCTGTGATTCTCTTCAGGGAATCGGTCATTTTGATTAGTATTTTTTTTTTAATATCCTATGGCTATTCACTATTGTTTCTTTAAGGTATTGGTATTTTCAAATTACAGACTTCTACATTTTGAATGCCTATGTAGTTTTCTTAAGAGTAGCAATAATGTTTAGTTAGGGATTTCTATATTTTGGAAAGTTCCCATTATTCTATAAGGCATCAATAATTTTAACTTACAGACTTCTACCTGTTTGCCTTTCTCTAGAGAATCACTAATTTATAGATTTATATTCTACGGGAGGATCGCCGTTATTCATATATAGTATCGGTGATTTAAGTTATGGAATTCTATTCTATGAAGAAACATTTGTAATTTTTTTTTATAGTGATCAGTTATTTTAAGTTACAAACACGATGGAGTGCAATTGTTGAGATTCTCATAAGTGAGTCAGTAATGCACATGAGACTTCTGCACTATAATTGTCTTCTGGATTCTTCGATGGTTACCAGAGATTTTAAATTACTAACTCTACATGATGGAGAGACATTGTGATTCTTTCAGGATAATCAGTGATCCTTTCTCTGTCTCCATTTTCAGATTATCGATCATAAGTAGATAATATAAATCAGTCTGCTTTCTTAAATGTCATCAGTACTTGATTTTTAAAACAAAAAACAAAAATCAACAGTCCCTTTGTGACTAACCATTCTGGAAGAAGGCTGAGCGCTTCCCTGAGTTTGATTGGATTGACCTTCCCCGAGATCGATCAGCTTTGATAAATAAAACCTAACGAAGGCAGGCTGCCGTTTTCTGAAATTACTCGTAACGAACCGTAACAACTGCTTGTGGAGAACCATTAATCTATGCACCGAAAATCAGTCCTTGATGTCGTGATTCTCAATAGGTATGTCGTAAATTATGATTCCCTTTATATGCCAAAATAACTGATCACCTACTAATTGAATTATGTATGAAATAATTATATATTATCGTATGTATATTTGGAAGAACGTCATCTTGGGTATTTTTCTGATGAACTGTGTTTGAATTAGTAGTTCTATACCGCCAATTTTTCTTTTTTTTAGTTCATGTTAAATGAGGCTACCAAAAGTGGTAGCTACATGACGTCATGTAGCACGTCATCTTGCACAACTATGACGTTTCGTGTAAAACCTTTTGTTGTGACGATCGAAAGCTTACTGCGGTGATCAGAACCTAATTGTGAGTTTTTCGTAAAATTGCATTCTGGGTGGGGTTTTTTTGTAAAAAAAATTATCGACTGGTAGGATGCAGGGTCGGGTGCCGCCCTCTGAGGGCACGCCGAGTGTTTACTAACAGGGTTGATTATAGGTCTGCAAAGAAAAAGAGAAAAAAAGACAGCTTTGTGTGGGTTGCAAATAGATTTATTCAAATCGGTAACGAGACAGAAAACTGGTGTTCAAGTTTTAAGGAAAGCGAAGTTCACAAAATAACAAAGAAAGTGTTAGGGACCACGAGCGATGGTCGTATAAACTCGTCCGGGGCCGCTCCGCTTCTGCAGAGACGATGGTGGAAATCTTCCCGATAATATACACGAGAGGGGGGAGAGAAAGAGAGAGAGGGAGAGAGAGAGAGAGAGAGAGATGAGAGAGAGAGAGAGAGAGAGAGAGATAGAGAGAGAGAGAGATACTTTCTCCGTTCCAATTCCTGGTCAATCTTTGGTAGGATTCTGCGAGTCGCTGCCCAAACAGTCAGCCGCGTCCCGGCGGGCTTGTGTAAAGAGAGAGAGAGAGAGAGAGAGAGAGAGAGAGAGAGAGAGAGAGAGAGAGCGGTCCGGTCCGGGCGAGGTTCGAGTCCTGTCGAAGCGTGCTTACCTGCCGTACAGGTCTTTGTACTCTGCAAAACAGAAAGTTATCCGGGTTAGAAGTCAACGCATCCCCAATGCTAACGTTAGGAGTGGAGAAGGGATTGAGTTTCGTGCTGGCCAGGATCGATCGACGGCAACCATTTATCCAGATTAGGGGTGGGAGACAGTACCTGTTCGTCCTTAAGCCAAAACAGCTGGTGCAGTGAACGAGACTCTTCGATGCTTTATAGGTGTTGGTCTCAAACAGCGATTCCGTGTTTGGGGCTTCGCGAGTTAATAAACGTATCGGTTTCCGTGGCCGGAGAATGAGCGGTACAGGCAAAAATAAACGGTTCCTTACTTATCCAAGACTCTCTCAGTTTTCGTGACGAGAATCGAAACGTCAGAGCCTTAGGCCCGACATTACCCCAACCCCCTCTTGTTTACAGCAGCTCGGTGTGACTTTTCACTACCGATAACTACAGCAGTTTTTTGGTTTTTTGAGAAGGTAAGTTAAAGGAATAAAAGTAGCGATGTCCGTGTTAATAGGAAATATAGGGCCGTCACTGACACTGCCGTTAGAGGGCACGTAGAGGTAAGGACGTCCCGAGTCTGAGAGCCGAATGCCGCCGGATTTAGCTGGGAATAAAATCCGTTAGGGCGACTTATCTCCGACGATGTGGCCGAGGAAAGATCGTCGGGACGTAAGCTGTATTACTCGGGCTAGTCTGGCAATGGGACGTGCCACAGGTTGATCCTCGACTTCGTGTACTCTCAGCACGTCGCCCGATAAACCTCTGGTTGTTAGACTGCGAGAGATCCGTAAAAGGCTACGGCACAGATGAGAAGAAATACTAGCCACGCAATACAGATCGAGCCTTCGGAGACCGATTCTTAATTGCCGGTATAGAGTGCAAACACGAGCTACGATGAGACAAGATCCTGGAGTATTGGTTGCATGTGTGTGCTTCTCTCCGAGGTCTGAGCAACCCACATCTGAAGGTAGCGCCCGGCTTTGGAAAAGACACAACGAAGGCCAGTCCGGGGGTCTTAGCCCCGCCATCAACCGCGACACGGTTTGCGGCATGGCGTGATGGAAGAAGAAACTGCTATTTCTCCAAGAAAGTCTCCATCTTGCCGGGTACATTGCCATTTTAAAGATACATATGTCATTGTGCACACATGGCATGCTGGCAGTCGATGCCCCACATTCTTCAGACAGTCTGGAAAGGGAAATTTTACTTATTTGAAAGGGGATTGTTTTGTTAACGATAACATCCCAGGATCTCTCGTTCAGCGGAAATGTTCATGCTGGCTTTTGCTTCCGATTCCATCATATACCCACTTTCCCCTCCTACCTTAGGCCCCCGCCCGGCTAGTGTTCCAGGTCCCGGTCTACGTCAACAGACGGGCGCGCCCAAAAGGGTAAAACAAGGGCGAAATTAGTTTATTCTGTTCGGTTAGTGAATCTTAAGAATGAAACAGAAACGCAAAGAAACAGTCGAGTTCTTGTGATGGGGGGGGGAGCCTGTAAGAGCGACAATATCACGTCAGGTTTTACCTCCCCTTATACCATCACCCTAGTCTAGAAGCGCTAGTTAGTAGCGGTGCTACACTGGCCATCCATTTAGTCGACGCTCTTGTAATGTAAAACACGTTACAGAGTTGGAGCAATGTGCGGACTGGTCACCACAAAGAGCTACACTAATAAAGGAAGTACTATGCGTCCCACTAGTCAACTAATACCGGTCTGAAGGGTAGTGAGTGGAAATGCACCTCCTGTGGTATTCTGAGGGTAAGAATACTACAGTTTGTACAGAGTTCTTAGTTCTTTTGGTGAGACCAAATATCGACAAACACCGAAGTCTGCCAATTATTTGCGCACCTGATTATAACTGTATAGCTAAAAGCATTATTATGATAACCTCCACGTGGTCCGTAGCTTTCCTGTCGAGGAAACCACAAACATCCGCAGTTGTGCATCATAGGTATGCAAAAATGGTGGCCTATGTCTCGTTCGTCTGTCTTCAGTGTTTTGTACTCCGACTTAAAATAAGTTTTGAAACATAAAATGGTACCATATGAAGTATTCACACGAAGAGTTTCGTATATGCTTTCGATAATTTCCGATTGGTATTTTTTTTTCAATGAAATGGAATTTCGGAAACAATAATAATAAAAGCCAACTGCGTGGACTTCAGTACTCGATTTAGAGAACCAGAAATGTGTTGCGAGTCTTATTTCTGTTAGTAGAGTGGAATTAACGGGTCTGCTTCGAAATTAACGAAGCTCAACATCTAAAATTTCTACGTCAGTTTCCTTTTTCTAATCAACGGAAGCTGCCATTTTTTTTTTTTAAGTCAAAATTTTATAAAATTTTTAAATAGAAAAAAAAAATTAAGGGTACAGCGATGAAACATCTTTACGTTCATGAAAAACGATATTTTACGATAACTGATCAGAATAATTAATTCACTGACATCATGATCGGTTGATGATGCAATGACATGGCGTCACTGGTTGCTAATGACATGGCGTCACTGGTTGCTAATGACATGGCGTCACTGGTTGCTAGTGACATTAAACGAAAGATCATCTTTACTCCTCTGATTACCAGTATAAAGAATCAAAATGGCGTCTTTCCAGGGACCTTTACCGTGGTGTCACGCAAAGATGATCGGGGTCTTTCGTTCATATTGGTTTAGGACGGCGTAGAGGTGAATCCTCGCTCAGTAACGTAATGATACGATACCGCAGGCTGTCAGTAACATGGTGGCGCGTGACAATCGGCCAATGACGCGAACGACACGTCACGGCCGTTAGTCACGTGATGACACGAGACACAGCCCGTAGTCATTCCTGCTCTTTCGATATTACAACCCCTGAGGTAGAAATAAAATCTATGGCGGACTCGGGTTGGGGGGAGGGGAGGCTACGTACCGTCCCAGGTTAGCAGGCCGTCTTTGTTTTTATCGCCAATTGAATAATACTGCTGGGTGTCCTCAATCTCGTGCGGCTGCAGACCGATCATGCTTCCGATCTTCTGGATTTCGCCTTTCGAGATCATTCCATCCTTGTCCACATCTTCTAAGGTGAACCACTCTCTAGCTCCAGCCTCCGAGGTGTCTGGATTCTTAATTTCCACGATGTAGTCCGGTATTAAGTCGATAACACCATTATCTGGAAAAGGTGAGCGACACGTTATAGATAGAGTGGTAGTGGGGAGAAGGAGAAAGAGGCAGAAAGCCATCGGCGCTTATTATTATTATTACAGTTTTTTGACGAGATATTTATTTATTTTACAAATTTTTTTTTTAGATTTACTTTCCTAATTAAAGAGGCTAACAAGCTGCCCAATGAATCCCTATCTTGTCTATAAGCTTTCATCCAAGTCCAATGGATCTCTTTCCGGTCTATAAACTTTCATCCCAGTCCCATGGATCTCTATCGAGTCTATAAGCTTTCACCGAAGTGCTATGGATCTCTATCTGGTCTATAAGCTTTCACCCAAGTGCCATTGATCTCTATCCGGTCTATAAGCTTTCACCAAAATGCCATTGATCTCTATCCGGTCTATAAGCTTTCACCCAAGTCTCTTGCTAATTGCATTTCATGCGAATATGGTTACGTAGATGTCGTTAATATTTCTCTTTTTTAAAACAAAAGGTTTGTATTTTGTTATTGTTAATCCTTTTCTGATGTACGGATTGCAAAAGAGCTAATCGCCGGCCGCTGATTACGGGAAGAAGAAATCGAAGTAACACGTGATCGTGTCGAAGACTACAAGGTCACGATCGGAGGAGGAGACTATTTCCAAAGGGGCGTAAACGTCAGGTACCTTTGGCGGAAGGGGGTTATGCCGCTTCCTCGTAATTTTCCGGTTAACGCAGAGAAATGCCTTATTATTTTTGTCAGTGCAGAGCTTGGAAACTACGCCCCTTAAATGGGAGACACAGGTGGGAGGGCGTACTTACGTTTAATGTAATAGTTACGAGAAGGTGGGAAGCCATCGCGACTCACGCAAAACTCCCTAGGATAAGTGAAGACCCTTAAAACGTTTAGTGTTATCCCTGTTAACCTACACTTGCCGCTGATAATTCTACGACTAAGAGCAAAGGCCCATACATCCGGTCATGTTGCCGCCAAATGTTTCTAGCAAAGAATTAAAGTGAAAGTCGAGATCCTTCTTAGGAAACGGGTCATCTGGGACAGTGAACACGAGGCACATCAATGGCAGGGCGTGACCTATCGGCTGCGACTTTAGACCCTCGTGCGGACCCTGCTAATCGTCTTTGCCAATGGGTCCGACGAGATTTGGGGTCTGGGAGGCGGTTGGAAAAATTGGATACGGAAGAGGACGAGGTGTTCGTACGAGACGGGTTATCAAAGGAGGGGGGACCCAAGGAAACAAGTCGACGACTCCACATATCGGCTGCTCGGAGAATCAGTCGGACAATTTCGTGGAAAGTCTCCCTTTATGATTAAATGGGTCTCTGTGTCTAACTGGTCGTTTGGTACGAATTTTG
The DNA here is from genome assembly GCA_018389105.1 of Nautilus pompilius. Classification (NCBI taxonomy): domain Eukaryota; kingdom Metazoa; phylum Mollusca; class Cephalopoda; order Nautilida; family Nautilidae; genus Nautilus; species Nautilus pompilius. The sequence goes on from JACATO010001017.1 coordinate 17,818, forward strand.
TTTTGCAATGTAAGGAGAAGGGGGGGGGGAAAAAAGGAATCCTAAGGCAAAAATCCACTAAGCGGTTTTTGACACTGAAAGTCCAATTTTATGAGCTAAAACTACTCTGGATTTTGAATATTATATTTAGATAATAGCTTTATGGTGCAGAAGTCGAAACTTTAAGCTTCCTTGTTTGTTAGCGAGCCAGAGAGACTAAATTAATAATTATCCTACAGATGTATCATTTTTAAAAATTGATTAAAATTACCAGACCAGTTTTAATATTTTCTATGGCTGCAGGTTCGTTGTAGAAGCTAATTACCTCTGGGAAACGAGATGATTCCATTAGAAAGAGACTTAATGAAAGAGAGAGAGAGAGAGGAGAGAGAGAGAGAGAGATGTGACGTCGGTACACAGAGGAGATGGAGAAGATGGAGAGAGAGAGAGAGAGAGATATGACGTCAGTACACAGAGAGAGATGGAGAGAGAGAGAAAGAGAGAGATGACGTCAGTACAGAGAGAGATGTGACGTCGGTACACAGAGAGATGGAGAAAGATGGAGAGAGAGAGAGAGATATGACGTCAGTACACAGAGAGAGAAATGACGTCATTGCAGAGAGAGATGACGTCAGTACAGAGAGAGAGAGAGAGAGAGAGAGAGAGAGAGAGAAAGAGAGAGAGAGAGAGAGAGACTGATTGATATGTGATATGTGACTCCCAAAGTGTGGATGCGGAATTGGAGAATGGAGAACGAAAAGTAGACGGTCGGTCCTTTGCTGCAATGAAAGTTTCATTAATGTTATATATACAGCTGTATTTACGTATACACCTTAACAATGCAACCAAATAATTTTATGGGCTAGAAAACATTTTTTACCAGAAAATATTTTAACAATGATGCTAATGCCAAAATCGACACTCCCTGGGTTCGCCAAAAGTAATAAAAGGAAAGAGAACACAACGAAACACCATTTAACTAAGCTTCTTAAAGCGGTTTTCATTTTTAAATGGTTGCCAGTTTTTTCCATTTTATCCACAAGAGTTAAAATTCTGTGCATTATCTCCCTTGAATAGCAAGTTTTTTCTTCAAATGCCATGTAGGGACTTTACAAGATCTGCTGAAAATAAATTCATATTTCACCCCTTTCAGAATACGTTCAGAAGCATGGAAGCTGAAGCAGTATAGGGATTCTGTTTAAGATTTTCATTAAAGAAGAACGGCATCATTTCTCCTCGCGATGCTTTATCGAATACATCGGTCAGAGATTAAGGGCTCTAGGACGACCGTATTTAATGGTTGAGATCCATTGCTGTTAAAACCGTCAGAACGACCGTAATCCTTGAGTTTCTTAAAAGGCAGCTTACCATTTAAATCTCTCCGTCGTATGAACTGTTTGACCTGTGATTTGGAAACTCCGGGATCGAACTTGCGTAGATAGTTGGTCACTTCTTGTTTGGAGGCTTTCCCGTCGTTGTTAAGGTCCAGACCTTTCCGAAAATTCTCTTTTACGGCTAAAAGGGAGAAAGAATTTTAATAATTAACCATTGTTTAATGTGAAACTCGTGCCCAGTGACGTGATTTCAGCAGCTTCGAGAGATGGTCACGCTAACGGTTCGGTGACAAGGTCTCGTAAACTGACACGCTTTGACTAACGTCGCCTTAATATATAGATGGCGTCGGGTCAGCTGATTACCGACAGTACGATTTGACGTCATTTCTGGCGAAACAGCGGAAGTAAATAAATGGCGGAGCTCTTTTGAACATTCTCCAGAGTTGTCAGCTCATCAGATGAAAACTGCAGTCTACACAATTTTAGCATATTAGTAGTATGTATCTTTCGGATTCAGTGACTAAAATTACTAGCCACGAGTTATGAGATGCGCTTTATAAATTGTTTCTAATCTGTCTCACTGTTCTGTTAAATACAAACTTTAAATCATGTTCTAGATTATAGGCTCGGATGTTTTCTTGTACAGACAGATGCTTTAATACTTGGTGAAGGGCCAGCAGTAGATGTGAAACTCTCTAGCGTGTATGAACCCGTGTTTGGGATGCTAAACCCTTTTTAAGCTTCAGGGTTTTCTTTATTATCCCGTGGGCTTCCAGATGTAGAAGAGTGGAAGAAAGTTCCAAGGCTCATTGATATTTGTCAGTCGATAAATCCCTTACTTGTCTGATAATCTTTCACGTTAGCCGGTCCATCGCATTCAGACTACAACCACGAAGTTGGGGGGGTACGATATTCGTGTCGTTCTAATCTCCCTGTGGCAGAGCCTCCGCATACAAGATGCTGGCTAAAGGGTTAACTGCACGGGAAATTCAATTAAAATCTCGTGAAAACAGCGAGCATTCTGGAAACGTCATGAGTAACCGTAGGTTACTGCGGTTAGTTCCTGCCACTTCAGGTCGTGCGGGCTATGTTTCTCCCAGCCCATCCGAACATTCTGGTTGCGGTGGTCTAGAGGCGACACCCTGGATTGTATTTATAACATCAGCGGTAACTAGTCTTTTCGGTGAGCGGCCAAGAAGCTACAGATAATCGTTTAGTTCTGTTGTTAACGTTATAAATATCCTGGCGCCCGACCTTCGTGTATTATGATATCGGATCTAATCGCCTCTTGTGAGGTTTCCGCTTCTCCAAAAGCCTGCTTATTCAATTCTGTTCCAACACAGGCTCCCCTCAGACTATTCTTTACGCGTTTCGAAACAGCAAGAAAGAAAACAGAGTTTTCGCCTCGCTCTCGTACATCGCCGGAGGTCTGACACTTCGTGGTCTGCAGGAACTTGCTCGCTACTTGTTTATCACCTAACAGTCACACGAGCTACAAGAAACCAAAGGCGAGTTTTTCTTCTGCTCGGATTAACGCATAATTTCCGAAGCGGAGAGATAATAAAGAAAAACAACAGTCGAGTGGTGTGCATTCAATGACAAAGTACAGACACTGCAATCGCATAAATCAGCAGAATTTCTAACGGCTGGTCACCCATAAACAATACAGTACTGCGTCAGTAAACTTATAATTTTCCGAAATGTTCTTAAAGATTAATGGTTTCAAGGAGAAGCTTTTAAATCGTATTAGTGTTCTTAGATCGCCAGCATAAACTCGTTCTTAATTATTCAAAATAAACTCCAGATGATGAAATGCGTTTCATAAAAGGCATTTATTGGGAATGATTAATGTGGGAGGGGACAATCTTTCACCGCACTAACGGTATAATTATAGACGCTTTAAGAATAATACAAAATATCGATAGAACAGTTTTAATCAAATTGCGGCTGAATGAATAACACGATGAGGAAACAACTGTATTAAGTACAGCCATGGCCACAAGTTTCGGATCAACCAGGGAACAACGAAAATCAACCTTCATTATGCCCATATGCACTGGCGGGCCACTATTCGGACTTCGGGATGTGACAGAATCTGCAAGATGCTGGAAGATGACTTGGCATCCAATCTTTCTTCTGAAGAGAGGCCACAGGTACGACAGAAAAAAAAGCACGTGCTCCAAACCGAGAGATCCGGGCTGTCGAGACCTACATAAATGGGGTGGAGTTGTTCGTGTGGCCTTTCTGCAAATCTGCCTTTTCGCCAATCCGTGTTAAAGATGATGAAGCGTGTGGATCCCCAGGTCCCATCACTCCTCGCCAGTTCTTCCTACTCCGATGCCCGAGCCCCTCACGCCGTACAAGATGTCCCTTCGCGTTGCTAACTAATCCATTCGCTCCAACGGTTCTTCGCGACGTCCCAATAAAGACGGGTGCCGATTCGAATGTCTGTCGGTGGGTTTAGTGCTTGATGACAGCAGGACTCCATTGCCCCGTCTACCTGCCTTTCTCTTCTTTCTGTCACTGCCCAATCGCGGCCACATTTTTTCCCTCGCAGCAGATTTTTTTCTTTTCCTCCCCCCCCCCCACCTTTCGCCGTCACTGGCAATCTCGAGAGATCGAAGTACCGGAGCTGCTACCTATCGAGAAGAGGAAAGTGTCTGGGCCACTGGCACCCACCGCCGCATCTCTTTACCTCCCCCCACCCATTACCCGTTAGACTGACTGCGGATGTACTCACCTGTCACATCATCCACTCAGCCTAATTCTCACCTGTCGCTCGGTCCAGGTCTAAAAGGATACGTAGGTTCTGATAAAATAACCTCCCAGCGTAGCCCGACCGTATCTGAACGTGTTTTTAAATACCCTTTACCTGTGTTCGAGCCACTTGTCGTCATCATCGGCGTCCATCGAAAGCGGCTGATCACGTGTTTCCATTCGTAAAAAAATTTCTCTGCGCATCACCGGAAGTCGAGAGTTGTTCCGTTGGCGAGAAACGACAGTTATAAATATGCGATCGCTAACTAACTCCCCGACCCCACCCCGAGAAGTCAAATACAACGACGACAGAAAGAGGCACTTACCTTCCAGGCCCTCTAGGGTGAAACACAGCTAGAAAAAGAAAAGGGACAGAAGATAAAAGGAAAAATTAAGCATTTTTAAGATAACTCGGCGAATGCCTGAAACAAAACAAATATACAAACAGATCCTTAAATTTTTTTTTTGTTTTCCTGCCTACGCGAATTATTACACTTTGAAAACCCCGATGTATGTTTAATCAGTTAGAGAAATTACAAAATAAGGGGAATACGAGTATCTGCTCATCCCTGCCCTTTTCTGCAATAAAATTCCATCCCATATACTTCGCTTTCGTCGGTCACTTAGCAGAGACTTTCCTCCTTGGGGACCAGATTCTTCCGCTCAGCCGGGTCGTCGGTTCACGGCTGCCCCTGACTGAAATGAGCGACACCTGGATTAGTAAGTAAAAAGGAAAATCACACAGCCACTGTTTCTTATTTTCCCGGGTGCGCGCGCATCTTTAACTGAGGGAGACGTAGTACATGCCAAGAAGAAACGTGAGGTGGAGGATAAGGAGAGCTGAAACCTTTGAGCAGAAACTCGCGGTGCTTTATGAAGGGCGATCTTATTAAAAACTACCCCGTTCCCAAAATTATCCGTCACCTTGCGTTTTTAAGCAAAGTGTTGGCTGTTTGTCGTTCTGGACACAATGAATCAGTGCCTTGCCATTGGTAGGGTCTCCGAGCTAAGCATCCTTGTGGAGATGGAACCACGAAGTATTAATCATGTGTGCGCTTTTTAAACACTGTTTATGCTTTAACAAAGGAAATGCAAGGGGGGTAACTGCTTAAGCACTGTGTTAGCTGAGGTATAACGTGATATTTATGCTTTAACAAAGGAAATGCAGGGGGGTAACTGCTTAAGCACTGTGTTAGCTGAGGTATAACGTGATATATTTTTTTTAGGATATCGCCGATAAACGACCCGCCAACCGTCTGGACGAAACACGTTCAGAAAGCAAAAGCATACGCAACTCCGACAGGCACCCAGCATCCAAAACCGCCAGGCAGCTCCCCTTGTTGTCGTTGTCGTTGTTGCCATCGTCAACTCGCGTGCGAACTGTTCCGCCTGTTGTTTTTTTTCTCTTTTTGCGGGCTCCGCGGCGCTTCGTGAAACTGACAGGGTGCTGCTGATGGATGCGGATCTTAAGAGAGCCCGTTAATTTACAGAGAAGGGGAAAAGGGGGTCCGTTGCCTTCGGGCTGGCCGACCGGCGCGGATCCTTTAGGCTTTGATGGGGGGGGTGGGAGACTCCACTTCTAGCTCGCTGACACCCAGCTTCTGATCGTCTGGGGAATCCTCTTCTTGCCAGCTGACGACCACGCGCGTCATTCATTGACACCGAAAAGCGAAACCGCACCCTGGCTTCTTCTCGACTCCCTACGATCCGCTTCCGGGGATTGCCACGCCAAAAACAAAGTGGATCTTCACCACTCTGCCATACAGAACGCTAATTCCGAGCTTTAAGAATCTCCGGGACAACTCTAAAAAAAAATCATCTCGGCATTCCGGCCTGTCCCGTGCGGCCAACTGCGGAGAACTATCAGGTTTTAACTTACGGAGCGTCTTTCTACCTGGGGGGAGGAGGGGAGATGACTCGATCAAATGTTCTCAGCAGGTGTTTGAAAATAAACAACATCGGTTTGATCGAACACACCCAAGTCGGTCTTTTCAAGAATTTTCTTGCACCTCAACTCTACCTTGAACCGAGCCAAAAAACATCTCCACAGATTCGCATTTGATCTGATTTGTCTGATTATATATGCAACGACGTTATCAACACCGGAGATTAGCTATTGTGACCGTGGTCTGTCATTAGTCCTATTTGATGTCTTTGTGCTCTCCGCTCCGATAATTTGTTTTCAATCGCAAAACGTATTAGTCTTTTACAGGGGATCGTTATATTCCCGTATCCTTGAGACTACGCTATAATTTTTAATAAATTCCACGCGCGGAACAGGTTTTTTCCAGTTTTCGCCGCACGACAGCGACCCTTTAATCCCACGGTGATTGCCAGGAATTATCCCATTACCTCGTGTGATATTTACTTCCAATTTCGTGTTCTCTGTGATCTTGGTGCTTTAATTATTCATTTTCTTTTTTTTTTAAATGAAAACGAAGAAAGGAAAATGGAGGAGGGAAGAAAGGACATATTTTGAAAAACTAATAATAAAAACAAGTATTCAGCAAAATTGTTCGTTTCGATGCAGAGAAGTTAGCCTTGGGTGATAGAATACACCCTGTTAGATAATTAATACCTTTCTAATCAAAGGGGGCCATTCATCATATCACGCAAAAACGATAAGTTAGAAAATTGGCGACTAGAAATTTCTATAGGTTGCTATAGCAATCTCTAGAGGAATAGGACCGTTTCTTCACTGCGCCAGGACATAGAATTAGGATCATCTCATGCAGATTTCATTGCCTATCGTGGTCAGATCGGCGCTGTTTGTACTCTTCGAAGAACATAAGCTGGCATAGGATAATCATAAAAGTTCTATGAAGCTGGAAAAATATTACTCATGATTAATTCAAACATTAGAAAAGAAAAAGAAACACAAAGAGATTGAAATACACACATGCTGGTCGCTTTATTAGGACCTATCTATGTGCCTTTTCGGTTTCTCTTGGCCTGACCCAGCTGCAGATGCAAATTAGATTGATCACGTGATGTGAGGGGGTGATTCCTGCAGCACTATGCGTGATCTGACGCTCACGTTTACAGTCAGACTGACGGGCTATGGAGAAAGGCAAGGACATTACGGGGTTCGAGGGAGGCGTCGTGAGAGAGGCTGCCACGAAGGCCGAGACAGTTTCGTTGGTAGGCTGCTCCAAGACATCGGTCCTTCGAGTTCATCAGCTATGGCAAAAGGGTTAAGAATCGTCATCAAACATTAGACCAACTGATAGTTACCAGGACAGAAGACGAGTCCACTCTTTATCCTTTTTATGGACAGATGGGAAAAGAGAGATTTGTTTTTAAAAAAGAAAAAAGCCACGCGAATCACTTGACCCTTCCCACCCACTCCTAGTAGTGGAGTCGGGGCTTGGGGCATTCTTTTCTAGCTCAACCTAAGCCACCTTTGGTCCCTTTAAAAGATGGAATGAATGCCAAAGCTTACTGCATCATTTACGGTCAAGTGCATCCAGCGATGCTTCATAAGTACCTGATGGGGACGGTTACTTCCGAGTCGGCAATGCTCTCATTAACCCTGTCCACACTGTACGTTCATGGTTTAAAGAACATGGAGATTTCAAGCACCTCCCAAGACCAGCGCAGTCCCTGGATCTCAATTCATTTAAGGATCTGCCGGATGAATGATTTTTTTCGCTTTCACGATCCTCTGCCTACCTCGCTCTATACGTTGCGTACAATATCAACAACGGAATTGAGAAATATTTTTCAGGACACCTTCCAGAACATTTAAGATTTTATGCCACGTTGTGTGATGGCTGTTATTCGAACAAAAGACGCCCCTCCCCCCCCGCTCAAGTCGTTGTTAGGTGTTGGTCCTAATAAAGTGGCCAGCTAGCGTCGCACGGTTGGTGCCCAACGTAAATTGTCTTTTCATCAAAACACATGACGATATGTTACAAGTAGCTAATGACGAAAAGACACCACATGTCACAAGTAGTTAATGACGCAAAGGAACCACGTCACAAGTAGCTAATGACGCAAAGACACCAAGTCACATGTAGCTAATGACGAAAAGACACCAAGTCACATGTAGCTAATGACGCAAAGACACCAAGTCACATGTAGCTAATGACGTAAAGACACCACACGTCACAAGTAGTTAATGACGCAAAGGCACCACGTCACAAGTAGCTAATGACGCAAAGACACCAAGTCACATGTAGCTAATGACGTAAAGACACCACACGTCACAAGTAGTTAATGACGCAAAGGAACCACGTCACAAGTAGCTAATGACGTAAAGGCACCACGTCACAAGTAGCTAATGACGTAAAGGCACCACGTCACAAGAAGATAGCAGCGTAAAAAATGATCGTGGAGACGACTCAAAGTCACAAACGCTTAGCGATGCTATGTCTTCATTATTATTGTTATTATTATTAGTAGTAATAGTAGTAATGTTGAATGTTTCACTGGACAGACATATAGCATTTACTTCACATTTATTACCTTTCATGTCATGTAAATACATCTTTAGTTTTGCGTTCCCAATTAAGGTGAAGTAGAAAATTAATTTTGGTGACGAGGTGGTTTCAAACGCCACCAGATGGCGCTTTATTTATTTTATTTTTTTTTTCTTATCGGTTACAAATGAGTAGTTTGTATTTCTATGACCGTCTTCGCATTTCCGATTCTTCTGCAATAGAGTACCTACGGCCCAGCCAGCGAGTCGGATTACCTATCGTTGTTCGAGCGCACGCGGAATAATGGTGCGGCTTCGGTGTTTGTTTATTCTCGGTTTTATATTTGACAAGTTTCTTCTTTTTTTTTTTAAACCACCAAAAAAGGGCTGTTTCGCGTTTCTCGATCATGACCGGCGTGGCCGACTTATCGATTGGCGAGAATCGGATTCGGGTGCATTTCGTTTACAGGCGCCGCGTTCATATTCGATCGATTTACCTCTTGCGCGAAAACTTTAGCGGATCGCGTCTGGCAGGGAGCCAACCGAGTTAGAAAAAAAAAGGGGGGGTAATTTTTGTTTTATTCCTCGTTACCATAGATACCACCGAAGCTTTGTCTCTTTGGCAAACTGCTGCAGCAGCTTCGCGGGTCCTCCGTTTTTTTCCCCTACAGTAACCAAGGTATCGATCTGGAGGACTTTCAGCAGTCAGTCATCTCGCTGTTCTCGGCTTATTGTGAATTATTTGAGGAAAGCGAACAAAAATATGAATTCTTAAATATCCCAATAATAATAATAATAATAATAATAATAATAATAATAATAATAATAATAATAATAATAATAATAATAGTAATAATAATAATAATAATAATAATAATAATAATAATATAATAATAATAATAATAATAATAATAATAATAATAATAATAATAATAAATACGAAAGAAAGAAAGGAAGAGAAACAACACCCTGTCCATACGACCGGCCACTGCCGACAGTAGAATAGAGGGAGGATATTTTCGAGCTGTTAATTTCACCGGAGAAACTAATTACCGTGGGCTGGGGGGGGACGAAAAATGGATGGCTGTTGGAAGAACCGCTCCGGCCGGTCAGTGCCTCGGACTGTAGGCTGAACGGTTAAATCCGGCCATTGATATCCTTTCGATCTCGCTAGGCAAAAAAAAAAAACAAACAAACGTCGTCTTTATATAAGATCCAGGAAAGATGGCTTATTGTTGATTCGCCTTCCAAGTTTTCTTCAAGAAATAATTCTATAAATGCGAAAAAATTTTAATTTCTCCATATGCGGTCTCACTCACGTGATAAAATGGGATTTCCGGTGTCACGTGTTCCATCCCCGGAGATCACGTGTGTATATTGATTATTTTTTTTAATTTATTTCGCCGATCGATGATGTTTTGCTTTTTTTTTCTTCCATTTTTTCTCTCTTGACATCGGGTTTCCAGGCGAAGAACAAGCGGCTCATAACGATGTTTTTTCTTCCATATTTAATATCTAAAGAAAGCAGGCAAAAAGAACCAAGATGAACAATTTTAAAGTCAGTGACGAAAACCAACCAGGGTTAAAGAAAGGACCAGTTGGCTGTCCAAATAAACACGGTTAAGGCCCGGATCTGTATAATCAACCATTGCTCATATTTCTCGCTTCTTTCTGCCGATTCTTATCGATTATCCCACAGACGGTTTCCTAAAAAAGGTGGGGTGTTTGCCTTACATTTACAATAGGAACTAAATGGTCCCGTGAGTTTAGTGGTGGGACGATCTCGGGGAAAGATAGACGGAAAGAACCGCCGGTAGCTTTTGGCGACGTATAATACTTTAAAAGGGTTATCTTCAGGTTGTCTTGTTATCTGACTGGAAACTTCAACGATTGTTCCCTGACGTTATCATCAGGGCTGATCCCTCCACGATTACCGTTCTTAGTGCGCGCGTACTTGGGGGGTGGGGTGGCGAACTGATCTCTTACTGATGGCTGCCAGACAGATTGCAGGCATTGCGCTGGGTTCCAGAGCCAGATGTCTTTCCTGAGGATCTTCGCGATAAAGAACTAGCAAAGATCAGTGTGTTCGAGACTTAAAACATCAGATGCTCATAAAGTGAGCCCCCAGTATTCGGTTTAAGCCCAACCCAAATGATGGCGGCAGGAAACAAACTCCAAGAACTAGATCTAGTAGCCGGTTTGTTGATAATTTAGTCGGGGAGAGACCGGATTAGCTCTCCCATTTCAAGACCGTGCAAGTCGTCTACTTCCGTCAACTAATCTTGCAGTGACGTCACCGACGTTCTCAGTAAGCAACCCGCGACGCATGCGCTATGCGCCAGTTAAATTTTGAACCGTTGCGCCGTGTCACGTGATCTGTCGTTGTTTTTTTTTTTTGTTTTTTTTTCCGTCTCAGGCGTTTCTAAATTTCCCATAATTCGATGCTCTAATTAGATTCACTGGTTGCATGATAGCATTGCGCAATGGATACGACAAACCCCTAATTTAATGAATGATTGCTTGGCATTCCGTCCGGCTATTAATGGCGAAATAAGAAGGCTACGTTCCTGCTGCACGTACTGTGTCAGAATGAAAATGTATTTATTTTAAATATCACAAATCGAAAGACTCAAACCTTACCTCATTTTCTCCGACCTCAGCATACCGTTTAACGGGCTTCGCCAGGGGAGTTAACCTCTTCGATAAATGCGTCATGGGATTGAACGCAAACGAAAGAGCCAAAAACTGAAACATCAGTAAGACGAAATGAACGGTGGAAGCCATTATGCTGTTGTTGTTGTTGTTTTTCGTGTGAACTCTTCTTTTGTAATTGTTCTGGAATGTAAAAGATAAAGTTCATAAATAAATAGTAGACATTATGGAGGGGATATCAAATGTCATGGAAGGTATATGGGTTTGGACCTACATATTACTGGAGGAAAGCTGGGTTTTTTTCCTCCCTTCTTCCTCTTTTCCAAACGTGAGCCGTATTTCTACCGAAACAGCCGCATCCATATAATAAACTCGAGAGAATTCACGCGATCAAGGAGCCATATTACTTAACTGGCCGTATTACCCGACTGACATAAGTGGCCGCATTTCCCCCACACTATTATATTTCCTGACCTTGACCCGAGAGTCGCCCTCTACTCTGCGTCCGCGCTGTTTGTCGAGCAATATTTTTTTTTTTTTCTTCCCGTCAATGACCGGCGAAGGAGTATTGAACGAAGCGGTAATATCGTTACTTCCCGCCTGTTCGGCACCCCGAACTGTCTGCTGCCGGTCCCTGATCACGTTGGTCGAGAGGGGACTTGCTCTCAGTTCGTTCCGGAACCATGCCTTGTTTCTTCTTTTTTTTAAATCTGGCTTACTGGACGAAATTACGAATCAATACACGAAGGAGGTTGACGCGAAAAATAAGATCGTTGGCGGAGCCGGAACGAGAAAAACCCGAGACGAATTCGTAATATTTAAGACCCCCCCCCCACATCCCCCTTTTTTTTGTCCGACGGCTCTCTCTCTCTCTCACCCCTCCCTCCAACCAAATCATGGATTACCGTCACTGCTGGACGGTGTTAGGTGCGTTTTTAAAAATAATAAAACCAGCCCAGATTTCATGTACATCGTTCTCATTATGCTTACGTAGAACCAATATGGCGTCTACCATCTACCTGTGTTTTTTAAAACTCGGTAAATGCGTTCAATTAGAACCCCCCCTTGATAAGACTGGAAAATAGATGACAAGCGTGAACATTAGGGGTTCGTTTTGAGACGGTGCTTAAAGTTCACTAGTCCGATTACCGTTAATAAGGCTACGGTGAAAATGCCCGAATTAACCCTGTCACCGCCTACAAGGTAATCTCGTTGGAAACCCATTCAGATGGAAACATTTCTTCGTGGGTCTCAGCATCCGGCCCCGACTGGGAACGTGGCTCGTTCGTTGATGGGGGCGACCGGGTTGGCCGTGGAAGAGAAGCCGCCACCCATCGGCTTTATGACTGCCGCGGTGTCTCCTCCCATTCCCCGCCCCATCCATTTGCTTGGCTATCCTTCCAGAGCTAACCAGAGGCGGGGCCTCTGGTAGGGGCTTTAGGGAGTAATCAGGACCGGTCTGTCATCAGTCATGCGCTACTGCAAGCGTAACTGAACAGCAAACGGAATTATGTAAAAAAATATATATTCAGAAAATATTCCCTTTTATCTTAACATGTTTTTAGGATTTAGGATACAGAACAGCTTTCCATCATCATCATCATCATCATCTCTCATTAGAAATTCGCACCTGTATAAAGTTCTGTTTAACTTATTTGGTTCTCCCTTATTTGGGATTTCGTTTTGAAAAAAAAAATTTACTTAATTTGTCAAAATTATGTCCGACGTTTCAAATGGAATTTTCTTTTACCAGCCAAAATACAATTCTGGGTGTTTTCTCTTTTGCCCATCTGGATCCTATGGTGTCATTTTCTTCGGACTATGTAAGAATTTTGGAAAGGTCTTCTACTGATACCAAATTATGGAACCTTAATTTATTTATTTACAATCTAAAGTCTTCCTTTATTGAAAAATGTTTGTCGTTCTGATAAATCTGCATATTGTATTTTTCTCATAATGTTGATGGGTTCTGCGCTAGATACCTGACAGTGTTTCCCTCAGTAACGCTTATTCTGATGTTGGTATTTCCAGTTGAGAATAGATGTAAATGACATCCGAAATACTCTGAATTTAGTTTTGCAGTTCTACACCTGCCACTACGCGATAAACAAATTAACTATACAAGGAATGCGGGGATAATCGACTGATAACCCCACAATACACGTTTCAGGTGCCTCCTGAAGATTTGATTAAGACGATTACAATCATTTATTCCAAAACAAGAGTGGCTGTTTTATTTTACAGCGTATTAATCTAATCTTTACCATATGAAGTCTTTTTTTTTTTCGAAAAAAAAAAGAAAAAAGATCCTACGCCTGCATTAAAAAGGAACAATGACGATAAGTTATCTCGTCCGTTGGCAACTGATAACGAGAGTTCCCAGATGCAAACGAGACCTGATTTTTTTTGGGAGGGAGAGGTCTGGACTCTCCTGACGCATTCTTCGTCGCAGCGGTCTAGTCTCCTCGGCTCCTCGCTGATTACTCTCCGCTATGTGAACCTGCGTTTTCAAACCAAGTATCTGGTCGATGGCCTACCTAGTTCCCTTTCCCTAAAAAAAAAATGAACTTCGTGGGGCGTCATAAACGTGCGTTCGGCTTCGCGTCAAGATGGCTTTCGGCATGGCGTTAGGCTCTGCGTCATAGTTGTGCAAGATGGCTTTCTGCGTGGCGTTAGGCTCTGCGTCATAGTTGTGCAAGATGGCTTTCTGCGTGGCGTTAGGCTCCGCGTCATAGTTGTGCAAGATGGCTTTCTGCGTGGCGTTAGGCTCCGCGTCATAGTTGTGCAAGATGGCTTTCTGCGTGGCGTTAGGCTCCGCGTCATAGTTGTGCAAGATGGCTTTCTGCGTGGCGTTAGGCTCCGCGTCATAGTTGTGCAAGATGGCTTTCTGCGTGGCGTTAGGCTCCGCGTCATAGTTGTGCAAGATGGCTTTCTGCGTGGATGGCATTCTGTTACTAGTCACTTTTTCTACTCTTATTTTAAAAGAGGTCGAGAACACAAGATAGCGGTCGGCGTGGGCAGGATTCATATGAGAATATTTGACTGGTTATTCCTTATACGAATATGATAATTTCTAACTAGTGTTGTTTTGTGTTCTATTTTTCAGAAGTGAAACTGAATCCTAACTTGTACCAGTGTGTAACAAAAGAAGTTGGGGGGCACCTTTATTTTTTTCTCTACAGACATGGTAAGAAAAATCATAATTCTATGTTTGCCGACGTCTGAGTTAGCCGGATGATCCCACGTGACTCGTTAACGTTTCTCAGTGTCTTCCGCTGATAGGAGTGAATTTCTTTACTTTAGGTTAGCGCCCACCCGCGCAGAAATACGGTCCATAACCTAAACACAGTGGCCAAAGACAAATAAGAGAGGAGGGTGGCCGGCGACCCAGCGATCAGTCTGCTGCACTGTCGGGGGGGCTGAGAGCTCGAGTTCGATTCCCGGTCGGCCGGGCTGGGCACCCTTGATTTCTCACTCTTTCTCCACTAGCCAGCCACCCAGGCTTTGACCCACCTCTAGAACTCTGCCGAAATCGAAAGTACCGGGCTTCCCTCGTGATGCAGAACAACAACAACAACAACCGGGAAGTCAAAAGTAAAACAAATTTTGATAATTCAGCTATTAAAATTTTTTTTTTTTTTTTAAAAAGGACAGGAAAAATAATCGTAAAGGTGTCGAGATGTCACCCATCCTCACTGGCTGGTCTCATAGAAAATAGGGTGTTCGCGTGGGTGTTACACTAGAGCTTGGTGGTGCCATTCTGAGTTAATAAGTGAAACTGATTTCGTATCGCGAGTGGTCATTTAGTGCGGCCTAAAACACCGGAGGAAAGTGTTAGTTGTTTTATCTATTAATCTTCTCTCCACGGTAAAAGGGAGCACATTGATCTCGTGCCAGATGTTACAGGGTTTATCTCTCTGTAGCGTATATTAATATAAAATTCTTCAGGGGGAAATAGAAGGAATCGACGAATCGGAGATTTAATTAAATTTTAACATAAAGCTCGCAGAGTGTAAAAACAGATGAGGTGGCGCGGTGATCGGCCAGCTGGATTGATAAAGCTCAGTTAGGGGATGGGCACCCCCCCGAGTTCGGATCCCGATCGGTACTAGCTTGGTTTCGTTCTTCTTCCCAAGGACAACGATCGACCCCCCCCCCCGGGGGAGTGGGGGTCTTCACTGCTTCATGGTGCTTCAAGAAACTTAGGGAAGAAAGGAGAGTCGGACTGACTGACTGACCACCCGGTCTCGTAGATACGGCCAACTGATTGCGGAATCTATACCCGGCTTGGGAAGGGGACCAGAAACGATGATGTCCTGCCTGTCAGCCGAGACCCGGGCGGGCAGTGGAGAGGAGGGAGCAATTAGAGAGGTGCGGATTGCAACGGACGTCGTCAGGTCCGGATTCTCTCCATTAACGGTTACCCGTGTCACACATCGCTATTGTGCGCGTCATCCTCTCCGAAGACCTGTCGGATGTTCTATGGATTCCTGCATAGAATGAGATCGAAATAACTCTCGATAAAACAGCTGGGTAATTTACGCGATTACTTTCTCGAAGGAAAAACAACAACAACAACAAAACCGCCTCAGGTTTGTATTGGCAAAGGGGTGTGTGTTTCTCCAGCAGCCCCCGCTGGTTTGACTCTTAAGAGATAATCGGAGAGTAAGATGAGCTTCTTGTTGCTGTCGTCGTCTTTAATTGACGTTTGGTTCTCATTCTGGCGCCGAAGGTTTGCTTCGTACAAATGTAATTTCCCCCGGCCCACCTGCGGATATTAAGGTAGGGGGCCGGGGGTGTGAGTTCAGGCTCTCGAAACAATAAACACCTGATATATGAGAAATGTGGGTGTCTGTACAACCAACAGGTAATGGGTGCGCACCTGACAGGGGAACGTATTCAGGGAAATTGTCCATTTGAAAAATGGAACGGAAAATGTAATTAAAGTTGCAGAGAGAAAGACTTAAGGGATGCGCGAGTAGAAAATATCAGTAATGGGGTAAATCATCGTTAGAATGGTTCCGGGCTGAGTAATTCAAACGGGTTTCATAAAATAGTATAGCATCATCTTCTTTTTTTTCGGTTTCAAGGCGATATTTGCCATTACTTATTTTATATTTTTACATTTTTATAAGGGGGTTAGGTCTCTTTACAGAACGAGAGAGAGAGAGAGAGAGAGAGAGAGAGAGCGAGAGAGAGAGAGAGAGAGAGAGAGAGATGGAGAAAGAGAAAGAGAGAGAGAGAGATGGGGAGAGAGATGGAGAAAGAGAAAGAGAGAGAGAGAGAGAGATGGAGAAAGAGAGAGAGAGAGAGAGAGAAAATTAAAGAGAAAGAGAGAGAAAAGAAAGAAAATTAGAGAGAAAAAGAGAGGGAGAGAGAGATGGAGAGATGGAGAGAGAGCTCAGCTCGGTACTCACCGTGAGCAGCCGTCTCGAGGTAAGCCGCAACCCCGGTCGCCGTTACCGTGTGGAGAGCAGAGTCAGCGGACTTCCAGTGGACCAGCGCAGATGGGCAGAAAGACCGTTTGGTTGCCGATGTTCCAACAGGTGAACATTCCCATGGTGCTCCGCTTTATTGCAACCGGGCGGTTGCCTTGAAAAGGGCGCTGACGCTGGGTGACGTGTGACATCCATTGCCAGACTTCATTGGTTTTTCGAGGAATGCGATACGAGGCGACCAATAATTCTACGAAGCTCGCGAGCGTCTCTCCCGCCCCCCTCCCCCCTCTCTTCCCCATCCATCACACAAAACAACAACAACAACAACAAAACGGAAATAATCCGAATCAATGAGGCTGCGGGTCGTTAACAGAAACCTACCCGTAGTTCGCCGTAGCTCTGCTCTGGCCGGGTCCTTCTCTTCCCCGGTCGTTAGAAATCGAACTACCGGTCAAAGCGAAAGCGATCACTTTACTTTCGCTTTGATTTTCATTTTAAATTTACGCGATGAATTAAACTATAGCCTCCGGTAATGGCTGAATTCTTCCTGACGGGGGTGGGGTGTCGGGGAGGAGAAAGACGGGAATTAGGTCTCTCTCGCCGGCTCCGAGTTTCTCCAGGTGTTAAAGGTGCGAGGCGGCGTCAGGCCAGCGCCTGTCAACGGTGGCGGACAGACAAGCTGCCGCCCCCTTGAGGGAATAACGGAGAATGTCCCCTTTAATCAGGGAGTCCGCGGCTAGATACAAGGCGTCTTTCGTGCAAATGGGGGGAGGGAATCGTCTGGCGCAGGTATTTTTCTTTTTTGGTTCCGTTAAGAGAATCGAAATCCTTTGTTTGTTCCATTGCACTGCTGTTTCCTCTACTTCCCGTGCCGTCGATGAGGGCCCTCGAGTTGGAATCCCGGTCGGGCTCGTTTGGGCGTATTATCTTTCTTCTCGGTCTTCCCACCCGCTGGGATTCCTCGAAGTATTTCTGGCCTGCCCGGTTACGGTTCAGCGGTTAACTCTTGTTGACCGGTTTGTACTTCGAACGCCAAACAAGACGTCACAGCCGGGTGACTTGGCCCTCTAACCCGACGCCTCACACTCGCCTTCTATCTCTCTACCGCTAGACCTCCTTAGAACCCTGAATTTTTGGGGACAGGGTTCCGCCAAGAATTACTATTACTGTTATTCTGAAATAAACCGCACCTAATTGAGACAAGATTGAATTTTCTATTTCATTATCAGCAAACACATGATTGCGTTTTGTTTGAATTTGCAATTTCATACACAATCATCTTACATTATTACAAAGGAATTACGTCATCAAAAGACTCATCTCTTGTTCCATTCTTTTTATTTTATTACTATATTAATAATTTATTATCACAGCTAAAATGTTATTAAATTCAATTTCTATTGACTACTACTCTTTTTTTTTGAAATTTGCTTAGTTTTTCTTTTTTTTATTATTAAACTTGGCAAAATAATCGAGTTATCGTATTTAAAAAAAAGACATTGGTCAAAAAAGGGAGGTAATTAATTACAAAGATGTACGGAAGACTGGGTTAGGTAACTCTGGGGGCGTTGCACGAGTTATAGGACATGAATCCATTTCGTAGGACGCGAGAATAACCGAGAGAGTCCCACACCTCAAAAGGATCAAACCCCACAATATTTGTAGAAGAGTTAATTTGTGAACATTAAAGTTTATTTGTAAGCCAAACTCACGGGGTACGTTCATATCCCTCTTTTTTTAAACTTTTAATACTCTGAAATCCGGAGAATATATTTCGCTTTTATTTTATAAGCTTTGTTATGTTTTCTAGAATAGATTATCTTGTGTATTTATTTCTAAAGTAGAGTGAGGAAAAGAAAGAGAATAGAGATAGAAACCATTTAGGACATTGTTAGAGAGAATGTAGCTGACCCTGTCAGTAATCTGTAAGAAACTCTTTACTTTAATTAATAAACATAATGTAAAAAAGATTTCATTGTGCTAAGGCAATTTGATTCATTTATTCCTTACATGCAAATACTTATATTATTTCTTCATGAAACTCCACCATAAGTAGATACGGGAGGCAACGCGATGATTTTAGTGGTTAGGCTACTGAACTGCCAAAGGGAGGGGGGTGAGTTCGAATCACCCCTCGGGCTCGGCTGTGAACTCCCGACAAACTTCTTCCCAATTTTTTTTTTTTTTTTTTTTTAAAAAGAGAGAGTTTCAGCGTGGACTTTCCTGCCCGAAGTCGGAAACGCTGGGTCTTGGGTGGTGCATAAGTGGCGTAGTTTTATAGCGAATAACCCAGGCACTACGTTTTTCCCACATACAAGATTGTCTCCCTTGTTGGCATCGGCGTAGACACTCGCAAGAAGAGACACCAGCGGGTCTCTTCCAGTAGTCGTCTAAAAGAAAGATATCCCTGTTTCGAGAGGAAATAAGACTTAATTAAATATCTAGAAGAATTTCTCGGGAGGAGTCGTTTGTAGAATTACTACAGAATAAAAAGACGTAACCTATTCGGTGAGGGTCGTACAGATTTACCTCTCTTGGCCGGCGGCTAGAGTTTCTCGGGTCGGTTTGAAAAAATGTGCAGAACTCGTTCCCTGTTTCTCATCTCTCTTCGAGTTTAAAAGCCTGATTTCACGGTGACTAATGCGACCTGTGGTCACCTCTCTGATTTACCATTTGTGCTTCTTTTGTTTCAGTGGTCAGAACACTGACTGCAAGTGGGCAGGGGGCACTAAAGCCCACTGATGTATGACTTCCGTAGTTGCATCTCCACGAGGAATTATTACACAGACTTTATCACTGCACAGGTATCAAAACAGAGCCTTTATTACGCTAAGGTTACAGTGTTTACATCGTGACACACAGCGCTGTGTTTTGGTTAAAAACGACAAAGTGATTCATTAATTTTGAGCACGGTTGTATTTTTTTACACCGAGTGTTTCTGCGTGGCCTCTCTCCATCCTCCAAATCGTGTTTGGAAAACCTCTCTTCCAATACACGCGTGCTTACTGTTTAAAGAGAGAGAGAGAGAGAGAGAGAGAGAGAGAGAGAGAGAGAGAGAGAGAGAGAGGCATCAGTACACAAAGAGAGATGACGCCATGACGTTAGTACACAGAGAGAGATGGCATCAATACACAAAGAGAGATGACGCCATGACGTCAGTACACAGAGAGAGATGACGTCAGTACAGAGAGAGGGGGGAGAGAGAGAGAGAGAGAGAGAGAGAGAGAGATGGCATCAGTACACAAAGAGAGATGACGCCATGACGTCAGTACACAGAGAGAGATGACGTCAGTACAGAGAGAGAGATGACGCCATGACGTCAGTACAGAGAGAGAGAGAGAGAGAGAATTTACAAACTGGGCAAAAGTTCGACAAAAGCAGCGAGAAAGAGAGGAGATAAACGGAGATGCTGCGAGAATTAGGTAAACAAATATGTGGAATAATCCTAGCGGAGTTGGTGTCCAACCAAGTCGGGGGGGGGGCGGAACAAAATGAACGATCGCGGCCTGAGGATATCTGTCATAGGGTCTGTTGTGCGAAAATTGTGGATTTTTTTTTTTTAATTAAATTAAAGGTGCTGGTCAAAGATAACTGTAATAAATCAGAAGTTGAACATCGTTAGAGCGTTGGAATGAAAAAAACCCTGACGCCACCTAGAGGAGATTTACGAGCTGAGTGCGTATGAACTACAATATGTCCTCTTCCCTAAACACGCAGTCCTCCGGGCCGTACAAAAGCTGTTAGTTTGGTTGGTGATTAACTATTTTTCTTTTTAAATAACATGGCGTAACATTAGGTTCGGACGGATCTTGGTGAATATGGATTTTCGGTATATTTCTGAAAACGTGCTCGGGCGACGGCCTTAGAAAAACCAGTAAAGAATTTTGTATGCGCTGTCATAGTTGTGCACAGCGTTGATACGCGTCATGGGTGTGCGAGAAGATTACAAACATCTCTGTACTTTCCATACCTGCTCTGTGCTCCCGGGATCCGGTGTTCGAATGATTTCTCTCTTCAAAAAAGCCAAAGGAAAAGTGATGGCGATCTCTGGATTATTGATCTCCTGGTTGTTTCCTGTTCGCGTTCAATAATTTTTTGCACTGAAACCGATTAACAAAGAGTAATAACGAATAGTGCGTGTTATTCTCTAGAAATAGTACTTTAGTGTTAGCTTCTCGGATCATAAATAGTAGAAGCATCCCGTCGTTTATTGTAGCGTTTTCTCAAAGCAAAACTTTGCCAGCTTCCCAAACTGTAAGAGGCGATGACACGAAGATTTTTAAGCAGCCTCGGTGATGAGAAAGATCACTTAAGTCGGTTATCCTTATTTTAACGAAATTATAAAAAAAAAAAGAAGAAGGGTTTATAACGGCATTAGAACTGCCGCTTAATTCAATAGAAATTTCTCTCATTCAGCATCATCGAAAAAAAAACACAACAGAAGAAACGAATTAAGTTTTGAGAGAAAGCGGCGAATTCTTGGCTACTCTTGGTGAGGTGTGTTAATCATATTTACCTGCTTGTCCGAGACGTCCGATCACCGGATCTTTCAGCGTAGTGGGCGCACCTGTCTTTCTAATTATTACACAGGCCTGCAAAATTTGGGTCATTGGAAATTGTCTGCAATGTTATAACTGATTTTTATGTTGTTTGGTGTGCTGATTTCAAATATGACCGCTATTTTTCTCTATCACGTAGGGATTTTTCACAAAGTGAATCCGAAAATATGGGAAAAGAGATTATTAATACATATTCTGGTTGAAACATTTATTTGCAAAAAAAATTTTTAAATAGTTTCATTTACAAAATTATTGATAGAAACCCGTTCTCAACACTTACTCATCCTTACAAGTCCTTGTGCTGCCTTTTCCGTTTTCCCCGCAAAGCTCCTTTTGGTGCTTTTTCTCTTGTAGGCAGCTTGCGGCTCTTCTCTGTGCAACATCCAACAGTAGTCCGCAATCATATTGACGTTCCACCTATCCTGGTATCTGCGTTTCATCTCCTTGATGAAATCTTTCCCCCTGCTCTTCACTAACAGCACCATGATTTTCGGGGAAATAGTCTAAATGAGAATTCAGGAAGTGCACTTTCAAGCTCATCGAACAACCCAAGTCTTTGAATTTCATCAGCATGTTTTCCACAATACACTTAAATTTGGGGTCCTTATAGTTCCCAAGAAATTTCTGTACAACTTCTTTGAAAACTTTCCAGGCCTCTTTTTCAACTGTTTCCATTTTTGTTTCAAACATCATGATCATCCTTCAAAAGTTTCTGAATATCTGGACCGACGAAAATACCTTCTCTCACTTTTCCTTCTGACAGTCCCGGAAACTTGTTACGCAGGCATTTAAAACACTTTCCTTCTTCTCACAGAGCCTTTACAAATTGTTTCATCAGTCAAAGCTTGATATGAAGTGAAGGCAGGAGGACTTTCCTTGGATCAACCAAACTTTTCCGTACTACATTTTTGCATCCAGGTTCTAATTCTACCCTACACGGCCACTCCTTTTTGATCCAGTGTTGGCCCCTATCCCGGCTGTCCCATTCACAAAGAAGCAGGGGTACTTGGTGTATCCTCTCTGCTGTCCAAGAAGCATGGAAATTACTTTGAGATCGCTGCATATATCCAATGATCCTCGTATTTCAGTTCGGTGAGAATTAAGGCTAAATTCTCGTAGCATTCTTTCAGATACACAGAATGCCCTACTAGTACTGAAGCGTACTTGCTGACATTGTGGAGAAACACTGCTTTGAGGCTTCTTTTTGACGAGTCAATAAAGAGCCTCCACTCGTTCACGTCATACTGTATGTTAAACCTCTCCATCAGTCCAGGGACATTGCTACAGTAAACCAGGTCACCTTCTTTAGAAAAGTATGGCTTGAAATATTTTTCTCTATTTCTAAACCATCAGAAAGAGGTACCAGCGGCCAGCAAGTTCTTCTCCTTTAACCTGGAGCCTAACAGTTCTGCTGCATCTTTAGGAAGACCAAAGTCTCTGACTTAGTCATTCAATTCAAGCTGTGAAAAAAGTTTGGGCTCGCTGCTGCCCGAAACATCGTGAAGGTCCTCATCAGAATCCTGGACTTCTTTTTCAGAGTCTTCAGGCGTGTCTTCTAGTTTTTCTGGAGGTAAAGGTACAGGTGTACCTGGGCCATGAGGTATTGCCGACGAGAGGTTCGGATAGAAAATTTCTTTCTTATTTTTTTAGATTGAACCCCTGTACGTTACAAGAAGAAAAGTAACAGTCATCACTGTGATTTAGGGGTTCCCTCCAGATGATAGGGATCACAAAACAGAAAGACCTTTTCTTACCTTGAGACCACTGTCGGAGTTCTTCCACACAAATAGAACCCACTTCAAGAGAGGCCCAGGACTTATCCTGGTCACCAAGTTTCACACCAAAATACGCATAATACACTTCCTTAACGGAATCTGTAATGTTTCTTCACTACAAAGTTCCCACAAATGTAACAAAAGTTATCAGGTGCATTAAGACAACCCCCTTGCAGCCATTTAGTACACTTATAAACAGAAAAAAACCACAAACAAAAACCACTAAGGGAAAAGGAGAAAAAAAGTTAACTTCTTCAGAAATGACAGGTCTGGAAAAGTACAATGGTTATGACAGAACCTTCTCACACAAGGATCTGATTGCAACTGGAGAGGGGGAAGCAAAAAGGAGTGAGTCATCAGCTTATCTCACTGTCTGGAGAGGGGGGAAACAAAAAAAAAAGAGTAAAACAAAGAAAAATTAATTATAATTGATTTTTTTGTTGTTGTTTAGAAGCTTAATACAGTGATTCTGGAGATATTGAAATCGAAAGTTCGAATTTGTGGGAAAATGGTACGTGATGGGATTTTAAAACTATTTTTACTAAAAACAACACCCAGAAATCTATAAGAATCAGCTATTGGTTTTCAAAAAATTTTTTCCATTGCCAGGCCTGAGCATCGCTCCTTCTAACAAGTCTTCGTTATCTTGTGTGTGTGTGTGTGTGTGTGTGGTGTGTGTGTGTGTGTGTGTGTGTGTGTGTGTGTTCAGTTCTATCTCCAGAGTTTCCCATGCCGTGAGATGTATGGATTTTAAAATCAGCCGCTGTTAAGATACTAATAAGGCCGAGTGTCCCCGAAACACATTTTCGCTGTGAGAACAGTATGTTATTTTCACAGTAGCTCAGTACAAAATCAATCACCTGCAGACTCCAAAGTTCGGTTTTCCCAGACGTCTTTTGTCATGTATTTCAACATCGCGCGATGTCGAAGTTGAAAATATTTTCCCAATCGAAAGATTAAGACACGTTGTTGTTGTTGTTGTTTTTTTTTTTTTTTTTAAAAAAAAGAAAAAAATCCAAGTGAAATCCGTCTTTATTTTATCAGGAAAGTCATAGTTGTGTTGATCTGTTCTGGCGAAGGCTTTATTAAGGACAATTGCAGCAGCTCGGGCCGTGAGGTAGCAGCAGGCTTTTGTCATAATGCGTAGTACTGTTAATCATATAACTTCTCGTTTTGTATTCTTGTGACTTTTTTTTTCCAAACGAGAATCAGAATTTGGATAAGTGTTTTGCTTGACTCCCACTCAAGTTCTTCAGGACCTGTGTCTTCCAAGCCATACATATAAACTCGGGTAACCGCTCATCAGGCACAGCTTGTCCCTGTACAACATCGTTGTCTGAAAGCCAGCCAAATGTCATAGGTTCGCCCGGACTTTCCTTGTATTAACAAAACAAGATGCTTATGTTTCTCCAGTAGCATATGACTGGACATACAGATGAGGGCACCGAAGTACGGCTCGTGTGTCTTTTTTATTTTTAGACAGATCACTTAACATCCGACACTAATTAACCGGCAGGAAGTCGTGAGTACCTGAAGAAAGTGGTCTGCGGTCGGTCTGTGTTCAATCAGAAGTAAGATACTTCGACCTGGACAAGAACGTACGCAAATAAGCCATTAAGAAGACTACAAGAACGGTTTTAATGATTTTAAAACGAAGAATTTATGAAGAGTTGACTTTGCGTGGAAGTTTTTTGACGTTTAATTCAACTAAAGCCATGGTTGAAGACCAACGACGAAACATTCCAGCTTCTCTTCGTATTTAATAACCGATTTAAAGGAACAAAATACAGTCGTTACGTGGTGTTAAATATAGTACATAATTATTTCTGCGATTTCCTGTTATGCTATTAGTATTAACTACACTAACCAAAAGCTACGTTTCAAGATTTTCTTCCGCTGTGATCAGGACTCAGTAATGGGAAGGAACGCTTTGCTTATACTAGTAAAAAAAAAAAAAAACAAATAAAAAACATAACCATCTTGGATCGAAAGAGTCTCGAACCCGCGGCATGTTGTTGGCTGTTAGATCTCTCTACAGCTTTAAACCCGCACTTTAGTCGACTACGCTACCTAGCGGCATCTGCGCCGATGACGCTACTACTTACTTTCGAGGGTCTTCAGACGAATGGCCTCGGATAATTTCCAAGTAAAAGATTTTTTTTTTTTTTGGAGTTTATTATGACTCATTAAAGATGAAGTAGGAGGACTTTAGTCTCATTTAAGATGAGGTTAAACAGAAGTACAAACTAAAAAAAATTAAATAAGGGAGGGGAAAAGGGGGAGAAATAGTTACAGAAATAAATCAGCACACCGATAGTTTTATGGGGGCCATGCGTTTATCGTCAACTGGGGAACGGTTATAATTCGATTAAGTCCGCCATTTAATTATAGAATATAATTATGGCTTGGTGTTCAACAAAGTGAAAAGTTTCCGCGGAGACAGAGATCCGTCCGATAAAAAGTCCAACAGCCGAGGGAAGGGGTGACGTGATTGGGCGAGTTTTTGTTTAAATTTTAAAGGAAAGGAAGTGTTTTGACGATAAACTGAATGGAGGTTCGTGTTTACCATAAAGGTAAGTATACTTCGCCTTTACAGGATATTTACCGACGCTTTCTGAGAAAGGTGGGCTGCTTTATGTGGTATTTTCTGGCATCTTGAAAGATGAGAACCGGAGCCCCACGCGGTCTTAACTTGTATCAGTATTTTTTTTTTTATGGTTTTGTTTCAGCGCTAAAATTACTGATCACAAATCATCAGATATGTAGAAAAGAGTTGTGACGCCAGAACCCATGACGACACCCTGAAGCAACAGCGGCTTGCGCAGCCATGACGCAAAGACAAACGGCAATTCAGCATCATGCACAACTATGACGCACGGCCGAACGACATACTATGACTCAGAGGTTTCTCTGTAATCTTCATCGCAGGAGAGAGTTATGGCTGCGGCCATGAACGGTTAATAGATATCAAAGCTTTAAAAAAAAAACTTTAAAATTAATAATTTAAATTACAAAAGAGATGTATTTACTTATGGAATAAACTGTCTGCTTATTACTGAGTTACCTAGTTGAAGCATGCTCACCTTATAACATTAAGGCAAGTGCGAAATTTGAAATAAAGTGTTAACAATTCACGCAAATTGGAAATAAAGGATAAGCTTTTCTCTCTAGTACTTTTGACTATGGTTCTTAGAGCGATGCTACTTTAAAAAAAATTACGGTAGAGTCTACAGCCAGTAGCTCTAAGGTTCTTCAAAATTCTGACCATCTGCCTCATTAGAAATAGATATGCTGTTAACCCTGATATATATCTACCCGAATTCGATCTAGCTCTCCGCCGTGTAGACATCAGGAACTACCTGTTACGACTCAGGCTGGATAAACGTTTTCGTATTTCTATTACTCCGTTTAATTAGATTTTAGCAGTAATAAATGAGAATAATGAGGTTAATTAACCCCACCCCGTCATCTTGTCTTCAGGTGGCTGAGCAGTCCATTCAGTCAGATTTTGTTTTTGTATTTCTGAACCCGAGGAAAACAACCGTCGAAATCGCGCTGTGTCTGCTGGGTCTCGGCGAATCCTTTAATGGCGTTAATCCATGTGGGATAATGCGAACTCCGAATCTACCTGTTTCCGGTAAGCTAACGCAGCAGGGTGGTAGTAGTGGACGTCGTCTTTCCTGATCAGCAATCCGTGGCATTTAGATAGGTAAGTTTAAAAAAAAAAGAAGATTTCCTTACCTACTAAGGCGAACGAAAAAATACGGATTTTATTTCTAGGAGAAAGTTGTAGGCTGAAAATCAGAAAAGAAACCAAACCCGCTGCTCTTCGTCTCTAATGCCGCGGTAAGTTTGGGTATCTTTGGTTCGTTATAGCAAATATTACAGATGAAGTGTAGCAGAATGGACAGGCAGAGGCTAATACCGACCGGGGAATTTAAAGTCGGTTGCCGGGAGACGGGCTGGCGGCCTTACCGATTCCGGTAACGTTCCGTTAGTTCGGAAACTAGGAAAGAAATCGAATTGCGGATATTTAATCAGGAATCTTTTGGCCTATCAATAAACCTGAAAGCGGCGAATTACCAAATAAACATAAATTCGGGAAATAAAACTCCACGAGAGAGAAAGGGGAGCGGCTGATTTATCGACTCCGCGAGGCATTTCTCCCGACATTTGCGGGGGGTGGGTGGTCTGGGAGGGGAGGAGGTTGGGTTTAAAAATAAAAAGGAGCTGAGATGGGCGTTAAACGTTGACGGGGATTGCCATAAAAATAAACAAAACACAAAAAAAAAAGAAAAGAAATTAACGCGGGAACGTTAGAATTAATTAAGTCTTAAATTTCAGTCGAACACGAAACATGGTGCCGCTGTCAGAGTTATCTCCCCTTTCTATGGTCATGTATTTCCGCTTGGTCGCTTCCGGGAGAAGAGGGATGTTCCCTTCTGCCCGTAAGGAAACGGGCGATCCCCCCGCCCCCTGTCGGACACGCCCTAATAATAATAATAATAATAATAATAATAATAATAATAATAATAATAATAATAATAATAAGGAAAATTGTCTTGTTATTATGCAGTTTGGCTTCGTGGAGCAGCATCACGTGACTCCTGTCTGACAGCGAGGAGACCGAAATTCACTGGGCTTCCGGTCGGAGCGAACGGAATTAAAAGCGTCCAAGACATCCTTTTTTCTTCTCCCCCCCCCCCGACAAGCAGGTAGCTAAAGATTTTAATACGGATGCCACTCTACGAGGTTATAGTAGAACCCATCAACTTGAGTAGAGTTCATGAACATAGTACAGAGGTACGGAGTAGGAGGAGCGTGACGACCTTCACGGAAGATTCAGTTAGAACAGATGGATTAAGCGAACCCGTAGACTCGGTACCCACCCCGCGACATGCACCTTCACTTAGCTCCTTAGTTTCTGAGTCCGCTATCGGAGGCTGTGGGAAGGTTGCCAGCTCAGGACCCCTTCCATGTAAGACCCTCTGGAACAATTTTAAAAAGCCGCTTGTTTAGACGGGTTACACTTCCGACGGCTACCAGAAAGACTTTCCACTCGATACTACCTACGAGGGGAGATAAACACAAGTGGAAAGTGACAGGTCCGCCCCTCGCCAAATGTCTCGTTTGCTGGAGACTGGACGACACAGTCATCCACCGCGTCTCTACCTGTCCGAATTTTGACTTATGTTTATTAAGAGTCGTCGTCGGGTCAGACTCAATCTGTACCGTCGGGTCTTTCGATTCCCTCCTCATAATAAAACAGGACCATCTCTCTCTCTCTCTCTCCTCGCTCTCTCCCTCTCCTCTCTCTCTCTCCGCCACGTCTCTCTCATCCGCTCTCTTTCTCTCCTCTCTCTCTCTCCTCACTCCACTGCTCCCTCTCTCCCTCGCTCCGCTCTCTCTCTCCCTCTCTGCCCT
This sequence comes from Nautilus pompilius, assembly GCA_018389105.1. Classification (NCBI taxonomy): domain Eukaryota; kingdom Metazoa; phylum Mollusca; class Cephalopoda; order Nautilida; family Nautilidae; genus Nautilus; species Nautilus pompilius. The sequence goes on from JACATO010001017.1 coordinate 46,156, forward strand.
TCTCTCTCCTCTCTCTCTCATCCTCCATCTCTCGCCTCTCTCTCTTCATCACTAAATCTCTTCCATCGTCTCTTTTTCATCACTAAATCTCTCTCTCCTCCTCTTTCATCATAAATCTCTCGCCTCCACTCCTCTCTCTCCATCACTAAATCTCTCTCTTCTCTCTCTCATCAATATCTCACTCTCCATCTCTCTCTCTCTCCATCACTAAATCTCTCTCATCTCTTCTCTCTCTCTCGCATCTCTCTCTCTCTCTCTCTCTCTCTCCCTCCTCCTCCGCTCTCTCTCTCTCCTCTCGCTGTGTGTGGTGTGTGCGGATGGAAAATCGACTCCAACCGAATTAATTTTCGGAAGATATGTAATAAGTTTCTTACCGAAACGATACGCGATTACGAGTTTCGGTGCGCCTGGCAGGCAAAAGAAATTCTTCGAACACGTGGTTAATTAACCAGACTCGGGCCACCTAAGAGACCAAAGAAACTAATTTGCACGTTTAAATGTGCTTCGAAGAACTCCGATCGGCTTAGGACGGCGTCCTCAGCCGGAAAACGTTTTTTTTCTTTTTTTTCAGCCGTAGACATCAAAGGTCGACCGATTGTAGAAGAAGTCGATACCGCGCCGAGTGGTGGTGGCCAGTCATTAATTGGAAGCAACATCTGGCGAGGTCACGGAGGTCAACCGGAATCTCTGTCAACTAAAACTGATTTTCTCTTACAGCTCACAGAAGCATGCCATTACGGGAACTGTTCCGAGGCGAGCACCTGAGTAAATCGCCCCTTCCACCCGCCCACCCTTCTTCCTGCCTTCGGGTAGGAGTTGGGTCACAGGTGAAGGAAGAACCTCACTTACGTAGGCTGCTGCACACGGCCATGAAACTTAGCGCCACAGTTGGAAAACTTTCTAGCTTCAATAAAACTTAAAGCAAAAATTAATAATAATTAAATAATAAATAATAATAATAATAATAATAAGAATAATAATAATAATAATAATAATAAAATAATAATAATAATAATCTGAAATCCGTTATTATCGTACAAAATTATTAAAGGGGCTTGTGACTTCTTTATTCCGTCCGTCTATAAGTGACGTCATCGCTGGTACAGCGCGTGTGGCGCCATCTCTTGATGGAGCTTTGCTGGTGGAAAAGGAAAACAACAACAGCAACACAAACTGGAAAAGTTCCCTTGGTTGGCGCTGCCAGGATGAAGGATTTGTCGGGTCTGTTTGATGTTTAACGTAGTTCCAATAGATGAAGGAGTTCGGCCTGTACAAGGTGAACATCAACGCGCGATTTATTGGCTGATCTTATGGCGAAGTTGTTTTGTTTTTCTCTATCTTTTTTTTTTTTTTTTTGTCACGAAGAGTGCACGAACTGTCGGCGGTACAATAAAGGGACTAATTAATAGTGCTTCCTGGAACTTGGTACCAACTGTCACTGGAGACTATTTTATACGGACGAACGCGCAAGGGTCGGTGCCTTTGCGGGGTAACCATCAGAGCCAGAAACTGCCGGCTCAAATCCAAGCTCGAAGTAGAAACACACTAGATATCTCCTTATCAACCCAAAAAGATGACTTAATATAAGTGGATGTCATAAACAAAGCTACGCAAATAATTCATAAATGTAACTCGTATAATTTCAATTGAAAATACATAATATCAAAAATCTACAAGATGATAAAATATATTCTAGCTACTGTTAGTAGTAAACCACTGACCTTTCAGTCCTCTTTCTCGGCTACTTACTACTACTGGTTAACGTCTTAATACTTTGCTTTTCTTCTTATTTTTGATGACCTTTAGTTGAAACAAATATATTTGTATACAGGTTACCTATTATCTATTAATTATAGTAGACGTTACTATTATTATACTTTTGTTATTAAAACAGAACTGGCAAATAAAGTTAATAACTTTAAGTAAACTTTTTTTGTTTTCAAAATGCAGCTGTAATGGTTCTCGTCACACATTTTACATATCTTATCTAAGACCTCTCTCTATCTCTGAACTGACGTCATCTCTCTAAATCCCTCTCTTTACTTTTTTCATTCCTTTTCATTAATCAAACCTCCACTTTTTATTCTTTCATCTTCTTTCTTTTTTTGCTTATTTAGTAATATAATCGTGAATAAATTGCCTGTAACCGCGGCTAACAATGATACCAGTAATACATTTAATAATCGTATTAATAGCTATTTCTCTTCTCTGGATGACTCTTGCAAAAGCCTTTCTGACTTCTTCCTTTTTCCTCGATGTTTTACTCCTAAAGTAGTTTTCTCTACATATTTCCTTCCACTTAACAGGAAGGCTATACGACCAAATATCCGAGACTCACTCGTGTCGTCTCGTTTCAGTAGTTTTCGGCTCTCTGCCTAACTTCCAGCGTGTTTTTGGCTTCTTTATACTTAGAGGAAAAGCTGTCGGAAAACCGTTATTTCGATCTGATGGTCTGAAGAGAATAAAATAAGAACACACAGAGAGAGAGAGAGATGACATCAGTACAGAGAGAGAGAGATGACGTCAGTACAGAGAGAGAGAGAGGTATGTCAGTACAGAGAGAGAGGGAGAGGGAGAGAGAGAGAGATGACGTCAGTACAGAGAGAGAGAGAGAGAGAGAGAGAGAGATGACGTCAGTACAGAGAGAGAGATGACGTCAGTACAGAGAGAGGAGAGAATGACGTCAGTACAGAGAGAGAGGGAGAGGGAGAGAGAGATGACGTCAGTACAGAGAGAGAGAGATGACGTCAGTACGAGAGAAGAGAGAAAGAGAGATGATGATGTCAGTACAGAGAGAGAGAGAGAGAGATGACGTCAGTACAGAGAGAGAGAGAGAGGAGAGATGACGTCAGTACAGAGAGAGAGAGATGACCGTCAGTACAGAGAGAGAGAGAGAGATGACGTCAGTAAGAGAGAGAGAGAGAGAGAGAGATGATGATGTCAGTACAGAGAGAGAGAGAGAGAGAGATGATGATGTCAGTACAGAGAGAGAGAGAGAGAGGAGAGAAGGAGAGGGGAGAGAGAGAGATGACGTCAGTACAGAGAGAGAGAGAGAGAGAATAGCTGTTTCAGCAGTGTGGAAATTCATAGAATAGAAATCAAAATAAACGCAAAAAACATCCCAAAGTACGTTGATATTTTAAACGACAGTTTTACAAGAATAAATTCTCTGTGTTATAATCACGTTTCGGAGTGAATCCTTCCAAGATTTCTGCCACGGGGTGATTTTCTTCAGAAAGGAATTCTTGTCCTTCGTATCAGATATCGTAGTTCAGCACAGACAAACAGAAATTAGATACAATGCAAAACATCATTGCAAATTTTAGAAAAGAACAACAGCCGTGAGACATTTTCCGTGTCTGATATAGATGAAAACACCCTTCATCAAGAAAAACTGTAAACAAATTCAGTTTAGGTTCATCGTCGAAGGAGGATATTTGAATAATAAGATGGCGTCCGTCTTCAGATTACCTTTTTTTGTTTTTTGTTTTTTCATCTTCGCAATTTTCTTTTCATGTCGTTGCCCCTGGATGTAATTTCAGTTTAGTCACTCAAGAACCCTTGAAACCCCAACAGATTTTAACGTATATTAGGGGTGTCTAAACGAAACCAGACGGAAATGGGAATCGCGGTAAACGTCTCTGGATATATATTTGCAATTTCCTTTCAGCGCTTTATCTCCAATATCCCCACCACATATCAGAAACATTAAAGCGACAGGGCCGGAGCTTCATGACAGAAGCTCATACAAGGAAGCGTTTCCCGATAAAAGCGATCGTGTCACATATCAGAAATAAGTAACCGAATATTCTCGTATCGATAATTAGCAAAGTCAGAGCTCGTGCAGCAACTACGCACAACTATGACGCGAGCAAAGTTTACATTTATTACTAATTCTTCTGAAAATGCTGTCAGGCAGCGTAAAATATCAGAATAATGCTTTAGTTATAATGTGATTTATTATCTGTCTTTCAGTCTGTGAAGGTGAGGGATTTAGAAAGCGATTATCAAGAACTATCACAACAAACAGATTGAGAACATGCCGGTGTTCAATGAGGCTATTATAAGGGACAGTTTTCGGTTTTGGGGTAATGGAATATCTTGGAGTTGACTCGGGGAAGGAAAAGCGATGCTACAACTTTAATAACAGTAACGAAAACCGGGAGTTCCGTTCATTCGAGACCCCAGCCAACTCCCCGCGTCAGGATATTTCTATTCCCCTTAAAGGAAACCTTATCTTTCACGAATGTCGCTTTCTGGCTGCCTGTGACCGGGCCCAGCTAACGCCTCTCGGCTCGCGATCAGCCCGTCCAGCCACCCACCCACGCTCCCTCTCTCGGGCCACGAGTTCAACCAAGAGGGGGAGAGATCTTCAGAAAAGATCCCCCCCTTCTCTTTTTTATTTTTTTTTACAGCAGCTAATCGTGATTAAGTCGCACTATTTGCAATTCGAATCGCCTCATTTACAAGAATGTTCGGCAAGGCTGTCATGTTCCTCCGACCGACAATCGCGATAAAGGAGGATAACGGAAATTTCAAACGCTAATTGTCCAGTCGCATGGCATAGAAATCGACATTCTTTTTGTCTAGAAGAGCAGTCAACCGGAAATTTTGTTGATTTGAAATGCTATCGGTTCGTAGAAGCTGTTCCTAGTAAATTCTGCTTAAAATAACATACATCGGCATATGATACATATAGAAGGTGATGTGGATTAAAAGTAACAAAGCGATCTATACATCTCTTCTGCTGCCCGAAAGAAGATTGTGTGACCGCCTACAGGTGGCGAAGAACTGAGCTGCTTTTAACAAAATATATTATCAGCAAAAAAAAAGTATGATTATTAACAGATTGTTGTCGAAGTTTAGGCGAAATAATATAACTAGTTGAATAGGGTACGCCAAACTATATGACGTATGTAAATCGATTATTTCCAGACAGGCAACAAACAGGATTCCAACCATTTTATCTCCGTATACAGAGGGTAAAAGTAACTCAGATATACATTCCACACACACACACACACATACATATATTTATATATATTTTTATTCGGAGTTTTAAAAGTTATTTCTTTAAATTTTTGCCAACTTGATCATGCAGTTGTTTTTGTTTTTTTTTAAAATCAGTTAATCACAAAAAAGTAAAATCTGAAAAATAGTTAATCGCATAAATTATTAACTAATATTTTACAGACCTGTAACCGTCGACAAACTGCTCGCGCCAAAAGGCCTTGGTAAATTCGGTTTTTGTTATCAGTAAAAATAAAGGTTTGCCCTTTTTTTTAAATATAAATTCTCCAAACGATCAGATGGAAAGCGAAATTAATTCTAGATTTTGTATGAGAATGTTTGTTTTTTTGTTTTTTTTTTCATGAAAATTTAGATTTTCTTTTTCTGATTCCAAGATGTTAACAGCTTGCTTCGACCAAGATGCTTTGCATCTCTGTTCTGTCAAAAATGACATTATGGAGTGTTAGTCTTTGGAAAGAGAAGTCTTTCCCCACTGGTAAATATCCTTACATTTATAGAATGGTAAAATGCTATGTTGTCCCTAAACCCTTAAAATAAGAAGGACATAATTCTCTTAGCGATTTCATTAACTGGTTACAGAGGGTAACACGTTTTTTAACCTAGTCCATAACTTTAAATTTTGCTAGATGTGTAGTGTAGGGTAGACCGGGATAGTTGTTATGGAGGCAAGTTTTTATAGCACCGTTAATTACTGATTAAACGTACAGATCAGGCTATAAACGATGTCATGTTTACATATAGATGAGGCTATAAACGGCGTCATATGTTTACCTACAGATGAGGCTATAAGCTACGTCATATGTTTACATATAGATGAGGCTGTAATCGACGCCATGTGTTTACATACAGATGAGGCTATAAACGACACCATGTTTACCTACAGATGAGGCTATAAATGGCGTCATGTTTGCATATAGATGAGGCTGAAATCGACGTCATATGTTTACATATAGATGAGGCTATAAACGGCATCATATGTTTACCTACAGATGAGGCTGAAATCGACGTCATATGTTTACATATATAGATGAGGCTATAAACGGCGTCATATGTTTACCTACAGATGAGGCTGAAATCGACGTCATATGTTTACATATAGATGAGGCTGAAATCGACGTCATATGTTTACATATAGATGAGGCTATAAACGGCGTCATATGTTTACCTACAGATGAGGCTGAAATCTACGTCATATGTTTGCATATAAATGAGGCTGAAATCGACGTCATATGTTTACATATAGATGAGGCTGAAATCGACGTCATATGTTTACATATAGATGCAGTTATTGTCAAGGTCAATAAAAGTCAAAGCATGTAAGGTCGATTGTAGTCGCATCTATGCGTTTAATTAGCAATTACTGGTACTGTAACAACAAACGCCAGTCAGTCCTGCATTGTATAGAAGAGGTTAACACATACTCTATATGCAGCTTTCTCTAGCTACTCTTGTAATGCAGTTGAAGAACCAGGGAAAATGGCTGATAAATTTTGGACACACCATTGCGAGTACACTGGAGAAAAGTCATCTCTAATTCATGAGTAATGCAAGTGGACAAACGATCACTTTTAGGTAGCATTTACATGGAATCTACTCTGTCGTCCTCAGTGTGATGTAAGTATCATGTAGTCTGTCTTTATGTCAGTGTTTAGGAAACATTCACCCCGCCGTAGCTGATCTATTTCGTTAATTAAAACAACAGGAAAAATAGACGAGGGTTTTGGTGTGTGTGTGTGTGTGTGTGTGTGTGTGTGTGTGAGAGAGAGAGAAGAAATAAGACAGAAACGATCGCTGACCTTTACCAAGCGTTTAAGTCGTTTCCCAAAGATTCGTCGTCCTGATTTTAGACGACGCCCAGTTTCCGTAAGAACGCGTCGCCATCGGCCATCGCTTCGCGCTGCCAGACTGGAAAGCGAGATGAGACCGGAGAGCGGTCGGTTACTCTTGGCGTTTCCCAGGACTAACTAATGCGCTCAAGCTTCGGAAGAATTGTTCTGGAATGCGATAGGGCTCGCGGTAGACTTCCCTGCTTCTCTCTTTTTTTTTTGTGGGGGGGGAGGCATTGTTTGAGTGGCTTTTTAAGCTGGCCTCGAGCCCACGACCTCCGATGGTAGCTGCGTTTTGACATAGTCGTTTACTAAACCGAGTCCGTAGCCGCTCGCTTCGTGAACCATTCCGCTTCGCCAGGCCGGGCCGACGAGACTTGGCAAAAGTGAGCCTGGCCCTGTAGTTCTGGGATGGGCTCCTCGCACACGGGGCAGTTGGTGAAATCGAAAAACTCCGATGCTGCTCAGCTACGGGAGGGATACCAACGAGATAGACTTCGTAGTGGTCGACCCAGAGCAACAGACCCTTATGACAGGTCGGTTGTGTGAACAGGGGCTGGAAACCTCATTGGTGTTCGCTCAGCAAATCAGACAAATTCAGAGAACCAGAATCTGCAGAAGTGATGACCATTTACATGACTACAAAATATACGACATCTTGCCCGTGAGACGACAACTGACAGACAAGAGAAAGCAAGAATCCTCTCTCTCTCTCTCTCTCTCTTCTCTCTCTCTTCTCTCTCTCTCTCTCTCTCTCTCTCTCCTCTCTCTCTCTCTCTCTCTCTCTCTCTCTCTCTCCTCTCTCTCTCTCTCTCAGGTCGAGGGACGCCGGCCAGATGGGTCACCAAGTTATTCACTGATGATCCACAGTTAACTTCAGAGATGCCAGAATTCGTGTGGAAGCAAACCGTAGCGCGGTATGTACCTGCAACAACGCAAGAGAGTCGCGGTCGGCTCGTGGAAGGTCACTCTCACTGTGTGGGCAGGCATCATAGAGCGGGATAGAACCGAGCTATTTCTAAGATAACGTGTAGCGATGCGAGCCAGCATTCTCCAGACGATTACAGGGGAATTTTTTGCAATGTCTTAGTCTGGAGGGGTTTTCTTTTATAAAGATAGCATGTTTTGCAATATTGTATGGGATTATATCTAAACTAATCAAAGTATCCCTGTGCCGTGCTGTCGGACCTCTCTCCGATCGAATGACTGCAGAATGTTTTAATATAATTGCCCGATAAACGTGTGTTTAATGTAAGAGTGAAGTAGGCTTGAAGTATCCATTTCTAATGGGAATTTATAACAGACTAAACCATTTTATCCATAGTAAACAGGTGTTTTAATATAAGTAAACAACAAACAATTATAAAAGTAAAGGTTACGTCTGCTTCTTGCTTTTTGTTTTTTTAAAAATTTCATTGTTTTTTTTCTCCATCCCTCCCCAAAAAAACCTATTACAGCCAATTGTCGTCTGCTGTGAGCAGCTAGGCGGTATTTTACTTGTCGAGTCTCTACGAATGATGCTGAAGAGAGGCTTTGTCGACTGGATAACACGCACTAATATATATCTTCAAAGGCTGACAAAGTCAAACAATGGGAAGGGGACTTATAAAGATCCTTTCGGGGAAATAAGAAGACGTATACTTCCGCCTGTTGTGCTTCTTTGAATCAGGCGGCTTTGTCGGTGGATAACGCGCACTAATATATATCTTCAAAGGCTGACAAAGTCAAACAATGGGAAGGGGACTTATAAAGATCCTTTCGGGGAAATAAGAAGACGTATACTTCCGCCTGTTGTGCTTCTTTGAATCAGGCGGCTTTGTCGGTGGATAACTCGCGCTGGGCATCTAATCGGATTAGTCATCCGGACAGAAGCGAATTGGCTTGAGATCCGCTTTCCCGTGTAGAACAACCGAGAAAAGGTTTCTCTTCCTGCATCGCACGGCACACGGCTGAGTGGCGCTCGCACGGAGGTCGCTTCCCTGCATGGCCACAACGAACGCCATCCGCTGCGAGCGGTGATTTTCACGGAGCAACTCTTCTGGATGGAAGTACAGATGGGCTTCAGAGCAGTTACGACGCCACGCCGCGCACAACTATGACGTATGCAACCGAACGCCACGAAACATCGCACAGCTGTGGCGTACAGACGGATGCCGCCGAATAAAGCGCAACTACGACGGCCATTTCTATTCATTACACGAGCAGGCTACATTAACAGAGGATAAGTTTTAGCCCGTTTGTTGACAAACTTCGTGTTTGTAAGCGCGTGACACATCCAAGTTGGCCCCCTGGCGGCTCTCTTTTACCCGCTGGAACTAATCAGATAAATGATTGAGCATAAGCACTCACCTCACACCTTAAACGAATTGGAAATGTTCAGGTAATACGACATCCTACGCAATATGAATGTGAACAATAGGCAAAATATTTGCACTCAGGTGATTCAAACGTTTGTTTTGTTTGAATCCTTAAATTCGCACAAAGAGATTTGTTTTTTGTTGTTTTTTTTTTAATGGCGCAAAACTTACATATTTTTCTAACATTAGAAGAATTGAATTTTTAGCCCCCTGTAATTATTCCGGGGACGAACGGGTTCCTTTGGTATTTCCCGTGTGTTGCTGGGGTGTCATTAGGTGAAATCTTTATTGTGCCGATAACAACTATCAGCAATTTTCGAATGTACGCACTTGTGGCACACACACACACACACACACACGACGAGAGCTGGCGTTCAGCCCGTTTTCAGCTTTTGATCCTTTTGTTTATTCCGCAGTAGGAATATCGATGGAATTATGAGCAGGATACTGCTCTCCGGCATCCCGGTTACAAAGAGAGGCTGGGAGCCAATACGTCGATGAATACTGTAGGTCCGCCTGGGTTCGATGCCCACAAGGGAAACAGGCCGCAACCTTCCTGTCGCAGCTTTCCCTCCGCCTTCTTTACCACCCGGCCGCTTAGTTTTCCTCCCACATCTATAAAAAAAATTAAAATGGATAGTTCCAGTGGGAATTTTTTGCCGCTGAAGTCGGAAGTGTTTGGTCCTATGCGGCGGGAGACTGGCAGCGCTTTCTAGCGCAAGCGGTACTCCGCTCGCCACACACACATACACACGGGGGTTAGCTCCCCTGCAGATATCAAAATAATGGCTTTCATCGCCAACGACAGCCGGTTGTTGTTGATCGCCTTTATTTCCTCTGCAACCGGGACTCCCTCTCTCGAACTGGGCGGGAGGGACCTGCAAGCACGAGCGGCAGCCTGCCAGACCTTTGTTTGGGCTTTCACGCCTGAATGGCCGCGCGCCGAGCGATCCGTCTGAAAACCACTTATCGACTTTATCGACCGCTTAATGACAGACAGGGACCGACGCCTCTCCGGTACTGGAGGAGAGGGAGGAGGGGGGTGACGGTGTTTTGTGTGACCTGGGGGGGGGGGCAGATCAGATGTCTTCACACAGCTATCGGATACTCGGGTAAGCGCGCACTGCTGGGTGGTTTGCCCCCTGTGGCGGGTTCGCGAAGCCTCGCGAGACTTGGTACGTGAGCTCCTCGCCAACATCCCCCCCCCCCCTGCCCCAGTCCCGTGCCCATCGTCCGGTTCCGCGCGCGGGACAGAAATAAATAGAATAAGGTTCGGCCTAGGGTGAAAAAAAAAAGAACGAGAGCGCGTGACTCCGCCAATCTGGCACGCGCCATTCCCGCTTGCCTTTCTGTCTGCGCGCGCGTGCGTTCGTCGAAAGACGGGGCCGCCGACAGTGTGCTCGCTCATTTCCGTTCTCGCGCTGGTTCATGTTTGCACCTCGGACCCCCGTCCCACCCTTAACCCATTCACCGGATTCTTCGACCCGCGCGTCGCCCGGCCGATTTTAATCGGTTTCCGCCGATGGCGCCGTTTCAAATGCAGGTCACGTGTCGATTTTTTACGTTTATTTTCGGAAGGCTTTACGCCCCGCCCCCGCCCTGTCGATCAGCTGCTGTAATTAAGTCACGTGACCAGCCTGTCTCTCCCACCCGGTTCCCGGTAGAAAGTATTTTAAAAAGCGCTTTATTAACTTTTTTTTTGAAGATCACAGTAAACAAAATAAGGATAAAACGATGAATAAATAAAGACAAACAGAAAGAGAAAAGGATAGAAAGTAAGTTTTAGGGGTTTGGTTAAGGATTTGAAATCTGCTGAGATTAAGTACTTCGCTCATTAACCACTCGATCCGGAAGTTTCTTTTTTTCAATCTTTGCTTTGAGCGCAGAGACGGATGCAGAATTGTTATTCCAATGCGCAGATACCGAACAGTGTGGAAAACTAGATGACAGTACTACAGCTTATATGCTTAATATCAAAGCTGGAGCCTACTTCGACCAGTTCCTGTCGCACTAGTCACACGTAATAAGATAAATCGCACAGAGTTCTCCCGCGATCCTATAGGGAACAACAGATTCTATAGTAGAACAACAAGGGCTTGTTAAGAGAGAAAGAAACTAACCAGGAAAACTTAGTCTCAGTGCTTAAAGATGTATTAATTGCTTTTTAACAATGAAGCACACAGCGACCGGACACAGTATCGGAGTTATTTATAGGACTGATTTATGACGAGAGATGATTTCGATAGTTTTCCTGTCGCCAGACCAAAAATTCAAGAATGTGAAGAATATACCCACGTGTTTATCTTTCAAACTGATGAGGATACTCGATGCTCCGAATCAGATCTTATCTGTTTTTATTTTACAGATGGTCAGCAATTGTATAAAGCTTCTTGTGTGTATATATATATATATATATATCTTTACCCATCCATCCAAAGAATTTTAAAATAAAATGTATGGTGGTACATTAAACAATTCTCTATACAGAATGATCCATGAATTTACCACTCTAGTACTGAAGATACGCCCTTGCCCATCTCAAGCTTTTGGCTACTGGTAACTGCTAATTGATTTGAAAGAAATGCAACTACGGCAGTCCTGTTTGTCGGCCTTCCAGAGAGAAGGCTAACCGCTAATTGTCGTAAGCATTTTCACCACTGTGATCTAATCTCAGTGCTTAGATGAATGTAATCACTGGCGCGCCTAAGTTATATATTTAGTTGTGGAAAGAGTTCGTCTACCGTACGTACCCTGGTGTAAGACGTCGGATCTCCAGGGTTTGTAGCTGAAAACAGCTGCATAACTTACGTACGAATTTAAATAATCTAAAGAAAATGGTACTATACCTTTTCTGTTTTCGCCAAGGATAGGTCCGAGTGCCCCCTCCCCGTTTCCTTTTCCGGCATAAAACAGAATCTCCCGGGAGTCAGTCACCACCTGCTCTCTAACTTATAACCCATTCGTCCATACCAGCAAGGAGTTATTTGCTTTTCTTAGCGGGGGTCGGTGGATAATTTGTAAAATGGCCCACTGAATAATTGATAATTTTGATTCGATGCTTTAATAGTTAAAACCTTCCAGGAACCGATCGATAATAACAGAAGGAAACCGTGAAGCTTCAGTATTTTTTTTCCCTTCTTTTAACCTGTATTCCAAATCGGTATATATTTTTTAACGTCTTTGAACCCCGGGGTTATTACAGTGAGAGTGACGGGGCTGGTGGACCTGGGTGCGGCTTATACGGATAAACTGTTTGGGAACAGTTCAGAGGCTCTCCTCGCAGAACAGGATTTCCCCGTTCTTGATCCACCGGCTGTCGTCGTCTTGTTACATTAGGCGTTGCAAAACCCCCCACCATAGATTTAGCAAGCCAGGGATCATATTCAAATAAACGACTGTCTCAAATAATCTTTCACACATGGCTGACAGGGACCAGCTCTGTCTTCGATTCGGCTAAATAGAAACTTCCAGGAATTCATTCAAGCGCGTTATCAAAAGATACAGCAGCGATATACGTAACCACGATATTATCCAGAGAGAAGAGACTTTAATAATTCATTTTTTTTTAAAAAAAAAAAATAAAAATACCGCGTATCTATTCGGTTAATTTCCTCCGAATTCCGATAATATTTACGCTTTTTTCATCCGATTCTGATAACTTTTACTTTCTGTTTTCCATGCCTGACTTCTCAAAGACCTTTTCTTTATGTTTCTTGACGCAAGCAAAATGAATGGAAAGGAAAACAACAATAAGAACATACGCACTAGAAACTATTTATACGAGAATCTGAAATTTCCTCGGATTTTGTTTTTTTTTTTTTTTAAATCTCAAGACTTTTTCTTATTCAGCGCGAAGTCCACCGATGTCGATAAATACCCCGCGATGCGGAATAATTCTCGATAATTTCTTTTTTTTTCCCTAACCACTTGGGGCTCAGCCTTCAGAATAGATACTTTGTCAAGTTACAGATATTATTTAGATTAAATTGGCGTCAAGCCATATTTGAAAAAGAGAAAACTTTATTATTATCTAGTTTATTTGTTTAATGCCAAATTAAAACTAGAAGTTCAATATTTATAATTCCATTTTCGTCGTAACAGATTATCCATTTATAATAATAATAATAATAATAATAATAATAATAATAATAATAATAATAATATAATAATAATAATAAGAATAATAATAATAATATAATAATAATAATAATAACAACAACAACAACAACAACACAACAACAACAACAACAACAACAATAATAATAATAATAATAATAATAATAATAATAATAATAATAATAATAATAATAATAATAATACTAATAATAATAATAATAATAATAATAATAATAATGAAACGCAAATTACTGGTGTCTGGATAAAAGCAGCCATTTTCTCCAAGGGAGAAAACTCTACCACAACTATGTTGTATGTTGACTGGTATATTTAAATATTAAACTTCGTGATGGAAAACCGACGATTGTACTGGTTGTTAGCTGGCGAGAAGACGTAAATACAAGCAGTTTCAAAGATTGCTCAACAGAATGCGTTAATCAGCTGTTATTACTTCTCACTCGATCTTGCGTTTACACTAAATTTCTGTTGTGGTGATTTTACGATATCATAAACTATCTTCGTTTTTGTTTTTTTTTTTTCTTTTTAATTCACGTACCAAAGCAAATCAGACTTTACTTGTCTGCTCCTCTAATCTTTGGTCAAGAGTTTTACCTTTACTCGTCGTTCCTCTCGACGCTCTGATTTCACTGTGACTGGAACCATGGCCTTCATCACTGGAGTTTGGAAAACGTTTTCCACTTTCGTCTGAGCTTTTAAGAGTTGCCACCTGTAAGATTGACGGTGTTGGCGTTTGTTTTTTTTTTTCCAATTTCCCTTTGTGCTTTGTGGAGAGAGAGAGAGAGAGAGAGAAGAGAGAGAGAGAGAGAGAGAGAGAGAGAGAGAGAGAAGAGAGAGAGAGAATGACGTCAGTACAGAGAGAGAGGGGAGAGATGGGAGAGAGAGAAGAGAGAGAGAGAGGAGAGATGGGAGAGAGAGAGAGGGGAGAGATGGGAGAGAGAGAGAGGGGAGAGTTGGGAGAGAGAGAGAGAGAGGGGAGAGATGGGAGAGAGGAAGAGAGGGAGAGGGGAGAGAGATATGACGTCAGTACAGAGAGGAAAGAGAGAGAGAGAGAGATGGATGAAGAGAGAGATGGAGAAAAAGATGGAGGGACAGAGAGAGAGAGAAGAGAGAGAGAGAATACGCGTTCACGAAGCGATCACTGTTTGTCTCCCTTGGTTTCTATCGTCTTACGACCGAGTATTGTATACGCACAACTATGCATATGTTAGTATTTAAGATTCATTTTCTCTCGTTTTCCGTTTCTCTAAGTTTTCGGTATTTGGCGCTTACACCCTTCGACGGCGATAATTCCGGAGAAACAGCAGATTAGATATTTAAAAAAAAAAAACGTTTCTGTACTTTAATATCCTATTACCTTCTTTTTTAACTTTAATGTAAGAAGAGCGATGCAACAAAAAGCAACTTGCAATCGAATCCACGAACCGTGCATTTTCAAACCAACGTAAGAAGTATTCCAAAAGCAGCTTCTTTATCCTTAATTCTAAAAAAATTAGGGATCGAAGAAGCATTTCTGATCTCCAATCAGAAATAGAGGCTAGTATTGCTATTTAGCATATAAAATGAAGTTTAGTAAAAAAAAAACAAACACTAGAGATAGCTTCGGGTTCGGTATTTTAACCGCCTATTTCTGTCAACCCGCCAGCGCTGACAGACCGCACTGTGTAATAGATTAAGAATTGGCAGGAGTTGCTCAGGATAGCGGAGACAAACGGCTCCCAGTTAACTACTCCGGGTAGCCGCTATTAACATAAACGATACAAAACTATTACAGGTGGGTTTTTACTGCCATCTGGCAGTTAAAGATGAGCTTTAGGGAATAGCTGACTTCTGGTTCATCAGAAAGGGGAGTAATCTGAGCTGTGACAGGTGTTAGCTATATTAAAGGTGTACATCTTAAAGTTAAACTTTTTAGTCCCGGTAGTTGCTGCGTCATCAGAATCAATGTCCGCTCGGCTAGTTATTTATTTATATTTTTTTTTTTTTCGTGTAACTAACCGACAGACAGCGATCCATGCAGTGGAAGGCGGCTTCAGGAATAATGGCCGGAACTTTAACAACAACAAAAAAATGGCATACAAACCATATTCAACACCGCACTAGAACCAGTGGGCAGCCCCCCCCCCAACCCTCTCCCAATTTATTGAGTGGTTATACATTTTTTAAGGCATTGGTTCGAAGGCACCATTTCTCCGGTATATCGCCTTTTGGTGTCAAGTCTCAGAGCGGGAAGATCGTCTCTCCGAACGACCAAGGTTGGGATAATAGCGACGTTGCAGTTATTTGGAAGACACGTAACTGAACCAACCTTAGACCGAGGTACCCTGCGTTGGGATTGGGGCCACACACGCACGCACGCACACACACAGTACGTATTGGCTGGTGAGCTAATGAACTTGCATGTACTTGATAAAATACCTTCGCTTCCACCCACCGATCGCGCAGGTCCGCTGGTCAGCTGTCCAGAACTCGCAATATCATTTACCTTGGCGCCGACGGAGCGCGGTCGTGGAACGGTTAATGTAACAACGAAGGCTATTCTTAGCAGTTTCTACGTCCGAATAAATAGCGGCAAAGATGCGGCGGCCGGTTTCCATGGTGACAAAATCCAGGAGCCGACATCTCTAGCTCTAAGCGATGAGCTAGCCTCCGCTCTCGCGTCCGTCACTCGCCGAACGCCGCTTTACCTAGAAGAACCTAACCATCCGACGAGCCACCCCCCCCCTTTTTTGTCAATTCCAGCAAAATGAATTCAGGGTTTGCTTGCTGTTGTTGTTGTTGTTGTTTTTTTCTTGGATAAGCCTGATATTCTGTGTAGAACTTGAATCGTTGGAAAACAGGAAACTCTGCCTTATTGGTTTCAGATTAACTCGCGCCGTAATTGTTAATTATTGCGCGGAGGAGGATGGGGAGGATGAGGAGAGGAGGAGGAGAAAGAGGAAGTTTCTTCGCTTAACGAAGAGAAAATTGGCGAACCTCGAAAAAAGGGTTTTTATGGGCCTACCCGCCACACCCGCCGCCGGATCTGGCAGGGTGGCGGAAATACCCGGGGTGGTGGTGGTGGCACGGCGGCGATGCGATGCTTTAAAACAAAAGGAGCGGTGGGGTCTGGGGAGATACTTGACGTAACAGACTTTGAGTTCTGACCGGGAGTTCGACAAGTTCGTTGATTTGTTAGCACGCGGCGGATTATCCCCCCTTTCAGATAAAAGAGCCTGCGCCTGGAATTGAGGCTGGGCCAGCACCGAGTGGTGGAGCTGGCTTCAGCATCGCCGGGCAAGGTGGAGCCAGCGCCCCGCGAAATCGGGGCATTTGCGTCTACAAGAGCGATTCTTTAAGAGGTGGAGAGGATTCGGTTCACCTGTAAGACGACTTCACCCCGGGGGAGTTGGCTCAGCCACCAATTGTACCCGCTATCGCTTTTCAATATCGCCTTTGTGTTCATTGACGTCATCCGAGTGACGCTGTAAGTGAGCGCCTGTCGATTAAGGGGAGGAAGCCTTTAATTTTTGAGGTCGTCACCAGCTGCTGTCGGGAAAAACTAGCCGGTTCTCCAATTCTGGTGATGAGGAGGGGCGCCGAAGGATGCGGAAGGGAGGGCGGCCGGGGGTCACAAAGTTTACGCGCTGGCTTCGAAGAAAATTAGGGGCCGAGAGAGATCTCATACGCCACCTGCCGGCGATTTCTTTCTCCACTGGGAACAGTCTGGGTTCCCTGAAAACGGTGGGGGGCCCTTTCTGCTATCACGAACCGTTGTACGTGCCCGCTGGTTGCAGCGGTTTCGTGGAATCCGGAGATGCGGAGATATGCGATCTCGAGATTGCGGATGCATAAATGGACTCTACCTCGTAGGTTCCTGTCCCTGCTTTACTTTATATATATATACATTTTTTTTTTTTTAATGGGGAAATATTTCGCTCAAAGAATGATAAATTTTCGTGATAACCGGGCCCCTCCGCCGTCTTCCTGCTTCCGACTCCCGTATTTGCTATTGTTTCAGATCGGTACACGGATGCTGAACATCGGTGGTGGTTAGTCCTATCTTGGACGGGGACTCGGCTTGAAAGAAATATCCTGGAGAAGAAGAAGGCTAAGGGTGTGGGGAGGAGGAGAAGAGAGGGGGAGGAGCCCACAGGCTATAAAGAATCCGACAGGATCGAGAGAGGGAATATATGGGACTTGAACTTAGCTGAGTTCAGGCGATCTCACTTATCTGGCTTCTCGATTTTCTACCCTCAAACGAACTCTTGGAGCGACGAGCTCTCATTCGACTAATTTTCCGAATAAAATCCCTGGCACGGGGTGCGATCTCATATTTCCCGTTTCCGCGCGAACCGCGAGTGGTCGGCTCCTGGCGGCGGCTCCAGGACTTATCAATGGAGCGGTCACTGTTCGGCGCATCAGCATTCAGCGCCCCCCTACTCTATTGCGCATAAAGTTTTCCTGGTTGGGGGGGGTGAAGCCAACTGATACCATTTGGTTCAAGGACTTTTCGCTTTTCGGATTTTCCAAGGGCTACAGAAGGGTAAAAGGTTTAGCACCATACTTAAAAAAACAACAAGAAAGCGTTGGCTGTATACACGGCCATATCGGGAAAGTGTTAAGATGATGCTAAGCATTTGAGTTAAGCAGCGATGAATCTTTAAATGTATCCCTAACTTCCATCTTCTTTGGTGGAGCCTTTCGACTCTGCTTTCCAATGCCTTGGACGTGTTCTCCAGCCTGCTGGGCTGTGTGTGTGTGTGTGTGTCGTGTGTGACTTATAGTTATCTTGGCAGCGTTCGGCAACTCGCACAGTTGCAGCTTGATTCATTTCCTCAGGAAGATCTGCATCCTTCTTTAGCTGGTAATTAATCGGACAGTGAACTGGAGTTTGCGACAGTATCTAAAATGAGAAAAAACCCTTTCTCAGCCTTTTTTTCAGTTGCTTCTCTACCTTCCCATACTACCGTCATTTGACCGTACTTGGAATCATTTATTTCTCTTACAATCTCCAAATACAGAGTATATTCACTTTTTTCACAAACCCAAGATGCTCCCACTTAAATTCTGTATTTTTCTTGGTACGAGATCTGTCGAAAAAGTATCCGACTTTATATTTTCCCGTGGGAAATATTGACGTTAGGGAGGCGAAAATGTGCATAGTGGAGCCCCATACCTTCATGCGCATGCGTGGTTTTTGGCGGGCTTGCTGGATGCGTCAGTCGCTGTCAGGCAGCCAGCGTGTGAAGTGCTGTCCTACTTACTCGTCGCATTTTCATTTCGACCGTGATGAAGGAACGTGTGGAGCAACGATCTTGCATAAAGTTTTGCCAAAACCCAAGCGAAAACAATTCGCAAAATTCAACAGGCTTTTGGTGACAATGCCATGGGTGTTACCCAAATAAAATAACGGTACAACAGGTTCAAAGATGGCCGCAGATCGGTAGAGAGTGACCAGCCTTCCGGGAGGCCGTCAACAAGCCGCAATGCAGTTGTTATCGAGAAAGTGCGGGCCTTGATAATGGTGGATCGTCGTTTGACGGTGCGGGAAATTGGTGGCGAGGTTGGGACCAGTAAAGATTCTGCACATGCAATTTTAAAGGAGGATTTGTGCTTGTGCAGAGTGGCAGCGAAATTTGTGCCCAAGCTGCTTTCTCAGGAACAACAACAACTTCGTCTTGAGTTTGCGCAGGACCTGCTGGATACTGCCAACAGGAATCATGAGTTCCAGAATACAGTGATAACTGGAGATGAGACGTGGGTGTACAGGTACGACCTGGAAACCAAAGCTCAGTCATCACAGTGGAAGCACCCAACGTTGCCAAGGTCCAGAGCAAAATCAAGGTGATGCTGACTGTTTTCTTCGACTACCGAGGTATTGTGCATCATGAATACGCACCAGAAGGACAAACAGTTACAAAGGAGTACTATCAGGAAGTCCTCCGACGTCTTCGTGATGCAGTTCGGCGCAAGAGACCGGATCTGTTGGCCTCGCAAAACTGGCAGCTGCATCATGACAGCGCCCTGGCTCATTCGTTGCAGCTGATCCAAGGTTTCTTGGCAAAGAAAGGCATCTCGCTCATTCGCCAGGCCCCCTACTCTCCAGACATGGCTCCTTCTGACTTCTGATTGTTCTCAAAAATGAAGATGCCACTGAAAGGCTCCCACTTTGAGAGCCGAGAGGACATCATGCGGAATGCGACAGCGGAACTGAGAGCCATTCCGAAAGAAGCATTCCAGACGTGCTTCGAACAGTGGAAGGATCGCTGGGCTAAGTGTGTGGAGGCACAAGGGGCCTACTTTGAAGGGGATTAGCAATTGAACCCCACCAAGTACGTAATTCCACCCCCCCCCAGTCTAAGGTCGGATACTTTTTCGACAGACCTCGTATTTATTACTCACACTGAAGGATTTTTGGGCATTTATGTATGTTGCAGCTACACCATAAGATCAGTGCTCACCTGCATAGAACCTCATAGCCCCCCCCCAGGATATTACACCATTTTCAACATACTCGTTTAGCTTCGTTTTCGTAATAATCACAACTCAAATGTTGATTCGTCCTGATTTTTCGAGATGGAAAACAAACTCCTGAGTTGTCCTTCATAGGCAGTCTTCGAGCTGACCACCTTTCGTAAACTTGGCGAGTATTCTATACTCCTGCATCTGCCCCCCTGTAGTGGTTGGCTAAAAGGTGAGGAAGTAGGAATCACTGCTTGGTATCGAGCCTACGTCAGTGGTTAGATCTTAAATTGACTTCTTCAGCCTCTTAAATTCCGCTTGAAGCTCAGTATTGAACAGACTAAGCTTTCTAGTAATTACATGTTTAATTATTTATTTGTATTGGACCTCAGGAAATTCAGCCGGCGGGGTTCTTATATCATCTCAGATGAGTGCTCCAACCAGCATAAACGGTCAGCGCCGAATCAAAGTTAGCTTTCAAACCCTTTGCTTGTGTACGAAGCCGCGACGCGCAAAAAGTGGCAGATCGAATCTCTCAGATACACTGCGTCGTCGGCGACTCGGCGCTCCGATCTCAATTTAGTTATGCCTCCAAGACTGACAAGGGCAGAGTCCATCCGTCTTGTCAAAGACGCCCTCAGCGGCCGGAGCCGTTGTTAACCATACATGTCCAAGAATCGAACCGTGGTGGTTTTATGAGTGCCGATACCGAACAGAAGCGCTG
This sequence comes from Nautilus pompilius, assembly GCA_018389105.1. Taxonomy (NCBI): domain Eukaryota; kingdom Metazoa; phylum Mollusca; class Cephalopoda; order Nautilida; family Nautilidae; genus Nautilus; species Nautilus pompilius. Next base: position 66,672 of record JACATO010001017.1, read on the forward strand.
CAAGTAAATTCCTCCTCCCCATTTATCGTCGTCCGACCCATCGACCCCTGAACGTTACTCGTAGCACCCTGTTGCCTGTCACCGGTGGAACGACTGCGTCGTTGACTACTCGATTTGCTTCCGTGTCGTTCATGCGAATGTCTACTAGCGGCGACATTGCCACGGTGGAATTGGCGGGCTGAGGCTGGGTATTCCGTGGTGCCGTGAGCCAACGAGCTCTAAATTCCTGCTGGTGTGAGAGCATGACTCGAGCCCCTGTACCACGAAACATTGCGGCTCACCACACCTGAGCTTGCAGGTATTTTATTAAAAAAAAAAGAAAGAGAAACTTTTACTGGTAATTAAGCCGGTCACAGGAGCGAGTTTGTTAAATAATTAGACGTAGTGGTGAGATACGGTACAAAGCGGGTGACTTCGGATGTAACTCTTAGTCAGGAATCTCTGGAGTTGTAACGACTTAACCCTATAACAGCCGGCTCCAGTCTATCCCTTGCTTCAGTATTGAAATGTCGCTGGTGGAAAGTTATTGTATAGAGGCCAGAACAAATACTGCATACAAACTTGCCCCCGGTGTTGTTGATGGGCAAACGTCACGCAAAAACATTTACTGGAATTTACCTTAAATTAATTTCCACAGGTATGGAGTAAACTGTTTGCTTCAGTGTTGTCCCTTTAAGAAGTATACGGAACAAGATGGGGGGGAACGGCGTGTGTTGAGCGGTCACGTGCGCAGTGATGATGTCATACTCGATGAATGGCCAATGAGAAGATACAATTCGTCCGTAACATTGTAAAATTACGTAAGCGGTCTCGTGTAATCGATGACCATATAAGCCCTGTGTGAGTAGAGACTTTAACCATCCGGCAACAAATCTATGCCATTAAAATATGTTCTTGGTTATTTCCTATATGCATTTTGATGGTTCGTGATTAGTTATTATGGAATGCTGAAACCGAACGTAACCATTGGTGCCATGTGTGGAGAGTATACAGCCCTACCGGGATGATATTAATACTCTTGGAAATAACGGAACAGCCCTGTCGACAGGTTTTTCACTCAAGCCGTAAAGAGCACGTGTGAAGGGACGGTAGAGTGTTAAATGTGCCTTAGTTGTGCAGTTGGCGTTCGTGATGTATCGCCATTTACACAAGGTCATGTGACTGGAAAGTTCGACCGCGGTCAAGGTCATGTGACTGGAAAGGCTTCCATGGGTCGGTAAACGATACGTGGATCAATGGCATTCGGGAAGCCTGTTCTGTTCTCTGGGAGACCGTTCCCATGTGGAGAAGGGGGCCAGGCGGCCATGCCTGCGGCTTGAACCCAACGGTTCTCGGTGTGACGGCGCGGGCCGGACGTTTGGAAAACCCGGAAAGACTAACGAGGCGCTCTTGGAGGGACGTCTGGAATTCTGTTGTACACGTGGCCCCGAGACTCGTCTGCCGCGAGAATACCGTTCCACTCGTCCGTGACAGCTCCAAAACCACCAACACATGGAAGAGGCAAAAGAAGATGCAGCACGTTCTGTTTTTTTTCTTTCTGCTGGGGCGGGGGGGGGCCCGCTAGAATCTCCTACTGAACACGTCCGGAAGCACCTCGATCGTCATCTGCGAAGAACAAGGTCCCCTACCTCAAGGAAAAATTGACAGATGTGGTCGCGGGGGAGGGGACCACTAATTTTTCTTGTTTTCCGATATTTTTCTTAAAGCTTCTAAGGGCGCGTACGTAACGCTACCACACTACTCGTGATTTAAGGGTACCGCTTGCGGCTAGGGGAGGGGGTGCTGTGTGAGGGGTTTCGGGGGCTTTTGAACGCCATCTTGAAGAATGTGAAAGCGAAACGTCATTTTCCCTGCCCCTTGCGCCATTCCAAATTAACACACGCATAATCTCTCTATATATATATTATATCTTTACAGTTTTCCTTCGAGATGTTTCTGGAAGACGAAAGGCTTCTCCAGCTGACATTTTAAATGGCAGACAGCCAAAAGTGGAGCTTGTTTTTATCCCACTCCCCCACCCCTCGCTCTCTCTTAGACATAACGAACTTTCTGAAGACGCCTCTGGAGCTCAGTCTCGCCGGTAGACCGGTGCTGCCGGTGATCAGCGTCAAAATCACCGCGTTATCGCATTTCCTCCTCTCTTAATTAATTGGTTTCGTTGCGATTTATTCGTCCCCGACGAAGTTCGCTGGTAATTTTTCTCTCTCTAAAGAGCCATTGCGGGGATCTCGTTTGGTCGGGAGTTTATTAGCGAGTTCGGAGGCTGACAATTTATCGGTGAGCTGTTGGCACCCACCTAAATAATAATTTTTTTTTTTTTAAAAACAAACTCCCTCCCTCCCACCCCAAGAATGTCCTGTTACTCGGAACGAGGCGATCGTAGATCAGCCGGGGTCTGTCGAACCGGGGAATGGCGCCGTGTGCGCAACGCAAAGACTACGGGAGGATACCAACTAGTGACTAAACATATAGATGGAATACAGTCCGCTAATTAGTCCTGAAACATTCAGTATTCTTTTTTTTTGTTATTGCAAGATCCGGGTTCGAAATAATTAACGAGTTCTCACTTTTTTAAAAAGATTTCTAGGGAAAAATAAAGCTTTTCTCTCTCTCTCTCTTTACTACTGACGTCATATCTCTCTCTTTACTACTGACGTCATATGTCTCTCTCTTTACTGACGTCATCTCTCTCTCTCTCTCTCTCTCTCTCTCTCTCTCTCTCTCTCTCTCTCTCTCTCTCTCTCTCTCCCACCCCCGCCCACTTCCATCCTGTCTCACTTATGTTGTACGTGCAGACGATTCCTCCGGTAATGAACAGCATAACCGCTTTAAATGTTTAGAACGTCGGTTCTATTTCCTTTGTTTCTGTCGTTTCACAGCCATTTCTCGCTTTCAAAACTCTGCTGTTTGATAAACGTGAGCGTGTTTATGCTATCTAAAGTACCGTCTTATCGATCGATCGATCGATCCGCTGTACGGAAAAGCATCAGTGAGCGGACCTTAATAAGTCGATCAAAGATGTGCACGTAAATAGCTCTAAATACTGAAACGTCGCTTAATGAACGACGATGGCTCGTCATCGGTCATTTCGGGTTGTTTGTCTTCGTCTTCCTGATTCAGTTGATATTCGCGAAAATAATTTAATCTCACTCTCTTTCTTCTTTATTTTTGCCCCTCCCTCTCTCTCTCTCTCTGTCTCTCCATCTCTCTCTCTCTCTCCTCTCTCTCTCTCTCTCTCTTCATCTCTCTCTCATTACTCTTCGTTATACATTTAATGTAGGAAACATTGATTGACAGCAATGTAACAAATCTTCAGCAGTTTGACCCGATAATACTTTTTAGGAGTACATCTTAACTTGAAAACAAAGTTTCATTCCGCACGAAGACTGGTAGCAAATATTTACATGTAACCCTGAAAACGACGATTCTAAACAGTCGTAATTTTCTAGTTTATTACCCATGTAGGCAGAGTTCAGTATTAACGATTAGATTCCAGTTTTATTTAGGGACAGTTAGAGATTTAAATAGTTGTGCCAGTCCTGAGCTTTAGCCAAAAAAGGGAGATAACTCGAACAACATGACTAACTAAAGTAATGCTTTAATACCAATGTGTTAACGAACCCCGCCTCGTGCAAGAAACTGTGAAAGGGCTCGTCGAAATCTAAACACAGGACATCAGTTCTGTTTAGCTTCTAAGATGGCGGCTCTTTTATCAAATTAATGACATCGGTTAACGAACTTCGGTGAATGTTTGATGATTGCAGGCTCGTCTATAACCGATTTCATTATCAAGTAATAGCGGGGTTAAGTGTAAGTCGGGATATGGCGGCAGGACTTTGGTTTTTCTGAAGCGTGAATGGAAACGTTTTGAGTGTGCAGTAGGACTACTTTACCCAAGATTCACTTCGCCTTGATCCTGCAGATTCCTGCTGGTGTGTTGGCCAAGGATTCTGTAAGAATGGATAACGTCGATGTCTTCACTCGTGAAAATTTTGAATTAGTTCCTGAAGTTGTAAAGGCAGATAAATACTCATTGATGAAAGCAGTGAAAATACAGAAAAAAGCGAAAAATCACGATAGACGCCTTAAGTCAAATAAAGCAGTAGGTCCTGATGCCATCAGTTCTAGGCTATTAAGACTGGAATCAGACAGACAGGCTTGATACCCAACTGAGTAGACCTTTTCTTAAATCAGTCAAAACACTGAAAAATGTCGTTTTGGTATTTATTTTTTTTTTTTTAATTTTCCAATAGAAACCTTAGCAGTTACAAGAGTTTTTTTCTTTCTTATTTGTGACTCTGGCTGTTGATAAAGGAGGCATTAGAAAAGCTCTTTCACAAGCAGTCAACGTAGCTAGCGGCAGAAGAGGTCTAGTCTAAGCCAGTTGCTTGAAGTCCCTTTTTTACGTCGAATTTTTTTCGTAAACCATTTAATGTTACCTTCTTACCATTTTCCCTTACTGTTCAAATCAGCTGAGGATGAAGAGGATTGGAGATCGCAACGTTTTCTTACATTTTTTTTTTTTAAAGAAATTAAGCCAAAGAACAAACTTTTAAAATCACAAATTCGTTTGTTCATATCTTTATAAAGGTATGATTTTTTTAAATATATATATATGTATTACTTTAATATTTATTGGAATTTATTATTAGTGGTAAATCCATTCACACAAATACCTGTAATAATTCTCTTCTCAGAAACTCGCATTGTATCAGTTGGCACTTTCTGAAATTAAGGTGCTTCGAGTTATTTCCCCTGTCTAGTTACTTAAACTATTTTCGTTTTAAAACTGATTTAATTTCATTTAAAATATTTTTTAATTAACCAATAATAATAATAATAATACATAAAAATCAGTAATTGTTTGGTAAATATTAAATACTAGGTACTCTGTCTTAAACATTTAATACTAATGTTGTTCAAACGAAACCCGGCCAAATCCTATTACGGCGATGCTATTTTAGCCGGGTTTCATTTGAATGTTCCTGGCATAAAGATTAAATTATTATCAGGGTTATTATTATTTTTATTATTTTTTTATTTCGGTTCCCGTCGTCAGCATTGCTGTTACTGTCGCTGTGGGTAAAACTGATTAATAAAAGTTTTGTTCGTTATCCGCCTCGCCGTCACGGAAGGCACCGACCCTTTTTTTTACGACCGCTGCAGGTGAAGGCCATCAAATCAATATGGCCGACCGCGCTACCCTGCGGCTTTTGGCGAGAAGCGTGAGAGAGGTTTGGGTGGCCAGTGTTCGTAGTTTGGATGTGTAAGCCACAGGGTGGCGTTATTTATTATTATTATTATTATTATTATTTTAAATTATAGAGCTGTTGTCTGCGTTCGCGGCGGACGGAAGACCCACATGCAGGAGGGGGAGAAGAGAGTGCAGGGAACTGGCGCCGCCTGTTGTTGTGGGCAGAATTCCGTCGAATCCTCCTTATTCTCTGATTTTCTTTTACTCCCCACCCCTCCTCCCCCCTCCCTCCTCCCTCCTCTACGTATCTATATATAATTTACTACTACGACAGAAATTAAAGAAAGAGTATTAGTCGGTCGGTCTTAATAAGCGGGGGGAGGGGAGATAACCGCCTGTGTTTTTTTTTTTTTTTTTTTTTTTAAATCACGTGGTCAGGTCAAAAAAAAGTTACTGATTACAAAACAATTTACCTGGAGCAGAAAGATTTTGAAATACAAGTCAGTTCTCTGCGTTTGTGGGGGTCGCGGATTACCTGGATGGTATTATCTGAAGAGACCAGGAAATCACCGTGTTCTAGATTAAATTCTCATTCAAGGCTATTGCCCAAAATCTATGTGGCTGGATCGGTATTGAAGGCTTGTCTGCTATTTCTTGTTTCAATTTCAGGACTGGGTTTGTCGGAGTTGGGAACTAGTACTTTACTGATGGAGCAAACTAGAATGGGAGGCTACAGGGGATATTGAGAGCACAGCGACTAGTGAAATGGAGAACGTTTCAGATTATGACCTTTCGACACCCTCTGTGTCGGAGAACACAGAGAATGTGCTGGAGAATGCTGACAGGATTGTGGATAGCCCGTTTTCAGATGTATCAAAGAAGACAGTGAAGGAAGCTAGCACTGATACAGATAGCGAGTTACTTTGGTCATCAGAGAACCTGTATGTGTTACAAATTTTGAAGGATGCGCAACAAAATGAGATTCAGGCAAGCACCAGCAGTTCCGAAGATAGTGGAGAGAGAGTGCATTCAGAACAAAGTAAAATGGAAAGCAGGGATTTACTTCTGCCAATGGAATATTCTAATGATTCAGCAATTATAAACACTGCTGGAAATTATTTGTCAGAGTCCGAGAATGATTGTTTCTCAACTCCATATGAATTTACACCTAGATCTGTAACATTGACAGAGCACCAACAAACTTCTGCTGTTCAAGTACAAAATGCAATTAGCACAGAATCATTCACTGTTAATAAATCCAGAATTCATTCTGATGTTGTGAGTTCACATGATATGAGAATCGAAAAAGAACTTAATGCAGGTGTAATTACTGATAAACAGAAAGATAACAGTTCAATGATTGGGATAGAGAGAAGTACATCGATGGTGCTGTCTGAAGAAGAAGGGTTTCCGTCTGCTCAGCAGTGTCACTCGAAATCTGTAACTGGCTTTGTTAGTGCAGAAATGGAAATAAACAGATGTGGATTAGGAGAGTTTGAAACTTCTAATGAACTACCATCTGTAAAGAAAATTAAACTGCAACATGTTTGTGATACTGAGGTGGAAGACAGTAACAGAGATGACCAGATTCAGGTGGGACAAGTTTGTGTAAAAGAAAAAACCTTATCCTTGGACTCTGAAAACAAAAACCAGGAAGTTGTTCAGGATTCAAAAGATGTAGTTTCAGCTGAGAAAGATTGCAGGTAAATGAGATTCTTTTTGCAGGTGTGAAAATATATGACAAACTCTTATCTAAAAACTTGCGACTAACTGCATCTGATGGGAAGGAAAACTGGTTGTTGTGTATCTCAAGAGTTGCTTTTTGTATTTTACTAGTTTTCAGAACCTGGAGCCTGAACTAGTTGGAGTAACAGAGTTGCATCTACAAACAGTGGCCAACACAACTGTGCATGATATGTTCTGACTTCGGTTACCATAACTAAAGAACTTACTAGAACTCTTTTGATTAGAAAACAAAAAATACTGTGGTTTCAGGAAGAATCCCATGTAGAAAGAGTTGGTACAGAAGAGTGGGCAAATTATTTTATTCCTGTATTTGCTTTAAAAAAAAAACAAAAACATTGATAAAAATCTGGTGTTCAGAAAGTTTTAATTTTAAAATTATTTTCAATTTAGTTGGAATATTATTATTATGAAAGCTATTCTTAGAATGAGTTCCCTGGTTGTCACCCTTTGACAGAAAGTGTTTGTCTTGTTAATTTTTTCCTTTTTTTTTTTTGGTGATTATTATTTTTATATTATATATTAAACAAAAGCATTTATTGATATTTAAAAGAGTTGAGAGATACAGGAATTTTTTTTATCTTAAAGTGATATTTTTTTTTTATATATTTTGCAAGTAGAATGTCAAAATTATTTTCCAACTTGTCCTCATGTAGCATTGTAAGCAAACGCCATTCATTGTTGGTTTTCATTTCTCTTGTACCAATGTTAACATGTTGCAAGCCTGAAACATGGCATACTAGACTCACAAAAGTTTGTCTTTCTAACTAAGCCAGCGTGAATGGCTGATCTTTCGTGAAAGCTTTTCTGAACTCTTGCTTAATGTGAACAAGTTTTGGCAGTTACATGTTTTAAAATCTTTCCTCCTCAGCGACTACGTGATAGAGTACAACTTCAGCAAGGCGCCCACCCAGGTGACTGGCAGTTGGTCAGAGTTTGAAAACAAGCAGGAGAACTTTCTGAAAGGATGTAAATGGTCAGTGAGTAGTCTATCATTTTGTTAAAGAGACAGTGCTCTAACATATATCACTACTATTTACCATTCACTTACAATGCTAAAATTACTGATTGTAAGTTATCAACTGCATATAAGAAATAATCTCTTATCAATAGTTTGGAGGGTATATCTTGTGCTTGAACTCTCTTGAAGTGAGAGCAGAAAAGTTAGTGAAACTATAATCCATGCAAATGCCATTTTGCACAACAACAGCATAGAGTACTGCACAGCTAACAATAAATTTTATGTTATTTTCTAAGTACATTTATATTTTAAGTTGTAAAGCCTTAAAGATGAAATGGGCAGCTGAGCCTAGTTTTGAATCTTTGTTGTGGATAGCTTCATTTGGCATACCTCTCTGGCATGGCTTTTTCCTCACTCTTCACCATTCTTTATCGGTCAGCTGTGCTGGTTTATAGAGTTTTCATTGGTAACTCTTGATTACTGTACTTTTGACCACTCTTCAAGAGTCCCCAATCATACCTTTGATAACTTGCTTGGTCAGCAAGGCTAATACTCTACCTCTTCTAGCTCACTGCTGCGAGATGTCCTCAAATTGTGACTGTCAGAACAGGGTTTGCCATGAAGCAGAAGAAAAATTAGATGAGCTGATCTTTAGACCACCCTGTGTTTGTTTCTGTCTCTCTGTGTGTGTGTGTGTGTGTGTGTGTGTCTCTCTCTCTCTCTCCTCTCTCTCTCTCTCTCTCTCTCTCTCTCTCTCTCTCTCTCGTGTTTTTCTGTCTCTGTTGTCAGACATACCCAAGGAACAACATGTTGACTACTTACAGCTTTCCACATAAAACAACTAAAATTATACCTACATTCATGCTGTATTTCTTCAGTGTGAACATTTGAATCAATTTCATTTTGTAGTCTCATCCAAACAGATTTTATGTTGATATGGTAGCAGCTACAAGGCTACCTCCCAATAACTATTGATTTGTTTATGGAAAGAACGTAAAACATGCACATCTGCAAGATTTAAAGTTTGCACAAACTATTACATGTTAATTTTACATATGAAATTTACTGATTCCACAGTCTTAATAGAACACATTCCCCTAGTTTTAAGAATGGTATAAGAGTAACAGTTTATAACCAGTAAGATAATTAATTTCCAAATAAATTGTCTGTCATTTGTGCTCTTGAAAAAATGAAAATGATGATAAGTTCTCCAGAAATTTGTGGTACAAAACGGAATTTACTTAAATGCAACTTTCCATTCTAATCTTTAAGAAGCAAAGGAGGTATTCCATCAATCATTGGCATTTAAAAGATCATTTTCTGCCAATTAAAATTAATTTTTAAGTTTGTATTAAATTTTTCCCTTTTTTTCCTCTCTTTTTAATAAAAAATATAGCATTAATCTTGCTTTCTGTTTACTGTACATTTTGAAAACAATTACAAGACTCTGTCTTTTTATTTTTTATTTACAATTTTTCCTCTCTAGGAAAGTATTATTTTACTCTCTCGTCCCCCTACTCCTGGCTTAGAAGAGACTGTAGCTAATTATTTTATGCAACTTTATGAAAATTGTTTAGTCCAGAGATGTAATAGTTTCTGTGTAAATTAAATAAATAAGAAGTTATTGTGTACATTAATAATAAAGGAAGAACAACAACAAAAAGATTTTAAGTACCGGAGGAAATCCTAGTAGAGAAGAGCGAGAACAATGACAATGACAGTGAGGTTCACCAAACTGATGGATCGGACTCCTGCTGGGAGGGAGAGGGGGCATAATCTTGGCAGGTTCAGAAACCTAACCACTGATTCACTAGCCACCCATCATAATTCTGTATTTTTTTTTAATCTTTTTGTTTCTTCATATGTTTGTTTCTTAAATGCCATAATCTTCAGAAAATCTATTTAAATGGGTTTCTGAATGCAGCACTGTTCTATAATCTTATATATTTGAAAGTGTGTATTTTATCTCCAGGGCTCCAGATGGAACTTGTATTTTGACAAACAGTAACGACAATTTCTTGCGAATATTTAACCTTCCTCAGCAGCTTTATGCCAGAGAGACAGAGGGTCTTTGTGAACTGGTAAGAAATGTGCATAAATTATTGGTGGAACTGGCTGTTTTGAAAGCAACTTTTTTTTTGTTTTTAGAAATCATTGTAATTGTGGATTCTGCATAGGGCAACTGGGGCTCTCTCTCTCTCTCTCTCAGACTACGTGGCCGGCCAGCCAGGGATGTCAATAGCACATCTATAAAAATTACACTGGACGTTTCAGTCAGAGAAAAACCACACCCAAAAAAAGGTGGGGGGGCAGATGTACATGCCAGAGGGAAACCACTCTACTTGGCTAGAGGTGCAACACAGTTTGGCTTATGGATCCAAACATGGGGAAGGGATGCACTCCTGAAAATTTTTCCTTAACGCGAGCCTAATTTTCCTACTGACTTTTATTATGTATTTGGAGATGAGTTCCTACAGAAACATCTTTTACTAAAAGAAGTAATAAAAACACTCTTAAGAATGAAAATAGACCTTTTAAAATACACATTTAATAGATAATCGATTCTTTTGTGATATAACATGGTATTACATGAAAGAAATTAATTTAAGTCACCAAAAAACGATGTTGATTGGTGAGCGAAGTGATACTGACTGGGATATGTTGCAGAGGGAGGGGCAGGGGCAGTACTGGATTCTGCCTCACCCTGTAAATCATCATCATCTTGTGATTCAGGCTCTGCTCTTCCACAAAATAATGAATCCAATGTTGTTTTTCCGTTTACGTCGCATCTCCTCTTCAGCTCCCTGTAACAGGCTTCAGGCATCATTAACTACTCTTGGTGCTTTATGACTGCATTCACAATTTTCAGTTATTAATCACACGAACAGCTAATGATACATTACTTTAATTTATGGATTAAAAACACACATACAGACACATGTAATGCGTGTATTGTCCGATGTGAACAGACGCATGCATGCACGCACGAAACCAAACGTTCTTATAGCCGTCCTTGCGGTCCAGATGGCGACCCCCCCCCCCCCGACCAAGATTTAAAACCATCAGTAGTATTATCTGTGCTCTTTACTTCACAACCCCCCTTTCTCCCTCCCTGCCAATTACTCAAACTTCTGGCCACTTATTTTAATGCGTAATGCAACCTCTAACTCGTGCGTACAGACTCCCAGCGAGAAGAAGGCGAGATAGCGGGGGATGAGAGCCATAATGCTCCACGTTGTGTGTCCGGAATTTCCGGCAAACGCGCAAAAATATTATATTTTTCTGTTGTGCATTTTTACACGAAGGAAATTTTCTCAATTTTTCCATAAGAGTGAATTCCTGGGCCGTTTCCCGAATTTTGTGGTCGTGACTTACGCTTCCCGTAAGGGGATATTTCCGGCATTCAAAGCAGTTGGCATGTCAAAGGAACAGTAATGATATGGGGTGCTGAAATCCATTGCTTGAAAATCAGAGCTTGGGGAAAATTATTGTTAAACTTTCATATTTGTCAGTAAGCTTTGACATGCAGTCCTTCATCGTGTAAATAAAAGTAAGTCTTGCTCTATTCGTTTGTGGAATCACCTTTATTCACTAATGTGGGCTCTTGATCGATACTTGTTTATGTGTTCCCCAATGTTTAGCGTATGTATTACTCATAGTTCTTCCAAGAGACAGCAGTTCAACCTTAGAAACTGCACTGATCACTTTCTTTCACAAAACCTTGCTGTAGGGCGCCGTGCTGAAGATGAAGGAATCAGCTCTGATCTATGACTACTGTTGGTACCCTAAAATGACTTCAGCGGATCCTATTACCTGCTGGTAAGTAAGCAAAGTATTGCGTTAAGCTTCTAGTAATATGGACAGTGGATGAAATAAAAATTGAATATTAATTATGTAATCCTTTTTCACCAAGAATGTCCAATCCTTTTTCCATACTAACCTGGGTTTCTGTGGATAATGTCTGCAGTGTGTGCTAGCATCTACATCTGCTCAAACTCATTTGCTATCTTGTCAACCAACCAAGTAGGTTGATGTAAGTGGGCCAAAGGTTTGCAACTGAACTTTAGTTAGTTACATTTCTTCATTTTGACCCTCTCTACGCAGCACTGGGATAAAACAAGATGTTAGATAAAGCGTGCTGTTTTGAAATGAAGAATGGAATGAATTAAGGCAGATATGTAAATGGTCTGGCCCAAAAATTACAGTTAAGGAGACTTGTTTTTTTTTTTAAATAAAAAGAATAATCACTAACAACAACAACAAAAAAACACAATGGGATAGTTTCCATACTGGTTTGTCTTTTATCTCAAGCATCTGTGTTAAATATTTTAGTAATTTTAATATTTACAACCTTTTAGCACCAGCATAGTGTTTCTTGCCATTGGTGATCACAGGCACATGAAGGGAGGGCTATGGGGTCTGATGGGGCGGGGAACAAGTTACAATCTCGTGGAGCGTGTTCCAGTAATCCACACTAGGTGGACCCCCAGTTGGAACTGATTTTGCGATTTCCACTTGTTAACTTGATCAGTCTCCACCCCGCCCTTGGCTGATTGATTGTAAGTGTTTCACACGAAATCCAAATGACAATACTTTGAACTGTGTACATCGGGGAGGAGGTATGGCTGTGTTTTAGCAGGAACTCATCTGTTGAATCTCTCTCTCGTTTTCTTATAGCCTGGTGAGTACATCAAGAGGCAATCCAATTCACATGTGGGATGCGTTCACTGGTGTTCTGAGGTGCAGTTATCGTCCTTACAACCACCTGGTGAGTGCTGTGGAAAACTTTCATTAACAATCGTGATTCTGTAAACAAACGAGCAAAATTTTTTTTTTAATTTTAAAACAATTTATGTACAGAGTTTACACGAAATATTTATGCAGGTTTCGTCGTCCTGTTTTTCTTAATCCTCTCTTGAGAGGCACACCCACTCGCGCACACTCTCTCCCAACAGACTGGAGCAGAAATGGGGGGGGGGGTTTCTGTCTTGCCTGTTGGTGAGGTTATTGCTTTTTTTAGTTGTTATTATATTCGGTCTTGGTGAGACGGCTAATGACTGGGTGTTTTCCCAGGATGAGATGATCCCAGCTCACAGCCTTGCGTTCAGTTTGGACGGGAGGAAACTGTACAGCGGCTTTAACAAGACCATCCGAGTGTTTGACACCGAACGGCCAGGTCGGGTGTTCCAGGATCGGCCCACCTTCAGTGAGTATGCTGTCTGCCATAATAGCGTAACCGCATCACATTCTCCTCCGTATGGGCTAAAAAAAATATGGAAATTTTGACTTTTTAACGAGAAAAAAAACAATTTCTACTGTTTTTTAGAAAATATGGTAATTAAATATTAATTGAAAGCACAAAATTATAGATGATAATTGTTAATTTAAAATTAATTACTGAAAAGCACTGGTGTAATATTGCAGAACCTTCATGAAGTATTCAGACTGTAGAGAAATTTATGGTTAACCTCTTTATTTTGTCTGTAATTTCTTAACCTTTTTAAATCTATTCTTCAAATTTGTATTACCCAGCATAGATTGAACCCTAGGGGCTGGGAACAGCACCTTCATTAACAAGACCTTTTAAAATCCATATATCACCCCAGTGCCTCACCTGTTTTGTATTACAAGTGGGTTGAATAAATACACAGCATGTTCAACATACTAACTTGTGCGTTTAGGCTGGGAATGGTACAGAGGAAGTAAAATATGACATGGGATATGGAGAGTTAATTGCTGTTTGCTTTTATGCCATGTTTCTTTATGTAATTTTAACACCTGTATTGTGTCTCTTTTAAATTAAAATTAAGCAAAATCTGAAAAGGAAGCTGCTATTCATTGTATCCCTTTGATCTGTACTTTTTAAGTAGTTTTGATAGTTCATTATTTTGTTTAACACAAATATATACTCCAAACTGTCTGCCTGTTCTGATGATGTGGAGGGCTACAGCATTGGTAAAGTTTTTCTACAATCTAGATCAGAACTTAGCCGCCAACAGGTTGTGGGTTGAAGATCAGCTCAGACCAGCAAGTCATTTAATGCAAGTTAGCATCACTGCACGCTAGAAATGCCCTCATCAAATCCTGAAGATGGCAACAGGGAATGGTTGGTGAAATGTAGATTCATTTACCATCAGAAAGGTGATGGGAAGAAAAGCTGTAACTAACTTTCTACTTTCTGAAACTTAATGTAGATGTAACAAGTTTAAAATGAGATTTGCTTCTTTAGAAATTAATGATATGCGGGGTGTCCCAAATTGATGTATTTACACTTTCGTGAGCTGCCGTGCAAAGAATTTTTGTGTCTCAGCTGTAAGACCATCTTTCATTTGGAAGTTCGTGGATGACTGACTACGTTGAAGCACAACAGCAGACTCCAACATCACAATTTTTCGTTGTTTGGCAAAAACATATGACATTTTTTGGGCTAACGTGTTGCTGGAAAGTTGGTCGATTTCCAGATCTATCATCACCAATCCAAGGTGTGTGCCACAAAAACCTTGTTGATGCTTCAACAGCTACTCCTGTAAAAAAATGTGCCACTGCATGTGGGTCTGTTGTCAATATGCTGGAATGCCTGCATAGATGTTGATGGTGACCATTTTCAGCACTTATTGTAGTATCATACTTGAGGTATCTGATGTATAAAGCAAAAATTCTATCTAGCAATACTTTGATAGGCTATAGAAGAAACGTTAATACATTGTTTTTTGGAATACCCTATATAATCACACATCCTAAACCAAAATTACTTAGTGAACAGCTCAGAACCAAATTTCTGAAAGGAAACCAGTTTTCTAATAAAGTTAACAAGTTTTTGGTATTATTGTCTCTTTTATCTATTATTGTGAGAAGATATACATATTGGGAGAAAAGGGGGGATAATCTGACAATACATGTTGAGAATCCCTTATCCGAAATCTGAAATATTTTTGGAGTGCCTTCAGTGGAAAATTCCAGAAGGTTCCTGGGCGACGTGCGGGTCCCAACACGCTTGGCTGTGGATATACTTTGAGTCAAAAAGACCTGCAGATACCCCTACGGTACCGGTAGGCCTACCGTAGCGATAGCATATCTTTCTGATGGTTAAATTTACATCTTTTTCTTATGGTTTCATGCACAAAATGATTTTAATATATTGTATAAAACTACCCGTAGGCTATATGTACCCATATGCAGTTATAATGTTGTAAAGGGACTTGTGCCCAGTCCCCACTCCTCAGTGGGTTAGCTAACAAATTATGCAATATATATTTTTTCACACTTTTTAATGCTAAATTATTACTAACAATATAATTTACTAATTATGTAATATAAATACTAATGTAAATTCAGCAAAATATCTATATAAATGAACGCTATTGGCTGGAGATTTGAGCAGCCTCGCATCATCCCAGTTTACCATGTGTAGCTATCTCGAGTGTTTCTCTGAGTGTTGTATTTTTTATTAAATTATTATTATATATTTACTTATATTTTTTTATTATATTTTACGTTATATTTTGACGTTTATAGGCATTTTTATGGACCACGTCCAATATTCGCGGTTTTTCACTTTTTGCTGGTGCTCAAGGGACGTAACCCCCAAGAATACCGGGGGGACAACTGTATATCTATATTCCAAAATCCGAAACACATTCAGCCCCAAGGATTTTAAATAAGGGATTCTCAACCTGTAGAGGGATATTCTGAAGAAACAAGATTTCCTTTGTCTGTTTCAAGGTAAGCACACCGGTCAGCCTGGAATCATATCATGTATAACACCCAGTCCTCAGGGTGGTGGTTTATATGCTGCAGGCTCCTACTTCAAGGCAAGTAAGTATATAAATACTTACTCAACATTCATATCTTTAATATTGCTGCTAGTTTTTAAAATTCTTTCCCCCACTTTCTTTGTCCCTGCTATGCTGGTGTTAAATGCAGGGCTACATTAAAACCAAATTGGGCAGGAAGTCACCATTTTATATAAAGCCCTCGTCTTTTCAAATATATATCTATTACAATTTTGAAAGCATTGACAGATATCTCTCTCTCTCTCTCTCTCTCTCGCTATTCTTGTGGTCCTCTGACTCCTCTGCCCATTCCCCAAGAGACTGTGGGTCAGTTAGGAAGGTGTCAAATCTGCTGTCTAAATGGCTAAGCAGCATGACACTTGGGAGGATGTAGAACTGGAAACCAGGTGATATTCGGTTGAAGAACATCTGCTGAAGTTTCTTTGTTGGCCCCCATACACACACACACACTGGAAAATCTCTACTAGAACTCACCTATCTAGCTGTGAGAGCAAACAACAGTGACAGAGAGATTCCATTCTGATGACTGATGCAGAAGAACAAGAAGAAAGATGGCTATAAGAGGATTGCCAAAAAATTTAGTCACTTCTATGTCATCCATTTCAGATCAACTTCACTCACTGATCCATATATTCACTACATTGCAGCTGCTATAGATGTATCTTTGTACATTTTTCTACTATTATAGCATTTTTTAAAAATCTTTTTTGCTTCTTTTTCAGTTTCCCTTTACCTGGAGCCTGCAGGTAGTATGGTCTGCCTGTTTCAGGGACAACAAGGGGGTATAACGCACCTTGTGTTCTCACCAGATGGCTCCAAGCTTTACAGTGGCGGGCGCAAGGTAGATTTTCTACAATCCTTTTTAACACTTACCTCGCCTGTCAAAGGGCAGATAATTCATCAACATATCATTGTTTATAAAATATACACTGAAAATAGATCTGAAATGAAAAGAATGGAAACAAGAATAATTATAGTACGAAAGGAGATTACTAAGCTTCTTCCTCATTTCTGTCTAAGTAGCAGAAAGAGGGGGGGGGGATAAAATATTTGGAATGAAACCAAGAGATTAATTATGTTTTGTTCATTTTATATAACAGTTTTTTTATATATATATTTTTTTACCTGAATAATCCTATATTTGTTATACTTTCAACAAAGGTAAATATGTAGGGGCCTTTCATCTTATGTTTTTGAGGTGATGTTCTATTCTGAAACATGATTTCTTTGATATTTCTTCTTTAACCCACTGGCTTCCAAAAGGATCCGGAAATTTTATGCTGGGACATGCGTAAGCCAGGTTCTATCCTGTATACACTTCTGCGACAGGTAGAAACTAATCAACGTATATATTTTGATCTGGACAGGTGAGAACCCTTAAATATTATAATTTTTTTGCTAATGTGTAGCAGTAGTAATATAGAAAGAATTGAACGAATTCCAGTTGCTGGTGGAAAATTCTCTTTTTCTTCTTTGCAGTTACAGAATGGTTTCAGTTTTTACTCTTGACTAGTTAAAAAAAATGGACTGTTGTTGTCTTTTAAAGATATTTTCCTTAATTTCATTGAAATTAAATGCACAGGTAGGTTGCTACACGTTTTGATATACTATTTGTTAGGTTAATAGAAAAGTTTCACATCAGTAAGCACAGAAGGAAGAAGAAAGAAAAAGAAACAATGATATGGCAAGTTATATTTAAATTACTAACCAGATATTTTCTAGTTGCAAGAGCTATAGCCCTAACTGATTCATGCATGTGTAATATCCATTGTAATTTGATGTTTTCAAGTTTTCTTGCATAATTATATCTCTTAATAGCAATATCTGCTAATTAAAATGGACCCAGATTTTAGATTCTCTCTAATCTATTTGACAGTGTTGAGATTATTTAAGCTATTTAAATGAAAATATTCTAGTCCAAAGTATTTTGAAGCTGAGCAGAAAATGTATTTATGAAGCAGATGGATTAGTAGCTGTGCTTTTAAAGAAAAATGCAGCAGTTGCTGTTACTTAAGCTAAAATTACTGATGTGAGAATGGTTAATTAAATGTTCTTTTATGGATACTTCAGAGCCCAGCATCTTTTTTTTCTTTCAGCTCTTTTAACGAAAGATTAGAAAAGAAGTAATAGTGGATTCAGGGTTTACGAGGTAAACAACCTTGAGAACGAACCAGTAGCATGGTTTTCCATTGAGAAGCACTGCTGATCCTGTGAGTTGTGAAGCTCAGCACTTCTGACTTTGACAGGGAAAACAGCTTCTCGTTTTTAGATGTGGATGGAAAACTGGAGAGCCTGAAGGAAACTCACGCCTGGCTGGCTGGCTGGCTGGGAAAGAAGAGCAAAAGCGAAGAAACTATACTAGAGAGGTTTTCCAAACTAAGCTGCTGTTACGGGAAGCAAACTCGGGAGGGGCCCCAACCTTAGCATTCCAGTAGCTTTGGTCATTTGGCTACCATGCTGCCCGGGAGAGTAGGGAATGTTGTGCCATTCACCATCATGCCCAGCTACGCTGTGGTCTACCTGACAGAAGAGCTATGGTGTCACCCGCATATGTTTTAAGGGTTTTGAAAATGTAAAGTTACTGATCATTTCTCAAGATCATTGATGTGGAGGAGTTATTATTATAAAATGCTTCTAATTTATGGGGTAATTTATTAACATAGTCCTGTTAGGCAACCGGCTTAGACAGTAGCAATAGATTAAAGGGGTACTTTGTATGCTTTAAGATGAAAGAAAATAAAAATAATAGTGTTAATCTTTTTGTTTTCTAAGAGAGCCGACTGGTTGGCTTGAAGCTTTAAAGATGCTAAAACACTGCAGGCAGGGGAGGGTGCGATGGTTCTTAGGTAGACTGCTACAGTTGGAGACTTGAGTTTGGTGAGGTTTAGTTCAGCAGTACCTCACGGTTTCTTCTTGATCTTCTTTGCAAGCCAGCCACATAAATTTCCTCTGGGCTCTCCAGCTTCATCCCACATCTGAAAAAATTAAGAGTTCTAGTAGAGAGTATTGCTACATTGCCCGTTCTGCATTACTGCATTACTCAAGTGCTGGAGTGGGGATCCAATAACTCATATGCGAAGGGAGACAACTGTGTGGATAGCCACCAACATCTATCAGCACTATTTGTAGCTGCGTACATGATAGGATAAGCAGTTGATGTATTTTGTTGACTAGTGTTTGAAGCTCTTTTGAAAATGAGATTTGTTGCACATTCCTTAGGTCTGGCCGGTACGTTGTGTCTGGTAACTATGATGGAACTGTGTCTATATGGGACACACTGCAGCCATCCGTGAAGCACAGTGAAAATGTGGACCATCTTCTGTATCCCCTTATAACATACACTGCAGATGTGGATACTGTGAACGGAGCCAGGTACGAATCACTATTTTCTAATTAGAGAATTGATGTAGTGCTCAGGTGACCTGACAAGCAGTTATACAAGTTACTTATTTTATGGACAGAGTTAGTAATTACCACATAAACCACCAGCATGCATGAGTCTTCAGGGAAGAGAAATGGCTATCAATTAATACAATTCTTAAATCGGTTAATAATACTACTACTACTACTACTACTACTATTAACTACTGGTAGCCCTAGACAGCTTTTCACGATTGTTTTTGAAAACTCCAAATCTTTTTATCTAATATTTGTGATTATTTGGGAAATTTTCTTTTTTCTTAAAATGGGAGATTGTGGAGGTGTCTCCAAGTTTTGTTTGGGTGTATTTAAGCTTGTTAGAAACAGCATAAAGAAGAAATAGCTCTTCGCATTTTCCCGATGCAATCATTAAGGTAAAAAAAATCTGAATTATGCAACACCTGGAAGTAAAGGATATAGATGTCTTAATGCTATTTGTTGTCTACCCTGACACACACACTTAATTTGATTTTTCTTTTTTAAATGAGAATTAGCTTGAGCTCTACAATCAATACCTTTTACTAAGTTCATTTAATGTGAATATAACAAGAGTTACTAATTTACCTATATTTTCCCTATATATTGGATCACCTTACTATATTTTACAGTTTATATTGTAATCATTAACTTTGTTGTTGTAGCCTCTTGTTTGGTTTGTTTCATAAAACAGATAAATACAGTGATGGTAAAAAGTATTGCATCGCCTTACGATTTTAGAATACTGGGTGTTTATTGTACATGTTTCATTTGTGGAAATATAAAGCCAGTAAGCCATGTTTCGATATTCATATGGCCTCTGTACTAAGTATCTTTAATGTAATAAATTCTTGTGGAGATGCGGCCATAAAGTAATGAGCCGGTAAACTCAAGTATGAAAAGGATAAATCAGAAAGAAAACAAATGCTTGAACATCGCATTATTCACAATGTAGTTGGATGGAGTTGACCAAAAGTTTGAATTAATTTTCATGATGCAGTGATTATTAATGTATGTATAAATCAGTTAAAATTTCTTTCTTTATTGTTTTTTTAGTAGAAAATTGTAAACAAATGCAACAAGTTTCTGCCTCTGGTGGTTCGTAGTGATAGGCTAAATCAGAACTGCATCAACAGGTATTTTCCCCTCTTGGGCACCTTGTGTAAGCCATGATGGTTTCCTGGAATCTTGAACTTCTTAGTATTATTACCCATTGTTTTCTTGTAGTCCACAACTGTGTTGCTGGTGAATAGATCCTCTTCTCTACTCCCTGTGCTCTTTCCATTATGGCTAACATTTTTTCCAGTAACCATGGGGTTGGCTGGTGGCATCAGCTGGTCGATCTAGTTCCATCAGTTGGTGGTTATTGTTCAAGAGAAACGGTCCGTGCTCTCAAAACACTGGGTTTATAAACAAACTGGCACAAAAGAATGATAGAAAATAATCATCTTTTGTTTTGTATTTTTACTCCTGTTCTAGTTATCCATGTTTCTCTTTTAAATCGGGAACAATGAAGCTTTTCTTTTCTTTTTTTTTTTTTAAAAAAAATTAAAAATTTTTTTTCTTTGATGAATCTTTATGTGAAATGTATAACAAATCACTGTAGGTTGGTGGATGATCCACTGTGTAAGAAGTTTGAAATGCGAGGTAACTTGAAAGTAAACTATGGCCAAGGGCAGACCTCATTTGTCAGATGTCTTCCTCCCCTGACTTTTTTCTCAAATGTTTATACTTGCAAATCTGTTTAAAAATGAGGGAAGATTTTCATAATAAATCCTTACTGCATAATCTTTCCTACATGTTGCTGAGATGGCGGAATGGTTTCTTTAGAATATATAATAGTCTTCTTACCACTATTTCTACATTACAGACCATCTGGCATGGTACGCCAGTCAGCAGAGACTTCATAAATCAAGTTCTTACAGAGGTTTTCTTTTAATGGTAGAGTTTTAAACTTTTACTATATATTTGTTTTAAACCACTGATAAATCAAGATTTGCTTTACGTGTTTATAACAGAATAATATCAATCAATTTCAGTTTCCATCCATCGCTTCCTTTACTCGCCACAGCATCAGGACGGAGGCATTTTTGTTTGGCCCCTGCTGGAAACAGTTCTGGAGATTCTGACAGCGATGAAGACTTGGATGTTGCAGATGAGAACAGCAACAGTTTAAGAATTTGGTGGCTATAGTACAGCTACGAGCTTGACCACCACCATTACCATCTGTGTAGATTATATTTTATGGAAGAGCTTGACTTGGGTCAGCTCAGACAATTGGTTGGACTTTTACATTGTACTGTACATTAAAATGAGGCATTTGTTGCTTTCATGTGAGTGTACTACAGAAACCATCTCTACACACATGCATATATCTTTTAAGATTCCATTAAAGCGAATAGATTTTGACAAGTAAGTCCTTGTGCAAAGTAGAACAGAGAGAAAATGAAAAAAAAAAAATAAATAAACACTAAATGTCAGTTTTCTGCAGTAAATGAAATGTTAGAAGAAAACAAGAGAAGCAAACAGAAATATGTAATTCATCTGTGTGGTGAGTCAGAAAATAGAACTGATCTCTGGACAGGCGTTACAAAAGGCAACGGTGGGGCAGGTGAAAGTTCGCTGTGTGTAAATCACTGACTTTGGTAATTTCGCTTTCTGGCCCGGTCTTTGGCTCAGAGTCATCCTGAGGAAACGAACGAATGAGGCGACGGCTTGTTAACAGCGTACACAAATATGACCTGGTAACTGTTTAGGGTTGATTTTATGTTTATGCGATGAAGTGAGAAGCTATCACACTGCTTATACAAACCGCTCAGGTTTGAGGAGCATTCCAGATAGTAGGGTGGTTTACAAGGAGGCAGAAAAGCATCATGGGTAATTTTACATCCCAAAAACAGGAACGGTCTTTGTAGAATTATATTAATTGGCTGGAAAATGACGAGGATGTTGGGAATGATTAGATTTCGACCCTGTCTTCAGTTATAATGAGCACGGCTCTTATTTGAAAACAAATGAAATACCGACATATTGGTGGGGGGAATGGTATTTGGAGTCGATCCTGACTACCAGCATTTTATGTCGAGGACTGTGGAATCTCTTAATTTACCACGAAAATATAATCCAAAGGAGCGCAACTTATACTGTTCTATTATCATTCCTCAAATTTATATATATATATATATATCAACATCCAGGTAAACCTCTTGAAGTACTTAAAGAAAAAGTTAACTTAGTATTTGGATTTAACTATGCAGAGATCTCTGCTTGGTTACCGTTCATCTGGAACTAAAGTTTTCAGCAAGTGATTCATTCTAAATGTCTTTCGTTAAAATTCTAATGTCTACTTTCGTTTTCCCCAGGTTTTATCGTTCTTAGATCGATAGTCCATCGGGAGGTGGGATAGTTTTCCTGTCGTTCCGAAAGCAACTATTTTGTGATAACTCCTTTTCAAAGGGAGACGACTTATATTCAATGAAAACAGTTTTCTCCCCTTTTACATCTGCTAAGGCAATTTGCCTTGGTAATACTGTCAAAGGCATTTACTTCGTCGTAATTAGGGTCAGAATAGCGTTTGAGTAAGCGACTAATACCGCTGCTTTGTACCCTCGAAAAGGAAATATTTTACTAAATAAGCACTTATTAAAGCAGGCCTGGTACTAGAGTTGTCTCCCTGGAAGCGGTTAACGATGCCCAACTTCCTGACTAATATCGGCGTCGGCTTCCCGCTCATCAGATGGGGAATTGTCTGTTTGTTAAAGAACGCAATGGACCGAGAAACACTCGGTACCATTTTTAAGTGGAGGAAGAGAGAACATCGGCGCAGGTGGGCATTTAAATTGTAAGTGGGACGGGCCAAAGGTTGAGACTCGCGCGGACGGCGTGGAAGTCACGGTCCGTGAACTATTCGTGCGGGTCCCACAAAGCTAAAGGTTTGGGGCTGGAACTTTGAGTTTGCTGTAAGGCCCATCGGCTTGGTGCGTTCCCAGTCTTTTATATAAAAGCTGCAGCCGGGAGACATCTTAGGAGGAGAAGATCACAGGCTGGCGGCCGACTTTGGGTCGAGCATTTCCTGTTTCCGTTCAGGATCCGTGGAAGTCATTTGGACTTCCCATTTGATTCAGCCATCTGTTGCCCCGCGTCCTGACCCCGTCCCCCTCGCTCGCCTTCTTGCGGTAGTTCGTGGCTCTCACTCTGTCCTGGCGCCTTTTCTCCCGATTAGAAACTATAAAAAGGGGGGCGTGCCACCCAGCCAAGACCTATCCCCTCCCTACAGCCTACCTGATCACAAGAGGCCGATATATATACCGTAAAATAACCTGGAAGTAATTTCCCTATTAGAAAGAAAAAGGGGCAAAAATATTTATTGAAGGCGGCGCAGATACAGGAACACACACCAGGGGCGTAGATAAGGGGGGGGGCGGGCGCCGAAACGCTCAGAGGCTTCAGCCCTGACAACCGCTTCTTTGGCAACAGACCTGGGATGTGGGGCGCGCGCATAGGCCCGCTACGCCACTGACAGACAGAGAGACAGACCACTTCAACATTGGCGGCCGCCAGGTTTCGTGTCTGTCAATGATGACGCGGGCGCCCACTGACGATTCGTTCCACCACATTCCTGGCTGATCGGCTCGTGAGACGTCGTCCCTCGATTAAGGCAGCCCAAAGGAAGCAGACGGCACTTCTTAGCAGCTCCCTGGCCGTGCCATCTCGAGAGCGGCACCTGGCCAGAAAATACATTCACGAATATAGTCTTGTCTGCCGCTGTTCGATGTAATCGATAGTAGTTTTATAATAACCCGTGATTTCAAAATTTTGAACTTCTGATGCCTTTTAAGCAGGTATGGGCGGCGCTGTAGCTCTCCTGTCGAGGAGACCGTAGACAACCTCGCCTACGTCATAGGTTTGCGAGTGGCCGCCTGGCGGTCCGCGATCATACCCTGTAGAGGTTGTTGTGACGTCACTGTCTTTGACACGTCAAAACGTCTCGGAAACGAGATGGTGATTTCCTGAAGGCTGACATAAGAAGACTATTGGTTGCGAATTCCACTTCCACCCGTTTTCTATCTATGGAAGCCTAAGTGTTGGGGGCGTCGGACTAACAGGCTGCACGAAGTTCTGTTACATTTATGCCACCAATTTTTGCGGCAAAAGGGGAGAGGAGTACCAGATTCAAAATGGTGTCGATGGACGGGGCGAGTCGACGCCGCTCCGTCGCTTGGCTGTTCACCGTGAGCAGAATATCCGGGGCGTGAAGAGGAGGGCGCCTTATGAAAGCGAAACACGTAACTGCCCTCCAAGCTGAAGGAAATCGGCCAAACCGGGACAAACCCACAAGGTCGTGTGAGTCGGTAGAGAAGAAACTCGGCCATCGCATTCAGTCAGTTCAAACACCGACCCCCACGTCCGGAAGTCGCACAGTAGTGGGGTTTTCCTTTCCTTCGACTAGGCCGATCAGCCACTGAATCTCCGAGATGCTGCGAAGTTGGTGCGTGCGTGTGTGTCACGTGTGTGTGGTTGTGTGTACAGACAAAAAACCATAGGGTTATCAACCATTAGCAGGACAGTGAAGTTATAACCTGCTACATCACAAATAAGTATCGTTTTTACACGTTTCTTTTGTTACGACCATACTCACGCAAACCGCTTCCATGGCAACAACGTAGAAGAAGCTGGTGTATTTAAATTGCCTTTTGTATTTAGATCGCAATCGATACTCGCCCAGAGTCCAGTCGGAGCCCGTGTGTCCGTTCTAAGCCAGATCAATCAGATGTGAGGTCATAATCGTATCTATAAGTGCATATTTAACAGCCTCTCTCTCTCTCTCTCTCTCCTCTCTCTCTCTCTCTCTCGCTGTCAGGCGATTACGAAATAACTTTTATTTTAGTCTTTTAAATCGTTGACGCCTTTTATTTGTCTCTGTTCCTCTACAGCTGTGATCTCGGCGGGGCCCCTAAGAAACTCGAGTTTTGCTCGCTGGCAAATTGAAGCAGAGGTTCCAGCTAATGTTAACGATGTTTACAATCAGATCGACCCCCCCCCCCAAAACAGATTAATTCCAAGTGGTTCCGTGTCTGGCTTCGATTCGCGCCCCGTTCGCTTACATCGGGGTATTATTATTTTCCAACGGCATTTTGTCGAGTGTGGAATCAGTCGAGCGTAACGCAGACGTCACGGTCTAATTCACTGGACCATCGCAGAGCCGCATACTCCAAACGGGCGCGGGGATTATTCATTATTTACGCCTGACAGGAAGCCATCTACAGATTTATATACTGACTTCAACTTGAAAAGGAAGAAGTAAACAAATTAACTGTTTTGATCCTTCCCATAGGGCCCGTATTGAAGCGGGAGGAGGGAGAGTGGCCAGTGAAGTGTGGATACGATAAAATTCGGTGAGTCTTTGAAATATAAGTTAGCTAAAGGTAGGTACAGGTAAGTAAATGTAATCACCTCTGAACGACAGATACACCGATAATCCGGTGTAACGATTAGGGTGGAGGATTCTTGATACACCGACAATCCGGTATAGCGATCAGGGTGGAGGTTTCTTGATACACTGATAATCCGGTATGACGATCAGTGTGGAGGATTCTTGATACACCGAGAATCCGGTATAACAATCAGTGTGGAGGATTCTTGATACACCGATAATTCGGTATAACGATCAGTGTGGAGGATTCTTGATACACTGATAATCCAGTATAATGATCTGTGTGGAGGATTCTTGATACACCGATAATCCGGTATAGCGATCAGGGTGGAGGTTTCTTGATATACTGATAATCCAGTATAACGATCTGTGTGGAGGATTCTTAATACACCGACAATCCGGTATAACAATCAGTGTGGAGGATTCTTGATACACCGATAATCCGGTATAACGATCTGGGTGGAGGATTCTTGATACACCGATAATCCAGTATAACGATCAGTGTGGAGGATTCTTGATACACCGATAATTCGGTATAATGATCAGTGTGGAGGATTCTTGATACACCGATAATTCGGTATAACGATCAGTGTGGAGGATTCTTGATACACCGATAATCCAGTATAACGATCAGTGTGGAGGATTCTTGATACACCGATAATTCGGTATAATGATCAGTGTGGAGGATTCTTGATACACCGATAATTCGGTATAACGATCAGTGTGGAGGATTCTTGATACACTGATAATCCAGTATAATGATCTGTGTGGAGGATTCTTGATACACCGATAATCCGGTATAGCGATCTGTGTGGAGGATTCTTGATACACCGACAATCCGGTATAACAATCAGTGTGGAGGATTCTTGATACACCGATAATCCGGTATAACAATCAGTGTGGAGGATTCTTGATACACCGATAATTCGGTATAACGATCAGTGTGGAGGATTCTTGATACACCGATAATCCGGTATAACGATCAGTGTGGAGAATTCTTGATACATCGATAAACCGGTATAACGATCAGGGTGGAGGATTCTTGATACACCGATAATCCGGTATAACGATCAGTGTGGAGGATTCTTGATACATCGATAAACCGGTATAACGATCAGCGTGGAGGATTCTTTTTCAAGAGAGAAATTGGCGCGATTAAACCGGTGAGAATAAGGCTGGGAAAGAGGCCAGTTGGTGGCTTTGATTCCTTGTTGGGAAAAAACACCTTAAATCGAACACCGCGACGGCTGCTGGCAAACATTGGAATTCAGGTGATAAACTTTCTTTGAAGCTTGTAAAGAACGGTCTGTGGACTTGGGGCCATTGGGAAACAAGGAGATCACGGATCGAAATTTTCGTGTCTTTTTTAAATAAAAGAGCCGAGCCGATCCCCAGAGCCCCCTACAGGCTGCGGTTCCTTGCAAAGGTTATCAGTTTGTTTGTTTTTTTGTTGAAATTTTGTGATGATGATCTAAATTAGTGTTAAGTTCTCTTTTGTTTTTTTTTCCTTGGTGGGCATCAGACACTTGTTGTTCCTTCTCATCAGATGGCGCCCTGAGGTTCAGGTTACGGGTGTTCAGCATCCACCAACCCTCATTTCTTGAGAGAGACAGATATGACGTCAGTACATGGAGAGAGATTTCTTGAAGTCGGGGTGAAATGAATCAGAAAGTGATCGCTGGGAGGGGGCCTTATATCGGATGCATGATGTCCTCGAGCGCCTATTGGCCCCGGACGTCTGTGCGGAAGGAAGATGAAGACGAAAGACGATATCGGCTTGAGAGGAAAGTCGACCGGGTGAGAGGGGGGGGGTCGGACAGACACCGTCTTGTGTGGTCGGGTTGCTCCAAAGCCGTCCGCTCGCCCAAATCGAGCGGTCTAATCGGTTAAATTAGAGAAGGCTCTCGAACTGACGAAATGCCATATATCAGTGGAGCGATGGGATCAATATAAAAACAGAATCCAACGACGACAGCTGAAGCAAGGGAAAGGGGGGGGTGGGCACGATTAGAAAGGCCTATGAAAATGTATTATTTTTCTATTTGGTTACTCGAATCTCTGTGCGTCTCGGATGTTCAGGATCGGCTTTCAGCTGTGTGGAGAGCAGTAATTACTGCTGCGGTATACAGAGGCTGTTATTTACCGGCTTTTATCTCTAGCATTTGTAAGAAAAGGCCTCGCCCCTCAACGTGGTGACAAATGTATTTCAGCCAACCAACTACGAGTCACCCTGACCGCACATCTCTCTCTCTCTCTCTCTTTCTCTTTCTCCCCCTCCCTCTCTCTCTCTTCATCTCTCTCTCTCCCCATCTCTCTTCTCTCTCTCTCTCTCTCTCTCTCTTACGTTTTAATTCCTTTCCTTTCCTTCGTCTTTTCATAGTAAACGGATAAGTCCGAAGACCAAATGGATGAATATTTATGTAAAGTTTTGGCCAAAATATAAAGTGAATGAATAAAATCAAACAGAACTAATAATAGCTCGGGTTAATATTTTACCTCCTTGCTACCAAGAAGCGGACCTTTCCTTTCTTCTGTGAGGTGGAAACTCCAAATCTACCAAAACATATCTATTAACTCTTTTCCTACCGAACTGTTGCGCTTTAATTTCAGTGAAAATATTTTCTTTAAAAGAACTCTCTACATTTACGTTGAAAGACACGGAATTATTTCCCTTGTATTTCTTTTTAAATCAGTATTATTACGATTCACGTATCACGTTTGTAGTCTATAGACACTGACGATGATCCCTGGGCAAAGAAGAAGGTTTGAATGAACATCAAGCCAGGCCAGGGCACTACAATACACTTTAAGCTTGACACCGATGCCAAAGGGTCTGTAATTGTCTCTCAAGACCTTCCTAATGGTTGTGGTGTCGTCAGAGCTAATATCAAATCTAAATATGATTACAGTGCAGGAGACAGATCAGACACATTTCATGCGCAGCTACATCTAAACCATCACACAGCCAACTCATTCATGATATCCTATTTTTTTAACCCTCCGTATACCAAGCCGATTTTTATCTCCCTTAGATCACTTGGCCCAGCCTAGAAGAACCGGTTAGTATTTTTGTTAGACCGGCTAATGCATTCAATCGACAGCTAGTGCAAAACAGGTGCGTGTCAAGCGGTACAAGGATCAGCTGTTACGCGGGGCCAGATCAACGAGGAAGGAACTGCGTGTCGGAGCCCCTAGGGCTCTCTCAGCCTTTGCTAACAACTACGAACGTGAAGGGTAGTGGAGTGCCCAGGTTCGTACACAGGTGTTTGAATTCGCATTTATTGTTACAGGGAATAAAGTCCCAGACTCTGTAGAATCGGGTCTCCCACCATCTCTCTCTCCCCACCCCACCAATTACCGCCAAAAGCGGACACCTGGCACCGCAGGATCCCTTCAGATCTAAATGGAGCGATGCCTGCCGTTTACATAACGGGCTAAACCTCGGCACGATGGTACAATATTAGCCTTGTATAAATTGATTACATCTTTCACAGCTGTACCACTTGTTTGAACAACAGACCGTATTTGTAAAAGACATCAAATCCAATAACAATGGCGGCGAGCTCAGGAGATACCCGTGTGTGTGTGTGTGTGTGTGTGGTGTATAGTGTGTGTGTGTGTGTGTGTACGGCGCGCTGTTCGACGAGCAGAGTTAATTCCGGACCACGCGATGTGTTAAGAACTCCACTACACCACGGTTTGTGGGGGGATTACAAGCAGCGGTCGCCGAACTCTCGGCCATCTCAAGCCCCGCCCCCTGCCAGGGCCGGTGGGGTGGGGGGGGTGACTGTCGAAAGATGGCAGCCGCTAGTCCGCGTACGGAGTTTCCTTGAGCCCGGTCGAGAGTCGGGGCGTACCCGACACGGTTCGGATGTGGGAGGAAAGCGGCGGGGAGGAACGCCTGGAGAAAACAACCCAGAGAGCCGACTGGAGGCGGGGTGGAGACCGAGAATAAAACTGACCGCACACCGACCCAGCGGAATTTCGACTCGGGTCCCTAACCGGGCGGTTTACTGCTGGACTTCCGCGGCGCGGCGCCACCTGTGCTATCGTCGCGATATGTCGTCCTCCTGTAGAGCTGACGACGTAATATATAATTGTTTTCGGATG
Organism: Nautilus pompilius; assembly: GCA_018389105.1. Taxonomy (NCBI): domain Eukaryota; kingdom Metazoa; phylum Mollusca; class Cephalopoda; order Nautilida; family Nautilidae; genus Nautilus; species Nautilus pompilius. The sequence goes on from JACATO010001017.1 coordinate 96,302, forward strand.
GCAAATTTGCGTAATTTGCTTCGATTAGTTCCGTCACGAAGAATGTCAGATAGAGTACATACTAATGGTTGTATCAGTGCCCCTAGCGCCCGTCGTGCGTCGGTCAACGTCTCTCGTAGACGTCTGCATAATTTAGGACAGATGCGTTTTCCATCATGGGTAGGTGGTCTTTGGGGACTTCGATGCGTGAAGGGGATCCGGACAGTCGCCGCTCGGGTGGCAGTCAGACGAACCATCTTGGACCGTCCGACGCCTTTACAGCGTGCCCGCCAGTTTAAGCTCGGCGAGACCCCCATATCGCACCGTTAGTTCTTCTCGCTGAACGCCAAACAGTAAACTGACAGGTCGGTAGCTGGGGGGTTAACTTCCAATTTTGAACTGGGCCGCTTTCAGAAGGCGAGTGAGCGTCGATGCTCGAAACACAGGTAGGAGGGGGCAGTGCCCCTTTAACGGCTGCGGATAGCGTTCTACACGTTTGATAATACAATTTAATACAGGGCTTCAAATATCGAAACCCGTCTCCAAGGAAACGGAGAAGCAATTAGTTTTATAGATTTTACGCCGGAACGTAAATCGCTTTTCTTTTGTTTTGTTTTTTTTTTTTTTCTTGTCTTTGCGCTACAAAAGACATCGGCTGAGGATGTAAACTGCGCGTAGATAGGGAGGCGTCGGGCCGATCCACGCAGACTGGACTTAATAAGGTTGAGGTCCTTCAGAGGCGAGGACAGCAGAAGAAAGAGCTCCTCTGTGATGACGGGTGGTAAATGACGTCATATCTCTATAATGACGTCACCTCTCTATATAATGACGTCATATCACTGTAGTGACGTCACCTCTCTATATAATGATGCCATATCTCTAGTGGCATAATCTCTCTATATAATGACGTCATATCTCTGTAATGACGCCATATCTCTAGTGGCATAATCTCTCTTATAATGACGCCATATCTCTCTAGCGGCATAATCTCTCTATATAATGATGTCATATCTCTGTAATGACGCCATATCTCTAGTGGCATAATCTCTCTATATAATGACGTCATATCTCTGTAATGACGCCATATCTCTAGTGGCATAATCTCTCTTATAATGACGCCATATCTCTCTAGCGGCATAATCTCTCTATATAATGATGTCATATCTCTGTAATGACGCCATATCTCTAGTGGCATAATCTCTCTATATAATGACGTCATATCTCTGTAATGACGCCATATCTCTAGTGGCATAATCTCTCTATATAATGACGTCATATCTCTGTAATGACGCCATATCTCTAGTGGCATAATCTCTCTTATAATGACCCCATATGTCTCTAGCGGCATAATCTCTCTATATAATGATGTCATATCTCTGTAATGACGCCATATCTCTAGTGGCATAATCTCTCTTATAGTGACGTCATATCTCTGTGATGATGTCATCTCTCTCCCTAGTACCGAGGTCATCTCTCTCTAAAAAAAATGTTTAGAATTAATAAGGCGCGGTCATATTTCGTGTTTTTTGGTATTTTTGGTATTGCTGTTGTTTACATTTCGCCATATTTTTCGCAAAAAAAAAAATAGGGGACTAGCAACTTGTCAAAATAACGACATATTTAATCTGAATTTCAACGAGTCGGATGTTTCAGTTACACCATTCATCACTGAATTACAGTCAGCTGTCTGTAAGGGCTCTGCAGCAGGCACGACTAGCGCTCTTGCAGAGAGATCGGGTATTTTTCACCGAGGTCCATAATTTGATAGGTTTGAGATAACCTAAAAGAACTACGTGCCTATGCGCGTGTGTGGATAGAGGTTAGTGTTTAATTAGTGGAAGTACCCTTACTGCATTAGTAATTAGAAATCTGCCATAAGTCAGAAGGTACTGAGCGGGTTTCATATTATCCCGTATATATATATATATACGCTGTCTCCCAACAATGCTTGTGTTAATTTGTGACTATAACAAATATATAACAATAGCCTACACCGAGGACCCCTGCGCATCTAACGAACGACGAAATAAGAGATCAGAGTCAGATCCTGATCACTCGGGAGTTCAAAACACGATGAAATCCGTCAGAGTTACGTGTACAACATGAAGTCATATGATACTAATTTCTTCTAGTAAATCGTGAGAGGCTAATTAAGTCGAAATAATATTTGTGGCCTTTCGCGATAGCGTTCGTTTCATTTGTGCCTGTGTCATAGGGAAGTTATGGCGCCCCTCACTGGCAACTAAATTCGGTGTAACAATCAAAATGGTTCAGAAAATGCAAATAATCCGATTTTAGGATGAACTCGACGAAAATGGTTCTTTTATTATTTTTTTTTTTAACATTCGTGAAACCGCTGTGAATTATCTCGAGTATCGTCTTACAAATGGTGTCCTCTTCTCTTTTTTTTTTTAACGGACTCTTAAAATGTGGAGGCAGGAAATTGATAAATCTCATCAAATTTGTTTCCGGTTTGTCGTTTTGCCGTCATTGCGGGAACTCGAATCAAACTTTAGCGTGAAAGATACCTACGAGACACCACAAGTTATCTCCCGTCAGGTGGCGATAAACACCCAAAGATGGCTCCACGGCGTATTTTAGAGAGCGGTAAATCAGTGGAGGGGGGGAGGGAGAGGGGAGATAACCAACGGTAAGATTTTGGAGGTGAAATCCGAAAAACTAAGGTGTGTCTATTTCTCACTAAGTTAAAAATTTTTAATTGATATAAACTTTGAGAATAAATTATATATATTAAACTTTAAGATAATAAGAACTCATTAACGAAACGTCGTCGGGTTGTTTCGCTCTCCGCTGCCGCCCCAAGAGGGGGCGCTATGATCGCTGCACGCTGCTCTCCCCCTTCCCAACCGGGTCTTTATCTTTACGGTATTGGCTGGCTGGAGAAACAAAATTAATTTAAAAATACGAGCGAGCGTGAAACCGACTTGGAATTAATAAGACGGCTTCTTCTTCTTTTCTTTTTTTTTTTGTTATAGCTGGTTATCGGTTGACTCAGATTTAAGCAGGGGTCTTAAATTAGAACCACGTGCGACCGGAAAGACGGCTCAAACGGATATTCATTTAGTTCCTTCCCCCATTCTAATAAAACTAGCTTTCCTAGGGACATCGTGAATGTGCAATTAGGCTGTGGAGGAAAATATGAGTGTTGAAATTAAATAAGGCTAAAACAGGCGGAGGGGAGTGGGAGAAAGAAAGGGGGGGAATCGGAATTACAACAACAAGAGTAAATGTCAACAATAAATTATTATTGTTGCTGTTCTGTGACTAACAAAATCCGGGGCTGGCAGGGATTAACTCGTTAAAGATAAACGGCAGCGCCAGCAGCCGGCATCTGTGGTCCTCGGAGACCTAAGGAGAAAAATATCAGCGTAACATTTCGGACAGTGTACTTAATGGCTAGAGCTGCGTTACTTTAATTATAGAGTTATCTCGTTTGTGAACTGGCCAATCGGAATAAATAAATGTTGGATAAATTCTAATGCTGCTTCCGTTCATTAATTATCTAGCCGAGAAAAACCACAACAGTTGTCTCCCTTACTTTGCGGTTGATTCTTTTTATTATTATTATTATTATTTTTGCTTTAAATTCTGGTTTGTTCATATATATTTTTTTAATTTAGTTTTTTATTACTTTTCGAACAAATTCCATAATCACAAAATGTTTGAATTAGTTAGAGGAATTAACATGTTTTGCAGCGCCCTCTATCGTTTTATTGTACCGATGTGTACTTTTTTAGCTTTTGTGAATGTGATTTGATTACAGAAGTCGAGTCGATCCGCGTAGATTTGAAGTAATTTAGAAAATCAAATTCAGCGAATGCCCAGGAGAAACATAGCGATCGATAGCAAACTGCCATTTGTAAAGATTTAAAGCAGGTGATCTGCATCTCTTTTGTTTCTATTTTTATGAAACCGTCGTTACTGACGAACCCTGCCCAACCAGACAACGGCACGAATGGCAAACACGAGCCGATACTGACGTCAATGAGAGGCCACCCACAGGTTATTATCCCAACTAAGTCGTCCTTTTCGTACTTATGTGGCTCGCCGCCGTACGTATATCAGACTCTCCGGCTTGTGCTCGTCGTCGGTCACAATCCCTTTTAACGGCTTCGACGAAGCGAGCGGACCCTCCAGGACCATGGCGGCTATGAATTGTCCAAAATCGAATAAGACCCTAACCACTGCTGCGCTATACAGATGATTGATTCCCCTAATTATAGGTAACAAGGTAACGAGTACCCGGATATCTGCTGGTGTGAAAGAAGCAAATATGTCAGTTTATTTTGGTGTCTACATTTACTATTCTCTCTCTAGACTGACGTCATCTCCCCCTCTCTCTCTCTGTACTGACGTCATCTCTCCCCCTTCTTTCTAGACTGACGTCATCTCCCCCTCTCTCTCTCTAGACTGACGTCATCTCTCCCCCTTCTTTCTAGACTGACGTCATCCCCTCTCTCTCTCTAGACTGACGTCATCTCCCCTTCTCTCTGTACTGACGTCATCTCTCCCCCTTCTTTCTAGACTGACGTCATCTCCCCTCTCTCTCTCTAGACTGACGTCATCTCCCCCTCTCTCTCTAAACTGACGTCATCTCCCCCTCTCTCTCTAGACTGACGTCATCTCCTCCTGTCTCTCTCTAGACTAAAGTCATCTCCCCTCTCTCTAGACTAAAGTCATTTCACCCTCTCTCTCTCTCTCTCTCTCTCTCTCTCTCTCTCTCTCTCTCTCTCTCTCTCTCTGTACTGACGTCATCTCTCCCCCTTCTTTCTAGACTGACGTCATCTCACCATCTCCCCCCCTCTCTCTCCTCTAGCTCGTATTTCTGCCACTAAGTAAATGGAGGCACTAAACTCGAAGTATTAAACATATTTCGGATCGGGCGGGACAGGATTCCAACTGCTAACTATAACAACCCGAGTTTTCATAAACGGATAACAAAGATGGCGTGGTAATGTAGATTCCCTCATCAACAGTTTGCCAGTTTTCTGGTCTACTCGACGTTGATTGTTTCTGATTTTGTTTTAATTTCCTTTTTTGAGTTTTATTTATTTATTTTAAGTGCGTTATAATTCTCGCGTGTCGAAAGAAAATTCCTACATGGATGGCCCAGCTGTTTTCTCTGATAGCCTGGGCCGTCGCTGGCTGGAAGGGATGCGGGAGTTAGGGCTCCGTTCGCGCCCTTGTTGGTCGGTCTGGCGAGCCAGAGATGACAGGTGCTCGGAAGCGTCATTCGGTCGACTGAAGATGGAGGTTGGATCGTGTAGCTGGCTGCTCTCGGCGGGGTGTCGTGCCAGAGACCCGGTCGCTGCCGCCTTCGGACACTCGGCATCGCATCCCTGGTTACTTTCGCAAAACTTCCGACAACGGAAAAGAGGTTTAATCCCTTTTTTTCCTTCTTTTTATTTCCCGGCGCGTGCAGAAGAGGTGGAGGCTGCGCTGCGCCATCTTCACCGCCAAGGAGCAGCGTCCCCATTTCTGCGTCTCGCGGAGACTGTGGATGGGTGGGTGGGTTGGGGGGGGGGGAAGCGAGTCTTTCTGTCTGGATGTGGGAGAAAATCGCGTGAGTCCGCAGATGGACCGGTGCAGAAAGCGATAAGAAGCCTCGCCACGATAGGTTTGTCGGGATTAGTCGGTTTCCGACGGGCGGCGGGCCCGCGATTTTCGGCAGCCTAGGAAACCGATGTTAGCTGCCATTTTTGTCCGACTTGACAGCTGTGATTGGTGGCTGTGGGGGTTAATCTAGGACCCCTCTCCACCGAGTCAGGCCGGTGTCATTAGACACTAACATGTGGATTATCACCCGTCATTGGCTAAACGGTGATGTTGTCGTCACACATTTAGTAAAATTGCCGATGGCATTTCCCTTTTCTCGACGTCGTCACTCTCACAAGTGTTTGGCTCCAGCCCCTGTGACAGCTCTTATGCATTAATTTCGTCTGGGCAAATTCCATGCCCTCCTTTTGTTTTATAAAGAAATAATAAGATGCTAAAAACTCCATTTGCTCACAGAGTAGGGTTTTTACGCAGATTAAGGATTACCAATGGTTAATCTACTTAATAAGAGAATCTTTTGTTTGTATATACGATTAGCAAACGCATTGTGTATTTATTTTGGGGGGGTCAGCCGGCGATTAAACTACTGGACTGACCAACGGATTGAATTCCACTCGGTTTGGCCTACTTACACCCTCCTGACACGGTTTTCTTCCGGTAGGGGCGCTTTGGTGGTGTTCATTCGACACCAGCCACTCACACCCTACCTGCCCAGCGCAACGCCGAGGACATTCGCGTCTCTTTAACCGCCTGGAAACTGCGGGAAACGGCTAGTGTTCCCACCTCAGATGAAACGTACCCAGGTAGGTGAAGTAGCACCCAATATTCCTTTCACCTGATAAAAAACCGAGGCACAAAGAGACAACGTATTACGCGGTTTTAAATAAACGTTTGCACTTAAATCGAAGACCAAAAGTTTGTGTTCGAAAAGTCGGGCTGGTCCTTCCTAGCGATGGCGATGGATGTTTTGCTCACAGACTTCTGTAACAGTTGGCATCAAATACCCTAGAATTACGGGAGGATACGGTTTATACACGAAACCGGCTTTTATTTATGCTTCTTGAAAATCAGAGCATGACACATCCATTAATAACGTGGGTAGATTTTGATTTCCTGCAAAGAAAATCTGATTACAGAGCATCATGCAATAGGTTTTCGTCTGTTTCGCTGTGACTCCCGATCCCTCCTCCGTGAGCAAATTTCCGAGGCAGAGTCGTTGTTATAAGCTTGGGATTTTTTTTTTAAGTTTTCACCCTTATTTATGATCCCGGCACGTAAGATTTATTCTGATTGTACGGACGGCTGGCGTTTTAGGCTGATGTATAGAACCCCTCTGACTGTTCCTTCTATAATATTGTAAGTACGATCCGTTCAGTTCTTTCCTGTCTTTAAAGCCGCCATTTTCTCTGTGTTTTTGCTTTTCGGAAATCTCGATTGGAACACAAACCAGGATCATTATTGATGTCATATCTCTCTGTACTGACGTCATTTCTCTCTGTGATGACTCAATATCTCTCTGTGATGACTCAATATCTCTCTCTTACTGACGTAATCTCTCTCTCTCTCTGTAATGTGATGTCATATCTCTCTGTAGAGTGATGTAATCTCTCTGTACCGACGTCATCTCTCTCTGTGATGACTCAATATCTCTCTCTTACTGACGTAATCTCTCTGTAATGTGATGTCATATCTCTCTGTACCGACGTCATCTCTCTCTGTGAGGACTCAATATCTCTCTCTTACTGACGTAATCTCTCTCTGTAATGTGATGTCATATCTCTCTGTACTGACGTCATTTCTCTCTGTGATGACTCAATATCTCTCTGTGATGACTCAATATCTCTCTCTTACTGACGTAATCTCTCTCTGTAATGTGATGTCATATCTCTCTGTACCGACGTCATCTCTCTTTGTGATGACTCAATATCTCTCTCTTACTGACGTAATCTCTCTCTGTAATGTGATGTCATATCTCTCTGTACCGACGTCATCTCTCTTTGTGATGACTCAATATCTCTCTCTTACTGACGTAATCTCTCTCTGTAATGTGATGTCATATCGCTCTGTACCGACGTCATCTCTCTCTGTGATGACTCAATATCTCTCTCTTACTGACGTAATCTCTCTGTAATGTGATGTCATATCTCTCTGTACCGACGTCATCTCTCTCTGTGAGGACTCAATATCTCTCTCTTACTGACGTAATCTCTCTCTGTAATGTGATGTCATATCGCTCTGTACCGACGTCATCTCTCTCTGTGATGACTCAATATCTCTCTCTTACTGACGTAATCTCTCTCTGTAATGTGATGTCATATCTCTCTGTACCGACGTCATCTCTCTTTGTGATGACTCAATATCTCTCTCTTACTGACGTAATCTCTCTCTGTAATGTGATGTCATATCTCTCTGTACCGACGTCATCTCTCTCTGTGAGGACTCAATATCTCTCTCTTACTGACGTAATCTCTCTGTAATGTGATGTCATATCTCTCTGTACCGACGTCATTTCTCTCTGTGATGACTCAATATCTCTCTGTGATGACTCAATATCTCTCTCTTACTGACGTAATCTCTCTCTGTTATGTGATGTCATATCTCTCTGTACCGACGTCATCTCTCTTTGTGATGACTCAATATCTCTCTCTTACTGACGTAATCTCTCTCTGTTATGTGATGTCATATCTCTCTGTACCGACGTCATCTCTCTTTGTGATGACTCAATATCTCTCTCTTACTGACGTAATCTCTCTCTTAAAATTGTTATCGTACGCCAGTCTCAACAACGAAAATAACCAGCCTTGGTGATGGAGCTAAGAGCTGCGGGTATCCGCCAGATGGCTATATTCTGTGTTACATGGTGGACCGGCGAGCGCTTCCGACTTCGGCAGGAAAATCCCTGCTAAAAATCTTTATTTTTCAGATGCGGGAGGAAACCCCATGCAACCGACTAATGAAGAGGCAATTCGAGAGAGGGTTGCCAATTCTAGTAGTATAACCCGTAGGGCGCTAATTTTGATGTGTATAAGCCGAATATGCTTTGGCTACTTTCATTTTACAAAGAATTTCCTGTGGGGGGCTATGTTTTAAATAGTTCTTACCTTTTTAAAAGTATCTATGCATAGTTTTCGCTTTGATATTCTATTATTCGCAGAATGAAGAACAACACTAAGCTAGTTCTCAGGTGTGTTCACCCACAATTAACCCTCATGTTTTTGGACACACTGTAAAATTTCCATCAGTCCAAGCGAAACTGAAAGTTCCAAAATTATTTAATTATAATAATTATTTCTAACGTACAAGCCGAGCGTGCGTACATTCATAGGTAGATGTGTTAGTCTTTTTTACGTATATAATAAATGTCTTTATTTAGCTTTATATCTTCTAAAACAGTTTTTTTTTTTGAATAATCAAACTGAATTATAGGTAATTATATTTTTAGAAGAACCGCATGTTGTTCGTTAACAGAGTGGGGACAGAACTTTCAGGATAACTACGGTTTAAATAGAATTAAGATTCTGTGTTTAAGAAATTGATAAATACTGACATTACCATTTTCGGGCTGTCGAAAATAATTCCGTAGAATTTGAGCGAGAGAGAGAGAAACGGGTACTTTTACAGCTAAAATTTAAAAGTCAGAGAAGGAAATCTTGAGACAGTCCCCTGTTAATCAACTTAAGCCAAGCCGGCATTTCGTCTTGCTGACACATTTCTTCCTTGAGTCACTCTGCGAATGAATATTCATGACCACGCGAATTTTATCTAAACATTTTTTGCAACTTTGAGCGTAGGACAGCTACGGAAACCATCCGCGTGTCGTCGGCGGAGTGATACGAAAGGGCGATTTTATCCGGAAGCAGACTCTAATTAGTTGCCCAGTCAGTTCGTTTGGAACCAGTTATTGGTCTGTTGTTGTCTGTTGTTTTTTTTTCCAGACGAAGTCAAGGAGTCAGGATTGCTTTAGGTTCCGGATTGATACGGGTGAAGAGTGAGTACGCCCGATCAGATTACTTTCTGTTGGAAGACCGGTTCTCCCGCCATTGTGCCGGTCTGTGACTCGACTGTGGCTCGTTTACTCCTTGCACCTTTAAAGTTCAGCCGGAGATTTATTTCTAGCGGCCGTGGGCTGCTCGCGGCGCCGCGACAGTCTTTTGCCCGCCACTGTAAGCGAACGCCACCGAGGAAGACAGCTGCTATGTTTCGAGTAGTCTCGTATATATGTGGAGTGACGGGCTCGAGGGCGAGACGGTCACAGACCGATACGTCTACAGGATATTTCTCCCTCTGTTAAACCGCAGTGGTTCCGCAGGGAGTGAGAAACCCCAGCCAACTCTCTTAACTATCTGGAACCGCACGGCGTAATCGAGTTCCCACAACATAGGCTGTCATAATTCAGCTGCACGCCAGCAGTTAGTACTGAAACGTCTGCGGGTTTACGTCAGACGGCGCAGGGTTAACCGTACTTGGATTACTACTGCTGAGAGGTTCGCGGGTAATACGGACATAAACCAATACTTCTGTAGGATACCACGCCCACCCCCCTCCTGAACTTACGTTATTATTGGATATTGTTACGGGGAATTTCCAGCGACGGGAAGGGGTATATTGAAATCTTAATTTGGACTCGAGTACCTCTCACAGTTTCCCTTTCGTACTTTGCTTCAGTATTTGTAGAAAAACAAGAAAGTTACATTGGTTGTTTCCGTAAGCGGCAGTCACGTGGGTTTAAAATATTACAGGAACAATTGTAAGCCAAACTAGCTTCCTGACTCATCGGTTTTCGGAGCTGCCCCTTCGATGGGGCAATAAACGGAGCCCCAAAGAGCGTACGTAATAAGTGAAAAGGGGAGGCAAAAATTCAGTCGAAGAACAAAAGTAAGAACTCTTCTCGATGTTAATGGTAAATCTGGAAGAATCGACAGTAATGTTGGCTGGATTATTGTCATCACTCAGAAGCTACCTCGCCGATCGTTCTATTCTAGTTTCTTCCGCCCACACGGAATTAATAATAAAAGAGTAAAGAGAGAACGAGACTTGTTACCATGGAAACAGTGGAATGAGCGAAGACAGGTCACGATTTATAAACGGTCAAGAGATGACGCTAAAGTGAGCGGATTTCTTATTTGCCGAATTATTCCGCGAACGTCCGAAAGTAGCCACGAGAAAAACATCTTTAAATAGTTTGTTTTTCCAGGTCTCATCTGCCTAGCAACAGATGCGTGCGCGAAGACTGTTTTCCATTAGGGGTTCACACACGTGCAAGCAAAGTGATCATTAAGTCGATAAGCGACGCATATCGTTTTATTGGTTCGAGTTCACAGAATTTTCTGTCTCTTCTTTTTGGTCCGAGAAGAAGAAAATAGAAACTGATTCTCACTCTCTCTCTCTGTACTGACTTCATCTCTGTATATGTACTAACGTCAGTCATCTCTCTCTTTTTCTCTGTACTGACGTCATCTCTCTTTCTCTGTACTGACGTCACATATCTCTGTACTGACTTCATCTCTGTATATGTACTAACGTCAGTCATCTCTCTCTTTTTCTCTGTACTGACGTCACATCTCTCTGTACTGACGTCATCTCTCTCTCTCTCTCTCTCTCTCTCGCCATCTCCATCTCCATCCTTTTTTAGTTGCCTTGGTAACGGAGATCTGCGTGACGTGTTCAGACCCGACTGGAAGACGTTTTTTCGTCCATCTGTGTAATTTGTTGCGTATTAATAAAGATAAATAATAACATTTCGTCTGTCGCAAACGAATTAGAGATCAGCCCCGCCCACCCAGCTTCCTTCCTTCTGCCTGCCGTCTCGCTGTTTAGACAGGGTAACGTAGTTTCTTGTCCCTCTTCACACGTGTGTCTGTGGAAAACGCTTTTTGCGTCCGGAAAAACAACAAAAAAAAGCATCTTTAGAATCAAAGCCGGTGATGTTAATAAGTTTTAAAAGTCCCCTCCGATGTCCGCCTTAATGTATCGGCGAAAAGTAGGACGACCTTCGCAAAGATCAAACATTTTACGACATAGCGAACCTGCTCATCGGATGCATAATTAATTCGTCTCGAAGACTGGATCAGGGAGTTCGCCGCTCTTGGATTTAACGCTATTAATAAATAGTAATTTAACTTCGAAGCTTCGATGCTGACTTTATTGTTTTCTCCTCTAGCGATGTGAAACTGCGCGTTCTTTACGCTTTCTATCGGATTTCATTCTAGCAACAGGAACACAGTCAGGCGACGGATAGAAGCCATTCTTGTGGACGGGTCGGGAGACCGGAACCGCGCCTCCACAATTCTATGCCGATCGGGGGTAGTGGAAACACCGTCACGGTGGAGCTGCTGCGACTACATCCTCCTCAGGTGACTAAGCAAATAAGTAGGTGGGTTTTAATTGACTGCAGAAAGACCGAAAAGAATTCCCCTCCAAACCGCCGTATTTCCGTCTGTCCGTTTAAAGGGATCAGATGCGAGTTCGGGCCGGAAAAGTTATCCGTGAAAATCAAAGATCGAAAACCGCCTCGAGACGTATCGATCCCTGCTGCTACCGGACCACCAAAACAAACAAACAAGGGAAACCAGGTTAAGTGAGAATTGATGAAATCGAACAATTTGCGGGTCACGTCTTTAAAATCCTGGGGAAAAGTTAGTTAGCTCCCCTTATTTTTTTTTGTTTTTTTACGCTGAGCTGGTGGCGCCACTTTCGCAAAACGTCGTAATGTCTCCGTATCTGCGTGCATCATCATCAACAACAACAATAACAACAAAGAAAACAAATTTAAAACCGTCAATTAGAATCGCCTCTATTACTATTAGTCTTGTAAGAGTTACTTCCCTTCGAGTGTGCTTTTATTGTTCTTTATTTAGTCTGATGGTTCTTGGCGGTTCCCAGGTATGTATGAAGCGGGGGGGGTGGCTTTCTGAACGCTGCATTTGAGTGAGACAGTGTATGACTTCTACTGGATAAAACCAAGCCGTCGTTCAAGGTGTCAAGGTTTGTTATGTCTACCTGTGGCAGGAGACGAGTCAGGCAGCAGATCGATACAGAATTGCTCTGTAACAGTGATGGATAGCTGTCCTGGAGAAGTACTGACTTACCCACACATGCCATCCATCCTTTTACCTTGATTTCCTGTTACTGTCTGTTCTTCGTACTCCCCCCCTTTCCTTTCGTTTGTTTCTGTCTTCTCATGATGGCCAGCGAGGGCTGTGGGGGGGGGGTGAAGGGGGCTGGTAACTCGATTAACAAATTCTCTCTTGTCGGTCCTCGACCAGGAGACAGGTATCAGGTCTCAAGGTTTGTTACACCCAGATCTCCGGGGGGGGGATACTAATCTCTGTCCGTCAACACATCCGCCAGCACCGTTCACACTCCCCTCACCCAATATAACTTGCGAGTTTTCTCCTTCCCTCTTATTCTCATCGCCAGCACCTCTAGCACTTTATCGTGGCGCCATCTATATCTCTTCCCCGTGTTAGTGATACCTTACAACTTGATCAGTCTCTCTCTCTCTCTCTCTCTCTCTCTCTCTCTCTCTCTCTGTACTGATGTCATTCTCTCTCTCCATCTCTCTCTCCTCATCTCTCTCTCTCTCTCTATCCATCTCTCTCTCTCTCTCTCGCTCTCTCTCTCTCTCTCTCCATCTCTCTCTCTCTCTCTATCCATCTCTCTCTCTCTCCATCTCTCTCTCTCTCTCTCTATCCATCTCTCCATCTCTCTCTCTCTCTCTCTCTCTCTACTACACGGCTTCCTTGTTCCTCCAAATCTCCAGGTTACTTGCTTGGCGACAGGTCGTAATCTGAACTGATAAGAAATGTATCCTTGCTTGTTCTATTCCCCACATTTATGGCTGCTTTGACCTTTTCTCTTCACTCCCCCCATCCCATCCAGTGATCTTGGTGTTCCTTGCCTGGACCATGGGCCGAGCTGAACAAATCCTGATATAGCTGTTAAAAAATCCCTATTTTTATGTAAAGAAACAGAAAAGAAAAAAAGGCCAACCCATTAAAATACAGAAAATGCAAATGAAATTAATACTCTAATTAATTAATTAATTAAATAATTAAGTAATTTACTAGCAGGTTAATTAAATTTGATGTTTTTTTGCAACAAAACAAGATTTTTTTCTCTCTTATTTTTTAAGTGAATAGAAAAACGTGGCGTCTGTCCATCTGGAGCAGGCGAAGTGTTTCCTCCCACCTCTTTTTATTCGGTTGGCTGCGCACGCAGTAGGAAGGGTTAAAGCAGACGACAAGGCAGCGTTTCTCTGTTCAGACGTCGAGTTGACGCCCGACAGTGTCGTTCAAGCCGTGCCCCATTGGTACAGCTCTCACCCTGACACCGTTAATCCTTTTGGTTTGAAAAAATAGTTTAATATTACTTAGTTTTTTCCGGTTTTTGTTGTTGTTGTTTTTGTTTTTTTCTCTTTCCTCCCATCTAATTTTCACGTGATAACTGTTTTAACTTCCTTTCGCATTCATAAACAGGAAATACTCAATATGGGTGTTTATAGAAAACAAAACAAAACAATGCCAACTGATCAAATACTCAAATCTCCCGTTTATCAGCTGGGACTTGCGGACCGAACCTTGGACCAATTCTGAGAGCTGGCAGATTCCTGGTTTTATGTTAACCGAAGTTGGAAAATCCATATAACAACGGACTCCATTGGTTCTCTGGTGTGCAAAGGAAGCCAATCGGGGACGACCTTACGAAATGAATTCTCGGTATGGCCGGCGAATGAAAATGGTCGAGATGAGACGTTTCCGAGCGATTTTTTGAGCCGGTGGACGGGGCTCGACCAGAAACCAGATCCTCGGGAAAGGGGCCCGGCTCGGCACCGCTGTAGTTGATGCGGTTTTCCGTCCAAATATCTTGAAGTGGTTGGAAGCGAACGAAGACGCAGCTTTCTCCAGATGGACTTCGCACGAGAAGCAGTGATAGGAAAGAACCTTAGAATGAGGGGGCGAAAAGGGGGGCGAGGAAGCAGCGACCCTGCACGAAAAAGGGGCCCCTAAAACTGCTGAATAACAGCCCATTACCAAACGCAATTTCTCCCCAAAATGAGTTAAATTTCTCAGCTTCTAAACATATTTTCGATTTATAAATGAATATTCAGCTGTTATGGTGAAACACGAAGAGTGAATATGTATGGCCGCCGGCGGGAGGAGGGAGGAAGTGTGAATCTAGTGGCGCTGGCTCCCTATTTCCTGGCTTATTCTTCCTAATAGTATTTAAAAAAAAAAAAGAAATAGTTATCATTTTCCGGCACCCATTCTTCTATCGACATGGCTCTGAGTTGGGGACGGACGGTAGGTATCGGGAAAGTTTTTTAAAATCTCCGTCAGTTTGGTTTTCCTTTTTAGGGTCTAATGAGCCAAACTCTCCCTGCTTTGCAGAACCAGAAACTCGACCCCTTTAAAAAGTTATGTGGAAATCCATATCATCTTTTACTGAAGCAACTGTTACTCCAAATTAGAGGAATGACTCAGTTCTCGAAGAATTGTTGGTGCGATGAGAAGCTCGTCCCGGGTTACCACGGCAACCACAACGCACTCGGGGGTTTTAAAAGACGACTGAAACGCGATAATTGATGAAACGAGGTTCGCAGAAGCGCCGTTTACTTACGACGCAATCTCGAGACGAGCGCAGGGGCCCCGTAATTGGATAAGTCTTCAGACAAGCAGTCGGGAGTCATCGCGTGCCAGGGAGCAGCTGGAACACGATGGCTCCGTACAGAGGTCGCTACATTCCGAGCTGCGGGAATTCGTAGGGCCCCCAGAGCTGCCAGTAAGTACCCCCTACCTCTGGATCGTCGGCACCTCCACCACGGAGGACGGCGAGGACCGCGTTCGGTTGTTGTCGGTTATCTCCGGAAAACCGCTCCGCTTAGCGCACGGGCCAAATGCCGGGTTTGATGGCAAGGATTAGGGGATGTCAAAGGTCAGCGGAGATTTAGCCCGTTACCGTCATTGTTCGTTCTGGCGCCGGCCACCAACACAGACTCCTTCCTTCCTCCTCCTCAGATGGCTTGTCAAACCGAGAAAAACTTTCATGCGTTCGAGGACATCAGATAGCAACTCCCTCTCTCTCTCTCTCTGTATTGACGTCATATCTCTCTGTACTGACGTCATATCTCTCTCTGTATTGACGTCATATCTCTCTCTGTACTGACGTCATATCTCTCTCTGTATTGACGTCATATCTCTCTCTGTACTGACGTCATATCTCTCTCTGTATTGACGTCATATCTCTCTCTGTACTGACGTCATATCTCTCTCTGTACTGACGTCATCTCTCTCTGTATTGACGTCATATATCTCTCTGTACTGACGTCATATCAATCTCTCTGTATTGATGTCATATCTCTCTGTATTGACGTCATATCTCTCTCTCATTTCCGCTACCTCTCTCTCTGCATTGACGTCATATCTCTCTCTGTACTGACGTCATATCTCTCTCTGTACTGACGTCATCTCTCTCTGCATTGACGTCATATCTCTCTCTCTCTTTCTCTCGTAGTCTGTGAGAAGTTTGACTTAATTGTAAAGGCTGAATCCAAAAGGGACCGGGAGAGAAACCGACGGTTTGAATTTGCGCATCGAGACTGGTTCGGGTTGAGTCGTGATCCTTGATACATAGCACGTAGCTCCCACCGTAGCCATCTCGTGTGTGTGTGTGTGCGCGTGTGTGTGAACGAAGACACAGCGCTGTAGTCGCAAATGATGACGAACGTTTCGAATATGTAACGACGTCTCATACTCCCGGTGGACTCAGGGGCTACTCCAGTTCTTCATTTCCACTCCGACACCTTCACCGGTTGCTCAGATAAGTCCAATGTCAGTCGAATTCCCTAACGCTTTTTTGTCGTGAACAACACCGGCTGCTGTAGAGTTGTTCCCCTTGCAGTTCCACTGATGCGAACAACAGCGCTGGCCAGATACGAGACTTTAAAAATGCCCGCCGGCGATGTTATAAAATAAATTTTATTCCGAGCAGCTCTCTTTCACTCTTAAGGATGGGTTCCACATTTTCAGTGAATGAATACATAAATGCATTTTTATGATCTAACGTTAAAAGTAAAGCGCCAGAGGATGCTATTTATTGTTTTATCAGCCGCAATATTCCCTCCTGGCGTGTAGGATTATAATTCTCTTCATCCTCTCAATAGACGGCGGCTGAATCTTAGTTTCGCCATTAGGGGCTAGGGAGCAGGTGGTGCTTCACTTCTGGAGATATGCGATTCCAGAATGGTAAATATTCGGGTCTACCGCCATTGTAGCCCAACAGCAGCACAAGCAAAACCTTTTATAGCGTTCTTGGTAAACGGAGCCCTATAAGAGGTCGTTATAACAGGTAGGAACTTTCTTCCAGTATAAAGAGCTTTTGTATTAGTGAGTCCACAAAAAAAAAAAAGGATTACATTCTTGGTTGTCCCTATTTTAAACGCGTCGACGACAACAGCCGTTGTAAACAAAGCTTACCAAGAAGAGCGCCGGGACAATTCCTCACGAAGTAGGACGTTATCTCCTCCCCACCCCCCCCCCCCACACACACACCGGACTTTCGTGCGATTGCGGAATGGGTACGGGGAGTCTCACCGTCCGATATGCACGCGTGAAAATTGGGGGTCTGAGAACCAAACCGTGCTCAGCCAGCCCGCCAACTTCCCTGACATGTGGCACTAGGTGAATTGACGCCATGTCGGTTTTGTCTCTGCTCCTCGGTCCAACGTCGCCAGGTGGCGCGCGCGCGCACACGTGGCGGTGACGTCTCGAGCGGCATCAGCGGTCCAGCCAGCGGAAAGCAAGAGCTAGCTACCTGCCTGTCTGTCTGTCTGTCGCCATTCCCTGACAGAGTGGTCGGAGGGAGGGCTTGTGAAAGGGGGCCCTATTTACTATTCATTAAACGCTGTAACAAGTCGTCGCAGTACCGGTTTTTGGGGCGACGTCTGACGGTGTTTACTCGCGGAGAGAAGAAGGAAGGAAGGAGGGAGGAGGAGGTTGGGGAAACGACATCTGTTTCTGTCAAACCGCGTACTTCCGGTGGATTGGTGCCCACCCACGCGGCGGACTCCGCCGTTCAATAGGGGACCCCGCGCTCGTTGAACGGAACTCCTCGTTTTTTTTTTTGTTTTCGTGTTTGTCTTTCCTTACCTCATGGTCGGCTGGAAACAGGAAGCCCTTACACGGCTGTTTACGAGGCATTGTCTCGCCTTTGTCGCCGAGTGTACTGTGTATAGCCAGAGACAGTGGTACAATGCTAGTTACTAAGAACTCGGCCTCGCCGGCCGGGAGGGAAGAAACAGAAACTCGTCCTAAAACCATCATCTATAAAACAAACAAACATCTGAATGTCTATGTATTACTTAGCTCCCCTCCAAATAAACATCGTATTTACACATTTAACATCATAAGTTTACCCAATGTCAGCTCAAAGGAGGAAAGCATCAGGAATATCGGTGAGAGGTTATTTTACCGTGCAATGCGAAAGTAACTGTTTATCTATTACTTACAACGTCATTTTAAATATGTAAAAAAACTTTTAAAAGAATAATAAGTCAGTCCCCTTAATTGCTTCATTGTCAACGATAATTTTATTCCCATATTTATTGCTTAAATCCGGATAAAGATTTTTTATGCCTTTATTCATGGTTAGCATCGATCCGTGTTTCTCCGGACTGTTTGATTTAAGCCCCTTTACAAATTGTCTCCCCCTTCCCTCCCAGCCATTCCGTTCCTTTTACCAGCATTTTTTTGTTTGCGGTGATAAATTGGGCGTGGTCGGGATACTCAGCTCGCTTCTCTGCTGACGACGGAGATGACGATGATGCGTGTAGACAAGAGTCGAGTGACTGACTGCCCCGGGGAAGTAACAGGACACTCTGTCTGGTGTACCGAGTTTCGCAATGATTCGTCGATTGATTTAAACCGATGACGCAAACAAGGGCAGGGGCCCGTCGATCTGTCGGTGTCGGGGTGTTATTGTGGGAAGAAAATAAAGATCGACGATCGTAGCGAACTTTCTGTCTGTCTGTCTGTCTTTTTGAGCCGTGACATTTCTCAGGGTCACGTGTACTCGCTGAGTACCGGATAACGTTTCCCGTCTGTCGTCTCTCTTTCGCCCACCGATATAGTCATATCTATCTCCGTATATATATATATATAGAAATGCATATACAAGGTAGCATCGGATCTTATCTCAAAATGTTTAGCATTAAGTGCATAATATACGATGCTCTGTGGAGACGGGGATTCGAACCCTCAACCACATAGATCGCTCCAGACATTGAAGATTCAGTTCTCCGAAGCATCTTCTCGCTCCGAGGTGAACTGTTACTATTTGTTTTGTTTCTCGAACCCGGGTGCCCTTTTCTTCCAGAAGGTGCAGTCTACCCTTGGTGGCGTCGGTCACCCGGATGCTTGCATCATTTAAGAGCTGATTTCCCGTTAAGGCTACAACGAGTTAGGAGTTAATCCGTAATGGCCGATCACTTTCCGGCCGGCACCATCCGTCAAAATTCCGACCCAGAAAAGAAAACAACGGCGTCGGGGTTTCTGAACTTGGAAGCAAGAGGAGGAAGCGAAAAAACAGATCCGGCCTTACCAACTTTGTATCGTGTTCGTGAAGACTTCGGAAACGGCGGAGTAAGCTAAGTCGGGCGTGGCATTCTATAGTATCGACGGCGGCATACAGCCTGGACGGTGTCCAGCTCTCTGGCCACTGGACCGGGTGGGGGGGGGGATACTAAAAAATCGAAACGTTCGAGGGGATCTCTCTCTCTCTCCCCCCATCTCCCACCCCATCCCATCTCTCTCTCTCTCTCCCCCCATTCTCCCCCATCTCCTCTCTCTCTCTCCTCTCTCTCTCTCTCTCTCTCTCGCTCTCTTCTCTCTCTCTCTCCCCCAATCTCCTCCCATTCTCTCGCTCTCTCTCTCTCTCCCCATTCGTTCTCTCTCTCCCCCCATCTCTCTCTCTCTCCCCCCATCTCCCCATCTCTCTCTCTCTCTCTCTCTCTCCCATCTTTCACTCTCTCTCCCCCCATTCTCTCTCTCTCTCTCTCCCCCCATCTCTCTCTCCTCTCTCTCTCTCTCTCTCTCTCTCTCCGTGGTTCAGCCCCCATCAAGCGTCCGACAGCGTCCGCGAAGCAAACGGGGCCCACTAATCTTCCGGCTTCCGATGTCGTCAGCGAGTCCCGTCTCTGAAAACGGCGTCACGTGCATGTACCCCGAGGAGGTGGTGGGCGTTAGATGATCCCTCAGACATCAGATGCGGGGCGGAGGAGGGGATCAAGCTCGCATTCCTTGTTCTTTCTTGCGGCAACTGAACTGTGTACAGTTTCTTCCATATCGGTCGGCTATTTCCCAGATAACATACCGCCACCCATCAGTCTGAGAAATTTCTCCAGTCTCTCCGCTCGGCAGATTAGCCACCCACCCCCTTCGCGACTTTGCATTCGTTAAATAAATTGGCCCTTTCTCTACTAGTTTCAGATATTGATCTTTCCGCTGCCATTTGCACAGAATCGGACATCAGCATAATCCGGATACAGCGGATCCTCGTTAGTCCGGAAGCCCAAGTCCTTTGGGAGCAGAATTTTTCTACCTAAAACATTCATCGTTACTTCGGAAATTCGCGTGCCGGATCCGGAAGTAAAAAAACAACAACAACAAAAACAACAAACGTAGAACACGATGTGTAATTGCCATCCACGAAAATTGACGCGGTAATCCGGAGAGTTACTTTAAAGTTTAGTTTCCACAACAACAAAAAAACCCACCCGAAATTCGACTGTTTGTAAACTGGACATTGAGCGACGCGTGGTGGTCACGAACGGAACCATGTGTTTCCGGTTTATACGTAAGCTTTTCGACATGGCTGACTGGCGTTAATTCTTATGTAAATGAACTTGTTTGAAACCGAAGAAGACGAAGAATATAAGTACCTCCCCCCCCCCGACATACACACACCGGTTAATTAGATTTGGTAATTGTATGGTAACATTTGCAGGTATCGTATCGTGTAGTTGAGCAGTATCGATCATTTCTGGATAGCTGTGCTTACGGCTCGGGCTGATCGTACGGGTGGTTGGTGTTCAAAGACAAAAATTTGATCAGCAGTTATCGTTAGCTTATCGGATGATGATGATATGATCACTGTGTACTATAACCATGTCGGGGGGGGAGGACAAGATCCCAGTGGTAGCGTTACAAGCCATTTTAGAACGTGGTCGGGTCAACGACGAGCTGCCAAAGATCTAGATATCTCACGCGCGGATCCGTCCCCAATACCATCGCAGAGAGTTCACCGATGCAACAGAAAGGAACCAAAAGGCGCCCAACGTCATCTCCGATGGCTGCTGGCTACAGTGGGTGGGTGGCAGTTTGGACGGAAGAAATTTCCTATCAAAATAAAGTTCTTTAAGGCTTCGTCTGGAAAGAACCTGGAATGGTGTGGTTTTCTGGCGCACCTGGGTTTGAAGATGACCTGACGACGATCTACAACCTCATATTTTTCACTCCACGATTAAGTGCCTAGCAGAAGCGTCATGGTGTGGGTTTCAATCTGGTGTAATGGAGAAAAAAAGCAACAACTGGTCCTTTTCGAAGGAAATTTAAATTCTGCCACGTGCACTGCCGTATAAAAGGGATGTTGCACCAACAGAGTGTACTGCGGACTCGATGCCCGTACCCTTTAGTAGGACGGAGAAACATGCTACAACTCTCGCTACATCAGTCTGGAAGAGGAATCGAGGCGTTCACCTTCTTCTTTGGTTACCAAAATCAATCTGATTAAGCACCCGCAGGGAGCATTTTGAACATCATCTGCGAGGAATCCGCAAATATGGGATTAAAGGAAGGCGTGTACACAGTTGCAGTGAACCTACAGCAGAACGTGAGAAAAACGTGATGGAGGCTTCTCCTGGCGGCAAACGATGGTTCGACTCATCTAACAGCAAAGGATTTCTCTGTACTGCCCGTCTCATTTGTTGTCCGCAACAAACTGACATACGGCAACAACAGGTGACCAAACTATTATGGCGAGTCACTGTAAATTCATTTGAGTCTTGTGTTAGCCCTTGATCTGTTTACTGATGAACGATTTCGTGATATAGGGGAAGCAAAAAACACTCGCATTATTTTTTTTTTAAAGAAAAGAACACTCCGGGGTTTCACGAATGTGATTTACTAAGTACTCCATCTAATTGCCCTTTTCGCTGTGACAGTGGATTTTCCTTTTTTTTTTTTAAAAAAAAAAAAACATAACTAAATAGTTACTCGTTTTCCATTGGCTTTAAGCTGATGAGATTCCTTACGGTTACTAAGGTAACGAACAGGGGCAGATAACTTAATCCTAGAGCTGATTTCAGCGAGATACTGTAAATAGCTACAAATTAATTAAAAAAAAAAAAACAGACAGTGTACATAAATTGTTCATTTTAGGAGCTAACCTTCGCCCGTCAACCACCACCCCCCCCCCCACACCCCGGCCTTCTTCTTACAAAGATTAGGGATCAGAGCCGAGATTATCCGTATACCGCGGGTGTCTCAGATTTAATTATTCGATATCTCGCCGATTTCACCGTCTCTCGGTAAAATGTCGACGATAATTATCAGACCAAACTATTCCGGAGAATGGTAGGCGTGGGGGGGGGGGGTCCAAAGACGAATTGCAGATCTGTTAATAAATAATAATAATAATAATAATAATAATAATAATAATAATAATAATAATAATAATAATAATAATAGATTTACGACACCAAAGAAATTTTTGATCTATTTTGGTGCCATCAGCTCGCTGATCGAAGGTTTAGATAGTAAAGTCCCGTTTTATGCTTCATTGACGCACTTTCTCGGATTCCGGACGTAGCTTTCGTGCAGAAGCCGTAATAGGCAGCGGGTCAGCGTAACGCGTAGCGTGCTCGCTTGTCTCGGAGCCATCCTGAACAGCATGTTCGGTAGCTTGGCAGCCCCCTCGCCCCCCCCAACCCCGTTTTCTCTAATTGATCGCGCGGCTCGGGCGAAAGAGATCGATTTTCTGACGAGACCCGACCATCGCCGGCCCCGGCTGTCGTCGAGGCCGAGGGCCATAACGGGAAGAGACGGCAATCATCCGACCCATTCTTGTACGTTAGCGGCAGATAGACGACCAGCCAGCAGCCCTTCCGAGTGGACGGACCGGTTCCTCGAGAAGTCGAAACAAACGCTCGCCAGGGGTGTTGGCGTCTTATTCGTCGAATCAACCACTAACCCCTCTCCCGGTAAGGGATTTTATCGAGTCGTAAGGAGAAACCAGCGGGACCACAAACAGGAAACGAGGAGTTCCTAACAGAAAGGAAAAATAAAGTCCGCTGCCTTCACAGAAGTCTGCAGTTCTTGGAGTGATTTTGGAGGAAGTACGTCTACCCATCCCAAACTTTCTAAATGGGGTTCAGCTCAGCAGAAGTTGCCAGATCCACTACATGGATTAATTTCGAAGATGGTGGTCGATTGCGCATCCCTGTGTAGGTGAGGGTAGCTTTCATCTCCTGCACACTCTCCAACACAAGGATTCAGACAGAATCTTGTCCCTGTAGTCAGGGTGCCTCGCCGAAACACATGCGGGTTCGCGCGGCCACCAAAAATGAAACTCCATCCCAGACCCTTGCACTTCCATTACGGTAACGACCCCTTGCCAACGGTTGCTTGTTGTTTCACGCGTCCCCTCCCTCCACAACCCTCGAGTCTCAGCGAAGAAGACTGCATCTTGACTCATTAGTAAAGAGGACATGGCTCAAGTCACGTGGTGTCTGAGCGACATCGTCACGGCACCAATCCAATCGCTCGTGCGTATGGCGTCGGGGTCAAAGGGACACAACACCGGCTAACGTTGCCCTTTAAAACAAATATCCTACCAGCCGCAATTAGTAAACACGGACGCGGAGAAAGGAGAGAGGATCGACTCACGCACGGGCAGAGCTAACTCGCTTGTTTCTTTGACGACAGGTGCTAACGAAGAGAAACTCTGTGCCGACCATTTGAAAAATGTGACCGGTTCGCCTTTCTGCTTGTGAAAATCCCAGATTCGTCATCTTAACTATTCGTCATTAGTTTAACTTTCATAATAAACGGTAAGTTAAAGACCTTTTTAGTAAACAGACAACAGAAGAAGCACCACGATAGATATGAGCCAAAAAAGAGAGAGAAATAAACATTACATTTAGGGTAACACTAACACCCAGCCGGGCTCGAGGCCCGGTATTAGGAACTGGCTTTCAATCCGAGATATTTACCTTAATAGTTCCACCTGTTCCCCCCCCTCGCCACCAGGCGGCGCCCGACACCGCATCCCACAATCCCTCGCAGCCGCACGACGTCGATGAATGCTTGGCGGAGTTCACACGGCAGAGATCGATGGCAGGTCCGTGCGAGCATCGCCGAGTTTATCCGTTCGCATCCTAAAGGTGCCCCGAACAAAAGAGCTCCCCCCCCTCACCAGGGGGCGTGAGGAACGTCCCGGACGAAAGCTGCTTCTGCTCTCACTCTTTTTTTTGTCGGCCGAACCACTTCCGAAAGCCGGAAGTAGAGCAGAAATCGAAACGCGCTCTTTGAGAGGAGGAGGAAGAAAAATTAACATAAACAATCTGCAATTAAAAAAAAAAAAAATAATAATAATAATAATAAAAGAAAATTCTAAAAAGATTTTAAATAAATTCTACAAAACCGGTCTGTCAGGACCCGGATTCCGCGATTTCTTTTCCTAGCCGGCGTTTCAAGTATCAGAACATTTAAATGGAGAAGATATCTCTGTTTATTAAATAAGGGAATCACATCTGGCCATCACTCATATTTCAATTACCGTCTTCACGCTACTTAGCGCAGGCCCACGCGAGACCGTGTTTCTTCTCCTTCACGCTTCCTCACTTCCCCATCTCCCTCTGTTGCTATTTCATTTTTATGGTCAGCGCTTTTGCAGTCGGCTTCCTTCTTTCTTTATTATTATTATTATTATTATTATTATTATTATTATTATTATTATTATTATTATTATTATTATTATATTATTATTATTTATTATTATTATTATTATTATTATATTATTATTAATTATTATTATTATTATTATTATTATTATTATTCTTATTATTATTATTATTATTATTATTATTATTATTATTATTATTATTATTATTATTATTATTTATTATTATTATTATTATTATTATTATTCTTATTATTATTATTATATTATTATTATTATTATTATTATTATTATTATTATTATTATTATTATTATTATATAATTTTAAAAAGAAGAAGAAAAGAAAAACGAGGACATTGGCCCAAGGGGCCGAAAACGCTCGCGCCGCTAGGAATTCGTCAGCGACGTTCACACGGAGTCGGTCTTTACAAATGGCCGACTGAACCCGAACCGGAAGAGGACTGTTCGCGATGTGCAGTAGGAGAAGCAGCAGCAACCCCTCGACCATTCCGGATAGCGCTTTATCAAGAGAAGACGATGGTCTCGTTATTTGCAATAGACTAACAAAGGAATGAGACTGGCACCGAGGCTATGGCATAACAGACGGACCGGGGGAGGGGCCAATGAAATGTAATTTTGGAAAAAAAATTAACTTTGTTATTTCCTTTTTTTTACAAAAAAAAAAAACTCGAATAGTACGCACTCAGTCGTTTTGGCTCTGTTGTCACGTGGTCAAATTATTACTTTCGCTTTGAGTAAAGTTTATCCACTTCGCAGTACGGACCTATCCCAGAGAAGCATTTTTCAGATAGCGCCGTCTGCGGGAAAGTTACCGAGTTTACCAGATTCTTCATTGGTTTTGAAGCAGAAGCGTGAAGAATTAGCAAAACAAAAACAAAGTTATCAGAAGTTCTGGTATGGAAGCG
Organism: Nautilus pompilius; assembly: GCA_018389105.1. Lineage (NCBI taxonomy): Eukaryota > Metazoa > Mollusca > Cephalopoda > Nautilida > Nautilidae > Nautilus > Nautilus pompilius. Next base: position 121,738 of record JACATO010001017.1, read on the forward strand.
AAACAATGGATTGTATTTTTTTTTTTCTTTCTTCTTTTTCCAATTTTGTCGCTGCGGTGTATGTGTTCCCGGAAGCCTACAGAAATTCTCTCTTCCTCCCACCTCACAGATTTGAGAAGGTTCATCGTCTTTGTCTTTTCAAATAGTTCGCGTCGACTGTGACGAATGTCTGCGGAATGTCAGTGTTGGCGACCTTAACGTGTTAGGGAGACGGTATACTTTCTTTCCTTCTTCTCGAGGTTTAATATCCGCATGAAATGGACTGAAGCGATCGCCATTTCACCTGTCTGTTCATGACGAAAGGAAAACAAAAATTGAGATTGCCCCGTAGGGGGGGGGGCGAACGATCTTTATGATGGAGCGGTGGGATTAACTGTGAAGGCAAATAATCCTTCTCGCAACAACTATCCTGAAGATGGCGACAGGAAATTCTTTTCCTGGCGGGCCATAAAAGATTATTTTATCTGCTTGGCAAAAGCGAGAGATGATATTACGTCCAAAAAAAAAAGCGCTGACTGAAGACAGTTTTGTAGGTGCGACCATTTCAGATGTGTAATAAACCTACCAACAAGCAGTTCTTAATGTTCGCCGTCGTTTAGGGTTCAGACAGCCCCTTAGAACTTTGATCCTATCTTCTCGGTGGTTTTTAAGCCCCAATTCACTCTGACAAGTCTCGGTCCCTTCATTAAAGAATAACGAGTAATAGCTGATTATGGATTTTTGCGTTCGCGCTTCGCATTGGATCTAGAAGCGGTAAAGCCACGTGGATGTGATAGCGCACTATCCAGAGAGAAACTAGGTAATTCCCATATGTCGCGCTATTCAGACAGCAGGCATCCATAAAACCGCGATATACCAGGAACTTGTAACTAGTCACGTTTTTGAAGGAAAAAAAATATGGGGGAAAACGTATTTAAAGCAAAACGTAACAACCTTGTACCTTAAAGAGAAACCGGCCATGTTTTCCACGACTAAGTAATTTCCTTACTAATTACTCATGTGTCAGACCGGTTTTTTTTCTTCAGAAATCCCCTTGAGTTGGCGTCAGTAACATTTAACGAATTCTCCTTCGGATATATTTTAAACTCGCTCTGAAGAAAACGTTATAATTCAATTACTGTTTCGTGCTTGTAAATTATCCTTCGGTGTCACAAAAGCAATTTGGAATTGTTGTTAAATTAATGTTGTTTTTCTTTAAAATACATCGAGTTTCAGTTTTTTTCTTGTCGACAAATTAAGGAAAAAATCGATGTTCGCTTGAGCAGAGCTTCCACCTAAGGACACAGAATCGGGCTAATCGATGACAAAAATTCCTTAAATAATGGATTTTGAAGGTTGGTAATTAGTATTTCTGTTGCCAAATTAGCAGGGTTCCTCAGTAAGTTCTTGAAAACTGCGAGGATGAAATTAGATACTGTTAATTAATAGTATGAACAATTATGTTTAATAAAAAGATTATGAAGATATTTATTGGAGTATACACAACCTACTGAAAAATATGGAGTGTAGGCAGGAAGCGCTATGAATCACGGGAACATCTCTGATTTTTTTTTTTAATACTTTTAAACGAATTTGCGATCTTAAAAGTTTGTTGTTGTTGTTGTTGTTTATGTTTACTTTATTTTAGATGTGTTCATTTTTTTTTAAATATTGGCTTTTACCGGCAAGTCCCCTGAGAGTTCCTCAAATTTGCACGGTCTCGTCTCGGCGGGCGCCCCTCCCCATCAATTAAATCTAAACCGTCAGGAGCCTGCATCAAATCCAGGCTGGTCTTCACCGAGTGTTAAGTTCTGCCAGCGACGAGAGGGGCGTTCTGCTCACCGGGAGGTGGCAGCAGCACTCTCCCTCTGAAGGTATCGCCGAATAGATTCTTCTTTATTTATGAAAGAGAACTTTGAATCGTGTGGTTTTACCTGGATGTTCTGCACCAGGTCACGGCGGAATTACTCCAGATTCCCCGCATTTCGATGGTTCAAAAAGTCTCCCAGCTCGAGCTGCGATTTTGGTATTTCGTGGAGGAGCTCAGCAAATCCTTTGAGGCCCTCGTTAACGTTCGGAGTATCCAGCACTTGTCTACCTTCCTATAGCATCTCAGTCAGCGCAGCTCCGTTGGGTCAAACGACGTCACCAAGGTAGCCCCAGGTAATTTTCACGATACAGTTTAACACAGTTATGTCACTTATGCTATATATTGACTCAAAGGGCTTTAGGAGTGGGGGGATATCTTCTGAAGAACACTCAGTCAAAACATAAGGAGAAAATTTACCATAGAACTGATGCCAAAATGTCTGGATTTCACGACTTCCGGTTTGCATGGTTTCCATCGTAACCTCTCGCGATTCGATGAATATGCAAAACTGAATCAGTTTATTTCTACCACTGGTTCGAGCTGAGAAAACCAACCAGATCTGGCTAAAATCCGGCTTCGTTAATCGTTCGATGTGGAACCAACGGTAATTAAGCCCGTGCTTATATTCGCACTATACTATACAGCAGTGGATCGGCGCCTGTACCTCACTTGCAGTATATTAAACCAATCAGAATCGGTCCAACGTTCGCTGCGCTGCTTATACGATAGTACATGACGCCGACAAAATGGGCCTATTGTAGGTTACTTCGATTCCATATCGAGCCACCGCCAGTGGACCGGCCCGGTCACGTTACTCGTTAGTCCATTGATCGTCGTCTTCTTCTCTAATAAAGTTCGGCGGCTACTGAAACGTGTAACTTAACCGACCAACTGACGGCGTTGGTGTCTGCTGGCGTGGGAAAGCTGACTCCTACTAGTTTTATCGCCAAGTACTGAGGACGTCCTGCGAAAGCCGCTCGAAACAGCATTTTCGTCTTATATCTCCCCCTCTCCCACCCGGTTCATTTGAACGTCTCATGCATATTCATTCGAAACATCTTTATCTTTTTAAAATATGTTCACTAACAGCATTAACTATGGACTAATTTGTTTGTTGTTGGAAATAACAGCTTGTGCTTAAAACAATAAATACAAGCGCTATACAGTCGACCCCCGCGTAATCGCGGTTCGGCATTCGCGGTCCCGGTTATTCGCGGAATTTTCCTTAGAACCTATCTAATAACTGCTCGTGGAAACCCCCGCATATTCGCGGAATTGCAAATATCTTCCGCGATTTTTTATGGCTTTTTTCGTGGCAATATATATTTTTTCACACTTTTTAACGCTAAATTATTAATAACAACATAATTTACTAATTTTGTAATATAAATACTTACGTAAATTCAGCAAAATATCAATATAAAAATAAACGCTACTGGCTGGCGGTTGAAAGTAGCCAATCCGAGAGCGTTATTCATTTCTCCTCGCTGCTGATTGGCTGCTGCCCACGAGGCGCTGTCTCAGGCAGATGCAGCCCAGCAGCCCCACATCATCCAAGTTTACCGCGTGTAGCTATCTCGAGTGTTTCGCTGAGTGTTGTATTTTTTATTAAATTATTAGTATATATTTACTTATATTTTTTAAATTATATTTTGACATTTATAGGCATTTTTATGGACCACATCCAATATTCGCGGTTTTTCACTCTTCGCGGGTGCTCAAGGGACGTAACCCCCGCGAATACCGGGGGACAAGCGCTATATCTCCTGAGTTGGGGGGGGACTTTCCTTATCCCCTCCCCAGTAGGAAATAGATCAACAAACGTTTACTTTAATTATTCCTTTAAACAGAGTTGGTGGATGGGGTCTGGAAAAGGTGACTGCGCGAGGCAATCAGTAGGATAGCGTTTAGGCTGGAAGATCCCTCCGATAAGCAGTTCTGGCGAGATGTTCGCCGAGGTTGGCAACCGGAAGTATCGTTTTGCGGGATTACCAGGCAACCGAGTGGAAAACTCGCGCCGCGTCCTCGGCACAGCTGAAGGCTGCTCTCCGCGTCTTCCGACTATGCTTGCCTACGGTCTGAAAATAATCTCATTATCTAGCCACTCTCTCTCTCTCTCTCTCCCTCTCCCTCCTCCCCCTACACCAGCCTTACCGAGTAACAACCGACAGTGCTCCGCCCTCGCCGTATCGATTTCCGGCGCACCGAGAACTTAACATGGCCGCCGCGCTGACTGTTTACACTTCTCGAAATCACCGCTTCTTCTTGACCGTTGATTTTTCAGCTGCGGTCCGACTTAATTACATTTCTGCGGGGCATTTAATAACATATATCGAATTAGTTTTGAAGAAATTGGATAGCCAAGTTTTATTGGTCTTGATTTTCTTTTCTTGTTTTATTTATTTATTTATTTTTTTTTTCCCTTTTTCTTTTGCCTTCCAAAAACGAATAGAATCGGCTTTTATTCATTCTTAGAGAGACGTCGGTAAATTAAGACATCCGAGGGCAACAGTTGGCAAGACGTCCGGCCGTCACGCGCGCAGCCCGGATATTTTCGATTCCTCCTCCCTCTAATCCGTTTGCATCTCGGAGTTATTTATTGAGTCTTTCATCTTCGGTGATTGATCAAGGCTTTGCCTATCAGGTAATAAAATTCGATTTTTAGCTTACACGACCGGGTCTTTGAGAGAAGAAAGGAAGAATGATACACTTGAGTCATCACCTGTGTACAACTCGCTTCAATCTCCGATGGTTTCTAGAAAACATCATGTTTTTGTTGTAAATGTTTTCTGCCAAACAAGATATAGGCGTTAGAAGAATATTTAAATCTCAAGAACAGTCAACAACTGTCAGAGCCAACTACAGACACAAACGGGACAGAAAGTAACAATAAAATGTTAGTCGGCGAAACAACTTTTAAGAATGCTTCTAGAAAATGCTGTATTTGGACCATTGCAGACATTGTATTACTTGTCGTAAAAGGTATGTCTAAGTAAAATATAACAAGTGATGGATTGTTTTAAAACTAGACTTTTCAGAAAATATGTTATTAAGCATTTTGGCATTTAGATATCGATAGGAACGACCGATGATGACCCATGGTCACACTACTGGACTTCCGTTACGGAGAGCTCCAATTCGATTTTCAATGGGAACCTGCAAGTTTAGGCATACCTTGTTGCTATGTTTTTTGTTGTTTTTATTGCTAGTCGATTATCCCCCCCTTCCAACATATAAAAATGAAAAGTTCTAGTAGAGTTTTCCGGTTCACTCGATGGAGGTTCTGCGTTGCACTCTGACCACCGATCGGAAAGAAAAGCTGTCAACGATATCGAGATAACTGCTCATTGGTCACCAAGGCCGATAACCCCCCCCCTCGCACCTTCCCATTTTAGCCTTCCGCTGCGAGGCGTCCTTCTTACACCTCGAAATTCAGTACAGGGCTTCGACAAAAGGAAGAAAACAAACGTGTGACTTCTTATTCTGAAGTTTTGACTTTTATAAACTATTTAACCCATATTGTTAAACTTAGGTATTATTTAGTAGCCAAGGCATGCAAAACATATACGTATTCATAAGTAAGCTATTTTCTAATTGCCATTTATTCGACTGGTTACAGACCCAGATCCGATCTACCCACCATCACCGCTGGCTTCCACTCAAGCGAAAACACGGGTGCTGAAAAAATATGACGACGACCACAAAAAATGAACAGAATCATATTTACACATATGGTTTTATGTTTTGATACCATAAAATCGTAACAACAGTAGATAATTAAGTAACACGAACATCTGTATATTTTAGCATACCTAACAACTGTTAGACGTCACGAGACGTCGATCGGCTTGCCGTGCTTACGAAGGTCGTGATCTTGGGATCTGAAGAGCGGTGCAGGTACCCGTGTTGTCTGATATCTGGTCCAGTACGCCGTTTAATATGGCGATCTATAGCCCGCGCAAGCCATTTTATAGCAAGGTTGATTTTTTTCTTTTCTTATCCATCTCGGTGGTAGAGTCGCCTCTTTAAACTCCATCCTTCTTCGTTAGCTGAATCTTGCCGCGATAACAAACTCAACAAAGATTCCTCTTCTTCTGTTTTTTTTTTGGGGGGTATTAGACTAAAGACGAAGTATATAGGCTCTTGTACATCTCCCCAGGTGTTGCAATAATAATTACTTCTTTTAGTATAAATCCACCCACCCACCCAACTCGAAGGTCGGGGCCCCCACCCACTTTTTCCAAAACTGGTACTGCAAAAGCCGACACGCGTAGACGGTGTCCGCCAGTTCCAACCGCAAGTTCGGTGAAAATTGATGTAATATTTCCCCCGTGATATCCCAAAACAATATAAAACGTTCGGGTCAAATATTTCTCCTAAGCCCCTTCCCCAGTTGAAGACATAATAAGTAAGTAATCGCATTGGCTCAAAGGCAAAACTTCTCCTCGTAAAACAAACGGTGAAGCGAAAAGAAGTAGGTGCAGTCGTCCATCCGGTCCGACCTAAATGTCTCTCACCCTACTGTCTTAGACTCGGGTTACCGGACGTTCGTGGGAGAGAATTACTTCAATAGAATCCTATTTTCAGGAAGAAAAAATGAGTTGAGAAAATCACTTCTTTTCGGGAGCCACAAGACGAATATCCAGCTATTGCTTTACTGCTCTTCGCCAGCTGACATCCTTTCTGTGGTAGGCGTGTGGCTAATCTCCGCTTAGTTTTGAAAATCGACACCAGGGGGGGATTTCCTCTAATGAATGAATGCGTTATGCGCCTACCCCGTCACGCAGGCTTGAAGAAGGACAGAAATCAACAACTCTCTCTCTCCGTGCACAAAACCGTTCCGGTATTTTACTCGCGATCTCTCAATTTTGACTTCTCCACTTCCCTGCGTCCATTATTTCTTTTTGTTGTAGAATTAGAGTATAGAAAAGTTATCTGGAGTTCGAATTCGTGCAGATAACGACCAGGATGCATCTATTTATAGCAAGGGGAGGACAAAATACAGGCAAAGTGCTTCACATGAGAAAAAAAAAGGATATATTATTTGCTAGGAAGTAGGGCTAGTGATTAATTACAACGACGGTTTCGAGATAAAAGAATTTTTGACAAAAGGAAATTGGATGCTATCATTCGAATACATATATGTGCGAAATAACGAACGATTATTCTCCTATATGCAAACGCACGAACATACACACACTGTATAAATTGCCATATTAATTTATTGATTTCTAACTTCATAATGGAATTGCTATCTAGGCAGAATTTACATATTTCTAGTGTGATTATATATATATATTTGGTATTTACCTGGACAGTTATTAATGCAAATTAAGACCATTAGGCAGAAAATGCGCGGCTCTCACGATATTTGTCCGTTTACTCCAAGGAAAGATCCGTGCAGAGTCGACGCCAAATCAGCAGAGATCTCGCGGATTTGTGGCGGAAGTTCGCCGGGTCGAATGCCAGTCACCGCTGCCACAAAGCGACCTGGGGGGTTCTTCAACAGTGACACCGCGACCAGAACCAGTCATTATACACTGGTGAACCACCAAGATTCCCCTGTGTAATAGAAATGAGCCCAAAGAACGGTCCGACATCATTCCCGCCGACCTGGCTACGGAGGGCGTGTGAAATTCCCCTTTTGTCAGGTGGAAGTAACAGTTGTGTTCCTGAGAAGATTCTCGAGTACTGCTGGAATGTAGACTCTTTCGATGAGTTCGGCGTTTTTTTTTTTTAATGTACACCTGCAGATTTCACCTGGGTTTGGAGAAGGCATTCGTTTGCGATATTTTCAGCCCACTGTCAAATACTCAGAAAAATAGGGTGTCAACGTGACTATTTTAAAGACATCATTTCCCCTTCTAATGGTAAGGCATAGATTCGGTGCCAGTAGTCCTTCTGGAATGTCACGCTACAGGCCACACCTCTCCGTGACAATAGGGCACCTGCGGGAAAGTATCTGGATAGTCAGCTGAGAGCAGCCCATCCCCTCAGCCCACCAGTATGATAGAACCAAGGGAAGTTCTTCCGTGCACCAGACAGTGTTACACAACAGTCTGGTCGATTCACTGCCAGACGCTGGTAAACGACTGCTAAAGTCAACTCGACCAGGTTCTAGCGGAAAGGATTTTACCCCGGTGCTTGTCTGTATTCTCTTTTTATCTATAACGAGCTAATATACTGTGATGAAGATAGGTGGGGAAAATTATTACATGCCCAGATGCTTATTAGATTTTTAGTCAAAGAGATAACGGGTGATGCGGCAGATCACGAGCGAGACAGAATAGAATGACTGCATATCACCGAAGATCCAGTTTGCACACCCATCATGCCATGGTTACGGGATATTTTTCGCTCCCGTTTGGAGCCTACGGCGGGGTACTGTAGTGAAGACGATGTAACAGCTGATGCAAAACAGGGTTCGGCAGGATTGGCTAGACCGACAGATCGGCGGTTTTGCTCCATCCTATAAAGCGCTGCGGGAGGAGGAATAGGTGAACTGGATGGTTGGAGGGGGTGGTGGTGATGTTGTTGTTTTGTTCTAGCTGCAGTTTCCGCCAAGAGAACTGGTCGCACAGACCGCCACCGTCCACGTACCGCCGGAGCTGCTAGCCGACTACGAAAAGAAAAAGAACTTCAGGATGTTTACGACATCGGGTCGCACCGTCAAACCCGTTGTTGGCAAACCGTTAACGTGGACTGCCGTCAGAAACTGACAAATTAAATCGTGTGACCTTTCGAAGGAAGAAAAGAAAAGGAAAAAAAAAAAAAAATATATATATATATGGCTGGCATGAATCTTATACGGTTTCTGGCGGATTAGGTGAGGATATTTCTCGATTCTACGGCCTACCATCACCTATACATTGCAATGTCCGATGTCGGACCGATTGAGTGCACCAGCTGTTTTTTTTAACTGATACTGACGTGTTTCGAGTCACTGTCAAGTAGCGATTCTGTAAACGTTTGTGGCCGTATCTGCGTCGTCACGCGGGGCGCTGATGACACGAGGAGGACAGGGGAGGGAGGGAGAGAGAGAGAGAGAGAGATTAATTTCACCAGCGTCGTGTTAAATGGCACATTTCTCGACTCCTGGTATAGGCTTTTAGCACGCGTGCTTACTGCTGCACATTGATATATATGTATATATGACGGACATCCGATCGTGACTCCGAAAAGGATTTTTCAACGAAAATAAACCGATCAGAATAAATGGAATCGGTTTCCAGGCCTTTTGCCAGATGCTCTCCCCATTGAAAACATCGGGGGGGGCAGGAGGGGGGAATAAAGCGAGATTTATTCCCATGATTATTGGAAAAATGGTCTATTTCTGTGATTATTGGGAACGAGAGCAGCTGACCGAGTCTGTCTGTAACAGCTGGAAAATTCGTTTCCGCGGTGTTAATTTCATGGCGATGGATGACTATTACTTCGGTGGGGGGGGGGAGAGATTTTTCTTATAGGAACAATCAAACCAGGGACCACGCCTATCCGAATTCCCTCCAAGCGGACGGACGGACTATCCACGGGTACTTTCTCTCGGCGCTGGCTTCGTGCGGGGACCCGGGGTCGGTCGGTCGGTCGGTCCTGAGATGGAACACCGGCCGCCGAGTCGTGTCGGGCAGAGAGCGGTCGATACGTGTGTGTGGGGGGGGAGAATGGCGTCTGGACGGACGCGAGAGAAGGAAGTCAGTCGGGGCTGTTTTGCGTGAGTCTACTGGAGATGGTGACGGGGCAGCGAGCGGCAAAAGCGCTGGATCCGATCTCGCTCGTCGCCTTCACGCCTTTTACCTCGTTGATTAACTTCGCATGTTCCGAGAAGGCGAGGGCGGGCGGGGGGGGGGGTGGCCTCCCTGGCTCGGTACCCAAGGAAAGAGGGGGGTGTGGACAAAAAAAACCGGGATCTCTCGATCTCTGTCTCATTTTCACGTTTCTGCTTTTACACGTTCCCCGGTCTGCAGATCTACTAAAATTAAGACGGAAATTAAATATATATAAATATAAATATTATTTATTTTATTATTATTGCCGAAGGACTTTTTGTCTGCGGAAGACATCCACAGAGAGGATTAATTATTTATTTTTTTTTGTTGCAAGCAGTCGGTTATTCTCTGCCCATGAAAGAAAACACTGCCATATTATCCCTTCACTTCTTGGCATCTCTCTCTCTCTCTCTCTCTCCCTTTTCCGCAAAGCTGTTATACCCAAATCAAAGGAAGCTTTTGTTTGTTTCCGCGTACATTAGGTCTAAAAAAAAACAAACACAACTGTAAATCGGTTTCTCTAATAATCGCCTAAGAGTTGATCATTCTCCTTGTTTATATGCATCGCGATCTCAGGCATCCCATAATGCATCAGCCACCGAAACGTTGACAGTGAGGATATTATTTGAATTAATTCGTCTCTGCTGATTTTTCGTTTGGATTCAACTTGATAGTAACGAAAGCTGAATTTTCGTCTTCCGTCCCGTACTCAGCGGGAATTCGTCTCCATCTTGTGCCATTTGCAGGAGCGACTGTGCTGGGTCTGCGGACGTGTCCGCCCGTGGACATCAGAGGTGCTTGCATAACCGCTGAGCAGGCGTTTCCGGCGAAGCGCGGTCCTCCTTGTGCAGAGCACCTGCGATCTCTCTCTCTCTCTTCTCTCTCTCTCTCTCTCTCTCTCTCTCTCTCTCTCTCTCTCTTCATCTCTCTCTCTCTCTCTCTCTTCATCTCTCTCCCTCTCTCTCTGTACTGACATCATCTCTCTCTCTCTCTGTACTGACGTCATCTCTCTCTCTCTCTCTCTCTCCCTCTCTCTCTGTACTGACATCATCTCTCTCTCTCTCTCTCTCTCTCTCCTCTCTCTCTCTCTCTCTCTCGCGGGTTGGCCCCAATCGCCTGAAGAGTCACTGCCCGTGCTAGGTCTCTCGCTGATAGGGCTTGTCAGCATCCGTAGTACACGACTCGCTTGATCGCCGGGGATTCGATCGCATCTTTCTGCTTGGGCAGCGTGCCCCTTCAGTTGCGCCACTACTGCTGCATCCGCCCAGACGGCAGTACCCGACCGATAAAGACCCCGTGTGAGGGCCCTGAAACCGAATCAGCTTTTCCCCGCAGCGCGCAACGAGTGCCACAAAAATCATCCAATCGCAGTCTTCACTCTTCGTCAGTGCTGCCTGGCGGCGATGGTCGGGTAAAACGAGTCATTCGTGATCGATGGGGTACGTGCGTACGCCGTCTATCCCTCACCCCTCCCCACCTCGGGCCGGCCCTTCCCGTCCGCGACCAGGGGGGGAAAACGATTTCTCGGTTTCGGACTGTGAATGTCGGCGCGGAAGGAAGAACCAACTCGACACAACAGCCGAGAATGAAATCGGGACGGAGGCGAAAGTTAGTCACGTGTTACGTTCCGCGGAGGGGAGATAACTCTTCAAGCGCTTACCTCTCCGCCCTTCACCGCCGTATTGACGTTAGAGACATCTCTATAAAATAAACTGCGAAACAAAATCTTCATAGTTTAAACGTCAAAGAAATTAAGTTTCTACTCTTTTCCCCAGATGGTCCACCTTGTTTTAAACCAAAACAACAAAAAACCAGGTGTTGACTCTCCAAGTCAATTATGTTTATCATAGACGCTTTTATCTCTCATCCTATTCTCCTCGCTACGTTTTCGTTTTGCGAAATATTTCTTTCCTTCTATTTTCTTCCTCTTCTTTGTCGTCGAAACCATTATGAATCAATGTTTAGCTCCCCCGTTCCTCGCACTTCGTAGACTCATGCATATTTATGCAGTCGAAGATACCAGCCGTTGATGATTTTGCTATTCCCCGTAGTATTGTGCATTCTCCGTCATCTGTTATAAGTCGCATGCCGCTCCCCCAACAGGCCTAAGCTATTACTCACCAATATCTCATAGCATCCTCTTCAGCCGCCTGATCAATTCCCTTCACGGTGTCACCCTCCCCCTCAGCGTATCGTTGTTCCCATTTCCCTGACATCTTCCGAACCATCTTCACAGCCATTTCCAGCTACGGCAACAGTTTTACTGGATACCCAGACGAAACTGTTTACTCGCATTTTGTCAGAGCATCTCTGCAATATTAATTACGTTGAGGATATTGCATGCGGTATCTTTGTTTCGTTGTTAGCTGTGGTCTTTTATTTATTAAGACTTCTACTTTACTTGTCAATAAATGATTCTCCTCCTCTCTCTCTCTCTCTCTTTCTGTGTGTACTAACGCCATATCTCTCTGTACTGATGTCATCTCTCTCTCTACTGTATAGCTGTGTTATTTATATATATATATATTTATTTAATTGTAGGGCTATTTCTAAGCATGTAATTCTCATTAATACATAGCCAATAAATATGTCCAAGTAATAACTTGCTGTTGGCTAATTTTTTCGCCTTCTTACTCCATCCAAGAAGTACTCAATTTAGTTTAGCCTATTGGACAAATTACGGCTTAATGCAATACTCTCCCCTCTCCTCCCACCAAAAATACATGAACTTTGCTATTTCACCTTCTTTACTCCTGTTTTCAGCTCCGAGTCACTACAAAATAGATTTTTAAAAAGTAAATAATAAAAGATTTACTTAGATTCAGCAGCGATACAATTTAAAGTTCGCACAAGCGGGAACTTCCCGCTCGACACGGGATCTGTTATACATGGGACAACTAATCTTTAAGAAGGAAATGGCCATCCACCCCAGCCAAGAAGAAAGAGTCCGAACACAACCGGAGTGGAGACAAGTTTAAAATGTACCCAGCGTTTCGGTATGACCTAAGACAAGTCGGGCGAGATTAAGAAGATTAGTAATAAAGACAAAGAAGGGGGGCGTGGCTATCGGGCATCGGTCTTAGACTGTCGTCAAGGAGAGACTCGACGATTCGGTACAACACCAGGTCCAACCTTTTGCCATTGTTTCTTGAAGTCTTGGTGCTTTGGACACCATGCGATTAAACGACGAGAAAGTTCGCCCCGACAGCTGAGAAATGAACCCGGGTGTTGTTTTGGAACTGTGTTTCCGATGTTTAATACCACAACAGCAGGAATCTTTGGCGCGGGGGGGGGAGGATCCCTCATCTTTAAAAGACAAAAAGGCGTCCGAATAGAACACGACTCTCAAGACAAGTCTTTGATGACGTCATTTTGTTTTCTTCAAAGCGAACCGTATACAATTCCCATGATATTTATCAGTTAGATTTTCAGATGGCCTCTGTTATACCGTTTGGGCAAGAACTCCCAGACAAGCCACGCACCAAAAGAAAAACTTGGATTAATTTTTTTTTTTTCTTTTACGAAAACATATTGTCAACAGAAAGATGGCATTGCCTCCGGAAGCTACGACGTCAATAGAAGAGCTCTGAAATTAGCTGACGCCTTTAGTTACCGCCCCTCGTTTGTTGCCTGCTCTTCTCTGCTCTAAAGATCCTTCGCATTCTTCAATAAAACCGTTCGCCGGGAAATTAACCGATTTTATTTTACACTTAAGCCCGAATATTCTCGCTTCTTGGTTTCTTATTCGTGAACTCGCCGCAGTAGTTTCGCCATTCGACGCGGAAGTAATTTACCTGAGAATTAACTATCCGATCGAACGTCAGGCTTGCGCTTGTACGCCTCTTTTCCGTCTTGAATCATGTCTCAACCAGACTGACAGTCGTTACGATTTCACCGGAAGTCCACTGCCATTTTTATCGTTTGGACAAAAATTCGATCGATGCTAAACGCTTTCATTTGAAGATCGACGATCGAGCGTTAATAAAAATTGTGCATTGTCTTCAGTTTTTTTTCCTTTTAGCCCTCGCCGAATCCGAAACAGTGGCCAGTGCGTTGATAAGTGGAATCATTTTTGTTCTACTGGCCAAGCGGACAAACAAATTAATTATAACGATGGGGAAAGCAAGATTACTTCATTACGGATGATGACATGCTTCCCTTGTCTCGCGTCTCGGTTTAAGACAAACTCCGTCACAATGTTTTCGTGCTGTCACAGTCAAAGGACTAACCGGAACTCAGAAGAAAAACATTAAGCTGAGACGGCTGTTCGCTTATCGCTATTGTTGAGTCACAAGGGCTTGGCTAGCAGCGAATGTTTTCATTCGATATGATCGTGGCCCGCCAGTGCTCGGTCAGGCGTGACTCCGTTTTCCATGTGGCCCGACCGTTTGATCTAAACTTTAATCTCTCCAGCCATGCGGATTCTAGTCCGTCGACAAAACCGTCTTCGTTCTGGTCTGCCAGGAGTAGATTTATACCACCACAATGGTGACTTGTTATCGTTTAACACTTTTTCTTTTAAAACATTGTTCCATCTTTGAGATGTTCGTGCGAGATTAGAAGTTTACCTGTTTGGCCAGATAGTCCGGCAGAGCTTGTACAAGCCCAAACCGGTATGGACCAAGTAGACCACGTGCCATGCTGGTAACGGACTTGGGAGTCCCGTACTTTAGAAAGGTGCGAAATCTGGTCAAAATGGTAGCGAGAAACAGAGCTTCTGGGGGGGGTGATTCGTTTCGATGTCTGGTGTCGTGGATACAGCAGAAATGGCGAGGTTTTCTACAGGTTGATTCGTCTAAGTGCGGAAACGGGACGAAGGGAACGGCTCCCGACGGGAATAAAGAGCAGGACGTGATTTTGATGGCAAGGTGCGCTCCTGACTTCTGTGAAGTTTGTGAGAAGGCGTCCTCACGTACATAAGGTTCGCCCGCAAAAATCCAAGGCGATTAGGACCGGGATGGATTATTATTATATTAGGGTGCCGAGTGAGACTTAGTTGTGACGAACGACGTGGCTGATCGAATGGACAGCGTCAAACGTCGTCCCGCCGCTGCGTGCGTGTTTGATCGGCTTGGTTTACTCCGTAGCCATGTACGCACGATAAACTCTCATCTCTGTGTTGATCGCGACTCCTGCATCGCAAGGCTATAACAATTCCTGTAGGGGAATCGCCAGCCGACATTAGAAGGATCCTGTTATCACTGGCTTACATAAAAAGAGAGAGGAATGAGAGGAGACGGTTACTTCATCAAAAATCAGTTAATTCCACCTCGAATAATATAGATCATTAGTGTCTGAAGCATTTGGAAGTTACTCGGCGTAATGAACGAAGCGGGATTGTATCCAGAGGTCAGCAGTCGCGAAGAAAAGATAAATAAAACAGCAGAAGATGGACAGGTAAATCCGGCAGGATAAATGCTTGGTGTTACAGGGATAAACCTACGATTTGTCGACTTTTATCTTGGTTTTCCTATCTTCCAGGAATTCTTGCCAATAAAAAATTTAATTTATCTTCAGGGTTACGCGAAGCCGAAGGATTAAAGATCCTTTCATGAACAGGCTCAAAAACGGAAATGTTGCTTCTTCCACTCGCATAACGCCGTTCATTACTCGCGGTGTGAGAGTTCCAGCTACTCTCTGCCCTGTTTATCTTTCACAGTACGTCGCCATTCGGCACTTGTAGTAAGTGCTAGCCCTTCGTCATTCGCCCAGCGTGACGCCAACGCACTCCTTCCCGCAAATGACGTCATCGCAGACTCGACTTAAGGATATAAGCGTGTGATTCATCGCGCACGTCTCCTTTATGAGTTCATCGCAGATGCCGGTTCCAATCGGATCGCCAGTTGGTCAGAACGTGTGACGGAAACGAGGCGAGCGGAGAAAAAAGAAAAATTTTTTTTTTTTTTTTTCTGTTAAAGAAGAACCGGAAGGAAAATGTCTGGCACAGTTAAATGAACAGCTTACGTGGGTTTCCCCCCCCCACGAAATAAACAGATCGCTGATATTCTTAACGTTTTCAGCAGCGCGGAGCTCATCGCCAAATCACCAGACAACAACGGCAGCTCGGTGCGCAGAATAATCAATATTACAGCCCCGTATGGTAACAATGTGGCACTTACCAAATGCTGATAGGAATGAATGAGAGCTCCACCGCGCGGAAAGGTAAATTCATTTAAAAAGTGAATTTTTAATCGCCCCCTGAAGGCGACGTAGGAATAAACGCTGTAATTTTCCCAAAATTAAAGTTCTTATTAAGTTTCCGGAACCGAGAGTGGTCTGAATATTAGAGTATTTCACGAAATCTTCCTCGTTCCCAGCTGCTTATGGGGTAATATAGCTCAATCATCGGGTTAGTCTCTCTTCTAGAGACTGGTGAACGAAGAAACACCAATATATATACAAATTGAGATACATATTATTATACGAAGCTGGACGCACCTTTTTATTTAGTGGTCGCTGTGGAATTATTAAGGACATAATTTATAATTTAGCTGCGTAGAGGACGACGATGCTGTCAGGTCTCGCTCACGGCGGTTGCTTATTATCGACTGCTCTCGCCATCGTGCGTGACGAGTTGCGTTTGACGGCACAGATTAGGTTCTTATACGGGTCCTACGGTTCTAGATTTGGCTGTCCCGACAATAAATCCATCTGGCCAAAATTTGGATGTTTCATATTCGATTACGTATAGAATACCAATGTAAAAATGTCAGCATCACCTGGCCGGAAAACAGGTGGATCTCGCGATCGGGGCCGGCGACAAAGTCTTTTTTTTTCTTCGAAAGGACCTTGGACACATACATCGAGGAACTGTGGCAAATATTGTCGCAATTTCTCCAGATGCAGAGGCTTGGAAGGCTGGCCACAATGGCTACGTCCGCGCCAGCCGTCGTAATTAAGTCGATAACGTCGTCCCACGCGAAGGAAATAATTAAAATTAAAGAGAAGATGCCGCCGATCAAACGGTAAACTCAACCGAAGTTAGAGATGGTGTGTGTGTGTGTGTGTGTGTAGCTCATAAAAAGAGCATCTTGTAATGGTCTGGTCAGAGGACAAAAACCTGAAGTTCGGATGGCGTCTACTCTTCTTCAGCGTCCAGATTTCGTTTCGACATTTCACTCGTATAAATGGTGCCGGGGTTAACACCTATCAGAAACCTTCAACTTTGAAGTGTCCAGTCTACGGTACGGTCGAGTACGGAGGTGGCAGCGTCATGGTGTGGAATGCAATCTGGAATAGTGGAAAGACAGGAATTGGCTTAAAGAAGAACGCTTCAGTTTTTCCGTATACATTGCCACTGTAAACGCATATCCATCCCCCTATCTTTGTAGCAAGACATGCTGAGATTCCACCCATGTATTCTGCAGGAGGATGGCGCTACCACGACTTCTGTGTGACTACTCTCCGAAAGAGAAATCGACGCGCCCAACTTTAAACCCAAAGTCTTGATACAAATCTGATCTACACATGTTGGAGAGTCTGGATCGCCAGCTGAGAGCACTCTGTCCACGTGCAGCAAATATGATCGATTTCAGATCGATAACATTCACCAGACAATAATACAAAATCTTGTTCATTCATGGCCAAAGGAGGTTCTTTTGTGCTGCAAAAGTTGGTCTTGATTCTGCGACCAAATCTTGATGCGGGTCTTTCTCAGCAGTCCACTACGCCAGCAAGGGGGTGTCTTCCAAATAACTGGCATTTACTTAGGATATTTAAATCTTTCTCTCAGCAGGAGCATCCAGATTCTACTGATGTAGATCTTGCTTTGGTGCCAAGTGATATCAACCGATTTCACAGTACCTTCGTGGACGACTTTAATCTTGAATTCCTTGCAGAATCGGGCCAGGCTTTCCGGCTGATCCTTCGAAAGCTTCCATACAGTTATTCGCAAGGATGAGGTAGAAAGAGACAAGCTCACAGCCGTACCTTCGGTCACTTTATAGATAAACCACTTGGACTATTCGAAAAGTAGAAATGCCTACTGCAAACATTATCGCACACCTAAACAAAACAACTTTTAGGGCCACACCCTGATGATGCCGGCAGAGGAAAGATCGTCAAAATGTAGGTTGGGAAATGGCCGGACCAGCCGTCTAGGTTCTATGGGTAAAAATTCCCTGCTTTTATCTAAATAATTATCCGATGGCTTCGCACCATTAGTCGTCCAAGATGTCACCTGGTATGAAAATTTTACACATGTATCCATTCTTCCTTATTCTATTTCACGAGAGCAACAAATAAAGCGATTAAGTCAAGTTATCTTTTTAAATTCCATATCCATCCGGGACTTTTTAAATTCTTCTGTTCGCAATATCTTTATCTCTAAATGCAATAAACCAGTCTCCCAGATCTCCACTTTCTCTTTTCAACTTCTGGCCGTATTTTAAAAGCCTAGATACAAAGCGTTCTATATAAACACTCACCGGGAAGTATTCCATCGATCTTATTGATTGCAGCGGAGTGCTCCTCAGACGGGGTTTTTATAGAAATCCGCTTTGAAAGGTTTGACGAACGTGAGAAAATAGTTATCCTTTGCATATGTCGGCTGCTGGCATCGCCTCCGGCTACCGGGCAGACGTGACACATCACAGAATATCCAAGTACAAGTGTCAATTTAAGTTTATTGGAAATTTCTCCGGACATTCAAGAGATTTCCGGAGAAATGGTTAACGTGGCTATGAAACCGATCTTTCTTATTTCTCCTATGTTTGTTTATTTGTGTTCCCTTCAAAATGCTTTTATCAACATATTAGACACGTACCGGCTCGGCGTGATAAGATGTATAATGCAAATTAGATTTTCCGTGTATTTCTCGGCGTATGTATATGTTAGATTTCCTGTCGCCCCCCGAAAATTCCTTTTGCGTTTCAAGTATCCCTAGCCGTGTCTGTGGAGGATGCTAAACTGAACCGTTCCGACTTATCAAGGTACTATGCGTAATGACCTTCAACGTGTTATCGGGGGCCCTAGCAACGCAATACGATGAGAGATTTCTTAAAAGGAATACCATTCCAAGCGCCAGCGGAACCGTGGCATGGCATTAATTAACGTAGGTCTTCGGGAAAGAAGATTCATTTCCTACCAATCATCAGATACCGGGCTGCGCTCTTATTGTTGTTTCCGTAGTTACGAGCGACGAACGGTCGTCATGACCCTGCATCGATACCGTTAGCTCCCTTTCTTGCTTCCTGGCAATAAAATGATAACGATGCACATATGAAGACTGACCCCCCCCATAAAAAAATGTAAATAATTCAAAACAAATCTGTAATTTTGTTTATTCGTTATTATTTCATTTTTTAAAATAATTATATAAATATATATGCATTTTCCTGTTTGCTTTAGCCAAATAATCACTCGGAGAAAGAAACCTTTCTTCCTTAATGAAGTGGCGCGCCTGCGCCGTTATTGTGTACCCATAATGCCCTGCTACGCATGGTTATTAATGGTTTCCTTCCACATAAGTTTTATTGTTTGTTTTTTTTCCTTTTTTCTAAACACAGCCGTCGTTTTACTGCATTCAATGCCTAAAGGAAAGTTGGAATTATCAACGCAAGAGAAGGTTACCTTAGGACCGTTTAGCGAACTTAACGATAGGTGTCGCTCGCTCGATCCATGGGCGCTGAAGTGATCGCCAGAGGGCGTTCTAATGTACGCCGTGCGAAATATGGTTGCGATCTCTGAGACGAAGTTATAAACGAAAGTATTCGAACATAACACCGATGAGGTTAGATTTTAGCGATGGTTTTAAATCTGCGATTGTCGTCTGCTCTCGGCGATCAGCGAGGAGATAACGTCGATCGCGTGCAGTCGGTCGGGCGTGATGGCTGATGGAAATGGTAGACGATGGCCTTTCGGTGTCAGGAGCTGGCTGAAACTCTAGCTGGCGGCGGCGGCGGCGGGGGAAACGGGGTAAAGTTCTTAACGACCTCTTAATTCTTAGACACCACTCCGTCTCCAGCTTCCAGATTGTTTCCGACGCCGGCAACTCGTTCGTTCGCGTTCTCTGAAAAAAATAGGGAGTCGCTGTCTTGGTGGAATCTCCTGCTTCAAACCGCCGCGGCAGCCATTTTAGCCCGGCTTCAAGTCGCATCGATCCCTCGGGCATTGCGCGTGCTAAGTAAGCCTAAACGATCGACAAAGATAAGGAGAGAAATTCGCAACTATCTGATTAACGACGGCTGCTCGCGTATACACGTATCTCGTGGTCATGGAAACCGTTCGTTTCCAACAACACCGCCAATAACCCTCCCTCTCTCACTCCATCCATCCATCCACCCTCCCTCCCAGTCACGTCGGCGCAGAAGGACGGACGTCGACGCGACGGATGTAAACATACGCCGTGAAAAGTAGTGCCGCGACTTTTTTTTTTTTTTTACCGAGCAGAAACATTTGTTTCATCTCGAGTAAATTTGCGAAAGGCGCAGTACCTCCATGGATAATTAAGCCATGTTTCTAGCCCCCCCCCAGACCCCCTCACGTGTCGAAGTTGTTATCGGTCGGCGGTCTTTGATGACGGTTTCCAACGGCAACCAGTCACGAGTTGCATTTCGCGTTACGCGTCGTGCAATAATGATTCACAGCCGGCTGACGTTAAAAAAAAAAAAACTGGGTGGTTCGAGTTATCGGCCTTCTCGCATTACCTGGTTCCTTGTTTATCCGCTGTGCGCACATGCCGGGGTCCAGCGGTGGATTACGAGAAAGAAAATATTTGCACTCGAGGCTTCCGAGAATAAATGCGATTACTTTGCAGTCTGCCGTCACGTCTATTAGAGCCACAACTGGTCGGATTAGTTTAAACTCTCGTCTTGAATGGGGTTAGTTAATATTAATAGACGCTAGTATAAGCGGTGGTAATAACAACGATACGTCCATTGACTTCTTTAAAAATAAATCCGTTTTAGAAGTATAAAAAGAAAGAGTATTTGCTGTCTCCTGACTTTTTAAGGGACGGAGATGTAGCCCCATCCCCCGCCGCCACCATGTTTGACATTCTGACGACCTGGGGAGGGGGGTTTTTTGGTCATAATGGCTGCAGAGAAAATTCAGAAGGAAACATTATTTTTGGAAGACGGGGTTGGGGGTGGTGAGATGGAAGGATCTCGCTACCGGTCATATCCGAGAAAAGAAATGAGTGGATGTTGCACAAATATTACCTGTAGCAAAGCGATAGACCGGGCGCGGTTTGTTCCCTATTTCAGAGAATCTCCGGTTACCTGGTCTAAGCTCGCAGACATTTTCGTGACGATATGATCGGAGTTCATTTTTAAAGGAAAATTCTGGAAAGAAACACATAGATGTTATATATATATACTGGTGTCATACCGTAAACATCTAGGGGGGGGCAGAAGTATAAGGAAAACACTGGCGACTAGACATGAAGAAGTATTTCTTCGTTAATTGTCCTGGGCCCATAAAAGCTGAGGCTTTTTTTGTAAAAATTATTGCCCCACTTTTGACGATCTATCTATCTCTTCTCTCTTTTTTTTTTCTCCTTTAGGTGTCATAGTATATGCATCCTGACTGGTGGGCAGTCTGAAAAACCTGACCGGAACTGATGGGTCACCTCTAGAGTTAACACGAAAACCTGTCCTTACGCTTCGCCGATAGGAGTCGCCACCGACAGACAGACCGAAGCAATTACGTGCATGGGGTTTAATTCGCTGGAATCGATAAAGTTCTCGAAATTATTTTTCCGCATTACTAAAGGATCTTTTAGAAAAAAAATAAGAATAATAAAGACGGCCATTAAATATGTACACGCCGTAATTGTGCGTAAAATGTCAGAAGATAATTAATTTCCATATCTCGGAGTATTAATATATCGCGTATAGATGGTTTTGGGGACGACTTTTAGCGAGAAAAATGGACCTCGGCTATCCGGTCTAATTCATCGGTGGCAGTAAATCGATGATGGGTTTGTAAACACATCTTAATCATCCGGAAACGCTACAGCTTTAAGAGATTTGCGAGCCTCGTAGTGTGGATTAAAGATGGTGGCGCGTCCGGCCGGCCGACAGCACGCGCGCACGCGCACAATACATTAGACCCTGACCGCGTTGCTAATTTCACCCATTCCAACCCAGCCCCATCCCCCTGTTCCTCCCCCCCCCACCTAGATCCCCCATCTCCCTTTCCAGACGACTAGGGCTGAGTCCCGCACGATGTGTATGTGTGTGTATATATATAATAAAGTCGAGTGTTCAGGACAGAACGTAAGACTGTTGTGGGCGGGTCCTCTCCCTCGCCGGAAATTGCTCTCATCATCCCCACGTGCTCTGTCGCCGTAACAATCCGTCATGGTGACTGACAATTGCTTAATAAAACATTTCGTTGCGGAATTTATTGAATAGTTTCCTCGGCGCTGCGTTCCATTACGCCAGATATTCCGATGAACCCTGTCGTTTATTCATCATTTATTTTCTCGTTAAAGTACCGCTTTCCAATTAGATTGCGGGACGTCAAAACGGATAGTAGCGACAACGGATAAATATAGAAGAAAGGGCTGTCTGCGTCCTATCTTAATGGTATCCTGGTAGCTCTCCCTCCTCCACCCCTCTCCCAAATTTCATAAGTGGGGGTTAGAGATTAGCCGTCACAGAAATTCTTTTAATTATATTTGTCTTCGATATGCGCGCGCCAAGAAATCGGAGATGCACGGGAGAAGATGCAATTAAAGGAGCTCAGTATCCAAATTAATGTATAACCGGTTACCGTAAAACAATCGCAAAGAAGCTTAAAATGCGGACGTTCGTATGCGATTTACTGGTGTCATTCTCACGCCATATGCTGTCTACTGGGAAAGAGTTTGGTCTTTTTGCAGAATTATATATATATATATATATTCAAAGTTTATGTTACCAATCGCGTTATATATCGTCCCCAGTCGGCCGCGATATAAGGGGGTGAGCTCTATACTGAGTAGGAAAATTACTGGTGTCATTCTCACGCCATATGCTGTCTACTGGGAAAGAGTTTGGTCCGCCGGGTCTCAGCTGGATGCGATACTAAAAAGAAGGAAAAAGAGGGTGTGGAAGGGGCAGGTAGAAGGAAAATCCTATTGTGAAACAAACACAATGGTCAACCGGCCCCCTTTTCGTTCTATTTTTAAAGTTTCACGTGACCTGTACCAGCATGACATCATCTCTTTTATTTGCGTTATACTTTCGGATGCTACTTTGTAAAGAAAATCTGTCGTTAAAGTTTTGTTGGAGACCTGTATTCTTTCCTATTAAATCACCTGCCCAGTTTTGAAGATATATATAAATGTGTGTGTGTGTGTGTGCGTTCTTTTTCTGTACTCTGCGGCGCGGTTATGTACATTTCGGTCTCGTGACCGGCCGCCTACGTGAATGACGCGGGACTCCGTCAGTCTGTCAACAAGCGATGCCGCTTGCACCCACCTCACCGATGAAAGGAATTCGGCCTATTCTCCTTCGTCATTCCCCTCTTTTGAGGCGGTTCGAATGTTGCCGCGCCATCTATCCACCGAGCCTCGGCCTGATTCGGGCCACACAAAGGAAAACAGAACCTGTTAACGACAATTCTCAGTCTGTCTGGTTCTCAGCCGTTCTGCGCCCGTCATCGGACCCATTACTCAATTACGAAAGCAATCAATTATTCAAATGTTTTTAACCATCACCAGTCTGTGTAGCGAGGCGGCTTCCCTGTGATCCCCCACTCCGGAGAGAATGGTATTTAGGTTAAACGATAATAGATACTTGGCCATTTTTTAGACAGACTACGTACGCTACCTCTATAAATACAATGTGTACGTACAGCCTACTAATTGTTAACGTGTGCTACCTGTATGCTAAGTATCGATTGTATATATCTTACATACTAATTATCGAACGTAATGTGACCTTTGTAATCAATATGTAAATATTCTGTCAGCTTACCAAGGGCTTATTTATTCTGTATATTATTCGTTTGAGGCATTTATAATTTATTCGGCACATCCAATATGAATTTATTTACCCGACTCGCCTACTGTTGTTTTAAGATAGATACTAATGCAACCCTATATTCCGGGGTCTCCAACAACCTTAGTGCATCTTGCTGAATCGCCGATGTCGGTAGGACTAGAGATCACTTTAAGAATTTGCGTGCGCAGCCACTGCGGTTCAATTTCTCCTGGTCGATTAAGGTCCGCTTCGCGTGGTAGGTTCTCACGATACGGCCGGCCCCATATACTGCAGTCCTCCTGCTTCTCACATTAGAGTGGAGAAAGAGAGAGAGAGATAAAACGGACAAAGGAAGTACATTTATTTTTAAAGTCTGAGCGAACTGGGGAAACCTATCACCAGGGCAGGTGGGTCGGTGGGGAGCCTCAGTCAGACACCCCCCCCCCACTGCCGCCACGTGCCCGCCCACTCGTCACGGCCAGCAACGGAAGAACCGAAACCGAAAATCCATCTATTCCCGTTCCTTCGAAATATATATATATATATATATTCCCCGGTGCCCATGCGATTCACTGCCTCTGTTCGATGAGTGAAGCGTCCACCACCGATTCTAAGTCGGTTTTTGGTTTTTTCTTACTGAAGCGAGAATTTTCTTCTTAACTTTTAATCTTGCGCGGTCGGGGTTATTATTATTATTATTATTATTATTATTATTATTATTATTATTATTATTATATTATTATTATTATCGCGAGCTAATATTATCCTTTGTTTTGTTTTTCTTTCGTCCGTCATCTCCTGGCTGTTGTCTCCAGCCGAACAAATCGATTCTCTCCCCCTATCGAAGCGAATTTTCTCTTTCTTTCATTTTTTTGTTTTTTTTTTTTATACCGGCCACGAGGAACAACAAAGAATCAATTTCAATGCATTTATGCGTCTTTAACCGACTCGATTACGCCACACGGAGGAGAGAACGTCGGGAGGAATATCGATCCTTTCAATGTGTGTGTGTGTGTGTTTGTTTGTTTGTTTGTTTTAAAAAATAACTTATACCGTATTGAAAAGGAACCAAAATCGATACATTCCAACTTCAATTATTTCTTTGCACTCAGACAATTGTCACCGGAGTTTGGAAGCAAAGTAGTTGTGTGTGTGTGTGTTTTGTTTTTCAATAAAGCGATCGCCTTAATTACATCTGATCGATGCAATTTGTGTTGTATTAATCACGTCAGCTCAGGCGGGTCTAGCTAGATCTTTGTCTCCAACAACTAGAAAGCGGGGCGGCGGCGCTACTCACGGCAAACAGAGTTACGGTTCTTTGGCGTATAGCCTTACCTAGTGGACCGGTATCCTCGTCGCCAAGTAAAGTCTTTCGAGAATGGAGGAGAGGGGAAGACAAGATCCGACCGCCCTCGCGTGGGAAGGGAGGCCGGGAGGACATATAGAGGTGGGAGGCCGTTTTAATCCCGTTTGTCGAACGTGGCTGGGATGCCGCAGTGCAACATTAATAGAAGATAAGGAATAACAGACCGCGATATTATCCATGGGAAATAATTTTTTTTTTAAATGGTGCGAACGATTTTAAAATATTAATGAGGTGGTTTGGTCGCCAGGTGCTTAAGAGGAGGCCCGGTAGAGGCGTTAATGGCAGTTTTACGCTTCGATCTAGGTATGAATCATGACAGTTCTTCCCTTTACTAACTGAATTTACCAGGATTAGAAGTCATAACTGGAATTGGTAGTGCGACAGCGTTTACAAAAATTGGCAAACAAGACGGCCTTTATTTACACCGCTTTATTCCCCCTGGAAGCCGGAAGTGCCAAGCCACCCCACCACGTGGCACAGGATTAGAAGCACTGACGAAAAACGTGGGTTATTCCATAAATTTGGAAAAGGCCAATAAATTCAGAAAGAAAAAGAAAGTTTTCGTGTATTACGAAGAAAGTGAAATCAGAGAGTAAGTACATCGCTTACAAGCCGCCCATGACATTAACGTCGTGCGAAGGTTTCAGATGTTGCCATGACAACTAAAGCAGAAATCCGGAATACAGCCAACTGGTGTTTGTTTGTAGGTCGGGTCTTCCCATTAAAGCTGGCGGCGGTTACTGACCCGCTGCTGACTAAGCTTAATTCAGAAATACTGCCGTCGCTTATATTAATAATCTAGCAGACCTTTTGGTGGTGAATCCTTGTCTGAAATTGAAAAATTCAGCAAAAACCACACACACACACACATCTCCACTGTCACGTGGCACAATCACGTGATGTAGAGTTGTCACTCCAAGCCGTGTAGAGCGGAGCCAACGTGAACAAATGTCACGAGTTATAACTCTATTGTTACACAACTTTGTCAGACAAGTTCACTGGATTCTTAGCGTTTGTTTTTGTTTTTGTTGTTTTTTGTGTGTTGCAGACTACATTATTCCGACATGTTATGATAATAAAGGGAACGGCGCTGGCATCTACGAGCGGATCCTTAATATCTTTTCATAGCAAAACAAAAAAAAAACACTCAAGTAAGCCAGGGTTTGCCGTTGTTGTTGTTGTTGTTGTTGTACTCTCAGGTGCTACTCGAATGAAGTGCATGATGCCTGGGCACAAGCCAGTTCAATGCCGCCATCTTCGACGAGAACCGACTCTGAACTCACTTAGTTAAGCGTGTGATAAAATCTGCCTCTTAGATCCCTGTAATTCTAATATCGCTTTCCCGTTTCTTTCGCGAGCCTCCGCTTATATTGTGTTCACGGCGGTCGACGATCGATAACCGTTAAAAAAAAACAACAACAACAAAAAGAGGTTGCTTATTCCACAGAAATGCTACAGTCTCGCTGCAGCAGATGTAAAGTCAGCGCTCGTGAAAACCCTGAGGACAAGACCCTTCTCCGCCACACGCTGATGGTTTCGATCGGAAAACGGTTTCCGTCGCATCTCTTTACCATTCTCAGAAAAGGTGACTGCTGTCTGATCGCGGTAGCGGGCGATGCGAGAAGATGGATGAAGGGATATAAATCTAGATGGCGTTAAAGTCACATCGGGCACTTGTCTTAACCGTCTGTGTATCACCGGAGGTGTATTCGCGCCCCACTGCTCTTGAAGTCTGTCATACTCGGTACAGGGTGACCCTTAGGGGGCTGGAACACACAGTGCCTTTTATCAAATAACCCTACGGACAAATCCGTATCGCTCCGGCTCCACCCGTTTTGCATCACAGCTGCTGACTAACATATTCCGCCGCTTCTACGCGAATACTAGCCGGTGCTTCTAAACTGGGGTGGCAGTATAAGGGAGATAAAAAAAAAAAAAACTGGTGTGGTAAACGGAGGGTTAAAACGACGTGGGGTTATTTTACAGCTAGTGTATACCATGTCTCCTTCCGCTTTAACTTAGCGGGACGTCGCACAATAGTTATCGATTACTGCTTAGAAATTCTAATGAACTTAGGTTAATTTAAACATGTGCGAGTCCGGATCATATTCCAGTTGTTCGGAGAATAGTTCAGTAGGGATAAAACCGGAGGGACGTTCACCGAAGCGAAGCCGTAGTTTCAAGGTCAGGGTTGATGTGGATCTCTCGATGCCGGCAGTTCCTTGCATCTCCTACTGCCGACCGTGTGCGGTTTAGGGTTAGGGCTTTAACTGGTGCGAGCCCGGCCTCGTTACTACATCGGGAGAACCATTCCCAGACTGAGACGTTTGTCTTTTGTCACCAGAATAAGGTGCCGTCCGCCGACGAGTCACAGCTATGACGCTGTGGACTGAGACGAATCGCACGGCGGGTGGGTCGGAGCGGCAACAAACAGGCAAAGACAGGTACCCCGGAGAGGTTAGGGGAGTCCGGGTCGGGAACGAGGTCAGAAATCCAGCCGCAATTTACATAGCATTGGCGGCCAAGGATTGCACGTCTTGTCAGCCACGACGCCCATCCTTCCGGAGCTGAGCGAGCGGAAATGGTTTATAATGAGACCGCTAAGACTGTCACGTGACGGGAAGCACGTCTAGAGAGCGCCCCCTTCCCCTCCTATCGCAGAGCTCCGACACGTATACAATAGAATTGTGTATAGCACTACAAGAGATATGGAAGCCGGGTGTACATAAAGGTCCTGTTACTATTTAAAAATAGGGTTTGCACCCATTACTGCCGAGTTTGGAGCGCACCACACGTGAAGTGGGAGAACACGAGAAAGACTATTCTAAAGCTAAGGTCCGGGTGTGGTTTTATTTAACCGGATATAAAATTTAATACAATTTTTTTTTTCTTTCCCATTCCGTCTTTTGGATAAAGTGATCTCCCGTCAGGGGCGGGGAATCTACCCTATTAGATCATCAGTGTCAGTGGTTGCCTCAATGTGGCTTTTCCATTGGACCTGTCGCATGGGCTTCCCGATCACCTGGCCTAACCCCGACCTTCTTAAACATTTAATGTTCAACACGTGTTCAAAAACCTTTTAAGATCTGAAGGACATTAGGAGAAGAGTTCAGCATCCGCGGCAGTTGGAAACAGATTTCTACGATGTATAAATAATAGTGGAGAGGCTACAGAAATCTGGTATCTACGTGTGGACATTTCCTACAATTAATCCAATTACTATAATGCTAAGTGCAGCGTTGAGCCGGACGTAGTAGCGGAACTTTCTGTATACACCGAGCGGTGAGACTCGATTGATAGCATCCACAAACGGAGTGATCAGCAGGCTGACGAAAGACGTCCGTCCGTACACACGGCTGTGCAAAATCCAGGGCTTTTTTTAAAAAAAAAATTATTATTATTATTATTTCGCCCGCGATGAGAACTAAAGATCAGGTCCTGGTAGAGGGTCCGTTTGGTTAGGATGTCAGTCAGCAAAGCTATGTCTCCACACACACACGCACACACACACGCACACACACACACGCACACACACGCACACGCCATAGATAGCCACTAAAATGCAAAAAAAAAAAAAAAGTTGTCAGTTATTTCTTGACGTATCTCGAATGAATTCTGGCTTTCGTCTTGCCACACCCCTTTTTTTTTGGCCAGCCGTCGTGTCCCGGTCTCCACGAACCCGCGAGTTTTCGTTAGACTTCTCGGCGGTTGGTACCTATTTGATCTCGGATCTCGTTTCGCCGACAAGCACGTGGTCTCCTTCTCTCGCCGGCTGCAGTCTGCGATTCCTGCGGAATTTTAATATCTTTCACGGATACGTTTAAGGAAGTTATTCGCATTCATAAAAGGTATTTATGTAAAAAAAAACAAAAACAACAAAACAGAACAAACTGTATACAACCTCGATCACCTTGCTATATATATATATATATATATATACTTTTTTTTTCTTCCTTCTCCAGCAGCTGTTATTAATCTATCACCAGTTTCTGGTATTAATTAGCTTACCTGGTGTCTCGACTTTTTTGTGTTTTTCCTTTCTCTAACACCCACCATTTCAGCGGCCCGAGACAGAACCACCCCCCAATATGGAAGTTTCGATGTGACGTTTTTTAATCCGGGCAGTAAACAGACCGTTTCCCCAAATATCCATATTCTACTGCAGCGGCTGACCGGTTGACGTCAACTTCCGCCTCTGCCTCCACAAGATACTGTTCCTCAGGACACCATATACCTACTGGCGCAAACTCAGACGGCTTGGGAATGAATAAAACTCTTTTCCTTTCCTTTCTCCGGTGTTTGGTAAGTTTAGCCTATACTACCACGCAATGTACCCGCAATGCTAGATTATGTAATAGAATGCTTAACTACAATAAACTATTTAATTATTAAATATTTTAAACAAAACGAATTTGATCTGGCGATATATATATATATATATTTATTTATTTATTTAAAAAAAAAAGAATAATAAAAATAATATATTTCCAAGCAGTGAAAACAAAAATCAGGAACGCACTTGTTTATCAAATTAGAAAATATGACTGTAGCTAATACTGCAATTTGAATAGCATGACAGCCTTCGTTCATGGAGGTTATGAAATGCTGATTGGCTTCAGTTTCGAGCCAGCCGCAGACATTTTGCTAATGCCTTTTGAACACTGTGCACTGTAAACAAAAACTAGCAATATTGGATATTCTCGGCACAAAATTTCTTTAAATATCGCATTTATGTCAATGTACTCTCGCGCGGATATTCTACGACGGTCGGCTGATTCTCAGCATGCGGTTCCCGATTCTGCTGCTTAAAGTGTTTTGGAGCCAACCTCCCGTGTCCGTCGGGAAGGCTTTGACGCAGGTATCTTATGCGCAAACAAAACAGGGTGGTGGTGGTGGTGGGGGGGGACGTGGAATAAGGTCAGGGATTTTCTTGAGACCTTTTTTGGCTTCGCTGTTTTAGGTCAACGATACCTGGAATTGTGAACCTGGCCGTGTGGGTGGTTTGCTAGAGACGGGCGCCATGTTGAGAAGCAGCTGTTGAAAACGAGGCTGCGTCTCGTCCGTGATTGGTAGATTACTGAAAATATGGGCAGGCGTCGAGGAGCATGAAGGGACTGGGCTGGTCTGAAGAGTGATAAAGGTGTTCTTTGGGCACAAACATTTTCCTGCTCCATTGTAGTGCCATTTCCCATGCAGCAACGCCAAGGTTTAGTTTTGTCAGGTCGGTGTCACGAGACATTTCATCCAGATCAGTGGAACTCTCAGGCTGCCATCTCGCTATGACTGAACAGTAGAAATCCGACGGCTCAGCCGCAGCAGACGACACCATCCGGACTTTACAAGTGCCAAGGAGAGCTTAAAGGTGACTCGCTACTGTAGGTGTTTGGCATTCAACAATAGTCCATGGGTGGTAACTAATTTGTGTCTACTGAATCCGTAAAATGTCGTTCTTGGCGGAATTTTTCGAAGAAACTGTTTGGCTTATTTTTTCTACCAATAACTTGAGTATATCGCAATACAGTATATTTAGATGATAACCCTATGACAGACAGAAAAAGTCTGATTGAAGTCTTGCTTGTTTGTTTGCTAGAGTTTATCGAAATAACCAGACAGTATATTTAGATGATACCTTTATGGCGAAAGAAACGCGCCTGACTATCTTAATGATCAGCTAGCCATTGCTAAGAATTAATTAATACTTACTACACGTTTCTACTATTGTCAGTAAATGCCCACCGCGGAATAAGCTACGATAATAACAGATTTTCTCTTTGTCTGAACGAATGGACTCCATCCATTTGTCTTCTTAATGTATTCGCGTCCATTACGTATTCATGATTATATCGAGAATTAAGCAAACACAAACACGTACATTAAAAGACAAACGGCTTATCTTTCGTGAGATGACTGTGCCAATTGGAAAGTAGTTTTATTCCTCGCGAAAAACCGGAAATGCAAACATTTCTTCTTTCCAAAGGCATTAACGACATCACGAGAGACTTCAGCCCAGCGTTATGCAAAAACCAAAGGAGAGTTCAGGTGAATATTTAAAAAAAAAAACACACAAAACATGAATAAATAAATAAATACGGGCGGTGTTAATCATAAAGGCAGCTTCGTCTCTTTAACCAAGCTCGGCACTCGTGACATTTAAAAACCAAACCCGCGGTGGTGAGTCATCCGCCGAAACCTGATGGGATTTATAGACGATTGCACAACGGAGCCAGGAAGCGGGGGAGGGGGGCTATTTGATCTGTCCCGCTTGGACAAGTGGTAACGGGAAAACATCGATAAAAATCTCCGTCCATCCGCGCTGCTGTTTAAGAAAATAAGGAGTACAGAAGTGTAAGATTTCCCCGCAAATAAAATATTTTGGGGGGCTGGTCTTCTTTCGTCAGGCTGCGTTTCTTGGATTTTTTTTTTTAAAGCGAAAATGAGCCATTTTTTGACCCTATAGTTTAATCTGGGGACCAGAGAAAGGAAATATCGCCGGTGCGCCATTTGTTGAACAAGTACGGAAATATTATTATTATCTACCGTCGCGGAACACCAGAGACGTTCAGCTAACCGGTATATGGTTACCGGAATGCCACTGTGAGTCTAATAAAATACTGTCGTGTCCGCTGATAGTTTGTTATCCTTCGAAACGGTAAAATATTTCTCTCGCCGCCTGCCTTAATGGGCACAAGCTGTTCCGTGCACAGCTGGATCTAAATATACCACCACCACCCGTCGTTGAAGATAGATTATCTTTAAACTGCACGCTGGTATAAAACACGTAAGATAATATCAAGACATGTGACAAACCACTAACTCTGAAACTCCGAAATGAAGGATAGAGCGTTCAGAATGGGAGTTTTGAGATGTTCATGGCTTGGTCGACGTTATATTAGAAACTCCCTCAGAACCAATCATTAAATTCCAGGTATGTATGATTTTTTTGGAGAAGGGAGGGATTGTGAGTACGAGCTGTATCCGATTTCATTCGCGTGCACCGAGGTTTACAAGGGAGACAACCCTTGTGAAGAAGCGTAGTGCCGCCATTCCCATTTGGCCCTTCTTACTCGGGCGCGGAGATCTCTGATGGAGCTCTTAGCTTGCAGATGTGGAGAAAGGGAAACTGCAGTACCCGGAGGAAATCCACGAGGCCGGCCGGTTGGCAAAGAGGAAAGGGAATAAGCGACGAGAGACCGAGCCGTTCTCTGAAGAGAGCGAACTTGAGCCCACTAAGCCGGCTGGAAATGTCCGCACTAACCGGCCACCAGGTTCGGTACACGGAGCCATTACGGACATTTACGGCCGCTAATAAAGGGCCCCGACGGAAAGTCTCGAACCCGACGATTGCTCCGTTTACGAGAGACTGGAAGACGACGATGAAGGGGTGCGTGTGCGCGTGCGGGGACCCTTTAAACAAATAATGAAGCTGGGGGGGGCTGGGAGTTTTTCGTTGCGTGTTATTTACGGTACACGCTACCACGTGATTCTCTGTGCAGATCAGTCTGGCCCGCGTCCAGTTCCGGGTTGATGAACGGAGCGATAAACGCCTCCATTAACCTCGCCGTCTGTTCGTTGTTTAAGACCGTCTGGTACCCAGGGGTGGTAGCTCCAGCCTGGGTAGACCGGTGCCTGTCGTGGCTGCCGTCCGCCGTTCGTCGGCCGACAGTTCCCGTTCTTGGATTTCCAGCCACGCGTTTACGGAAATGACGGAAACGTGCCGGAAGCCATATTTGTCCTGTTTCCAAAAGTGGGCATCTCCTAAGCTGAACCCCCGACTCTTGTACAGTGGAAGTTCCGATTGGTAAGGTACTCGTAACATAAGAAAAAGAAAGAAAAAAAGACTACCGATGATTGCGGAGGGGGGGGACCGATGGAAAGATTGGGGGCACAATTTCCCGTCAGGCAGGTAATTATCTCGGATGACTAAAGACCCGTAACGAGAAACAAGGCTGAGTTTCCATCTCTCTCTCTCTCTCTCTCTCTCTCTCAGTACTGACGTCACATCTCTCTGTACTGACGTCATCTCTCTCTCTCAGTACTGACGTCACATCTCTCTGTACTGACGTCATCTCTCTCTCTCTCTCTCACCCGCCCCATCAGCGGCAGGCAGACCTCTGAACCGTTTAGATATCGCACTTTTCTGTTCAGCGCTTGTGGGGGGGCTGTCCAGGTCAGCCCCTTTACCAGTTTTATGGTCGAATACACCCCTTTTCCTTCGCTAATTCTCTTCTCTTGTATTGGCAGTGCCATGAAATCGGTTGGCTGCTGGGCGCGCGCCTCTCACCTGAACGGTACACAGACGGACATTTAAGGAATAAAAAGAGAACTTTGTTTGGATGGGGGTCGTTCTCTTGTAAGATGCAAATATATGTGTGGTACAGGGCAATGAGGCGGGTTTCCTAACGCATTATTGTCGCTACCCACAGGCCTTTCTTTTTAATGTCGTCAATGGAAACCATCAGGAGTCAGGGGGGGGCGTGTCAGGATATTAGGTCGTGACCTCTGGACGTTCGTGTCACGTCTTAACAGGTTTTATGGATTAAAAAAACAGAAAGGAGAAGCTATTAATAGACATAATCGTGATCTTATATTGTAATTTTCATAGATATCCTCCCCCCCCCCGGGGTCTGTCCTGCTATGCGGTCGGTCCGGTTGTTTGTCTAGACGTCGCGACGCGAAGACGGAAACTGCTGGATCTTTCAAATTAAATCCGTATTCGTTCAACTGGACAGGCCCTTTCCTCCTCTCCCGCTCACGGCTCCTACTCGACATCTTCCTCCAGCCCGCATCATCACCGTCCACCACCGCAAGCATCTCAGCCGATGAACCGCGGTCGACAAAAATAAGCGTTTCACGTGTGAGGCGAGTTGGGAAGGAGGTGATGCGGACTACCCCCCGTTCTTTAGCGGAAAACCTAAAGTCCCTATCAGAACCCCCTTCTGTTTAGTGGTGGAAGGAAATCGGAGTGTGCCGAAAAAACCCACGCGACAGAGTGGCACCGGGAAGTTTTGGACCAGCGACCACCAGCTCGAGCCCTCTCTGCCCCATCATTTAAACAATCTCCGCCTCAGACCTGTAGGTACAGAGTGGCCCGGATTAAACACCTAGTACATAGGCGGCAGTAATGTTTAGTAAACAAAGCGCGGGAGGCTTGAGATAAAAGGTCGTGGGTAAGGAGACGGATTAGAGAATTAACCGGGAAGCGGATACGTCTTACTGTCGTAATCGCTAAGCCCTATTACGTACGCGGTCGATATCGGTCCTGAGAACACGGGAGGGCTGATGGAGTGGCTTTACGCTTGTAATAATTTATCTACTCTTTCGTATAAACCACCGACTTAGTAGTTCTGTCGGCGGAAGTTAAAAAAAAAAAATAAAAAATTAAAATGAGATTGGCTTTCTTAACGACTGCCCCGAAAGAGAATGCTTACCGGGCTCGCACCCAGGTATGTAATAAGGCGAGATCTGAGTGCCTTTCTGCTGACTTGATATATGAAACTAAACTCACAGAATCGAGTTCTTTCTCGTTTTTGTTTCTGAAGATACGATTCCCACCCAGTAGCTTATTTCCCAGGCGGACGCAGTAGAAAGCTCTTTCCTGGAGCCTCTGAGGAATACTTTCCCTTTCTAAAAAAATTAAGTCTTTGAAAAAGAAAAAAAAGAAAATGTCGAGAGTAAGGAACTTTAACAGCCAACCTCTTCTCGTACACAACAGAACTCCATAAAGCAAGCAGGCATTGATCGATTTGACCAAATGCTTTTATAAAAGTTAATAGATAGCAGTATTTCAAATTTCGTTCCAATAAACGTGTAATAGTATCTCTTTAATCGATGTTCTTGTTGTTTTCTTCTGACGTAATCATCTCTCTCTCCTCTCTCTCTCTCTCTCTCTCTCTCTCTCTTTAAAGTGCGTATGAGATCATTGCGTGAACGTTCACACCGCCTCGTGGTCAAGGTTAAGCAATTTACCAGATGCTCGCGTGCTTTTGCAGGCACCAATTCGCACTAAGCCCGTACCGGGATCGGCCGTGTGACTGATGGCTCGATCGCGACGGTCCGGTGGTTAGTCCAATAGACTGCTAACGTCGTGGGCCTGAGTTCGATTTCTGCGGGACAGCCAGCCTCGACCTGGCGAAAAGTCTCCTTGAAACGTTGTTGCTCTTGTTGTTTTCTTATCCTCTCGCTAGGGGCCCCCCCAACCCACCCACCGGCCGCCCGAGTACCCTTAGGTTCCGATCTCACGCACGCACGCACGGAGATCCCGCACTGACAGGCTGTCTCCCGGACGGACATTCCAACAGCAGGGCCGAGTCTGCGCCTTACACCGCCAGGTTTGTCCCGGGATCCTTTGCGCATCTCACGTCTTTGGCATCGTAACCCCCACTCCTCCTTTTCTAAAAACTTACTTTTAATGTAATCTACTTGAACAGACAGCGCCCCTGGAGACCAGAACCCTCTCTACCTGCCTTATAGGAAACGGGGATTGGCGTCGCACAACAGGTTCTGCGACGGTTAGCGACGTCTCTCTCGTATCAGGCTGTGGTCGACCGACGGTCACACGAGTCACTAGACCGCAAACGACCCCCCTACTTTCTCAGGTTACGGTGGCGTGGCCGTGATGAGCTCTTTTTGTGAATATCGACCCTCCACAATTACTGCGACACCTGGTGCAAATGAACAAGGGCGGCTGTCGGCGAATTAATATCACGAACATCAGTTGTTTTTCCATAACTTAAACGGGAGTTAGTAATTACAGAATTCTGTAGGTTCTTGGATTACCGGCATTCGTATAAATCGTATACGAATCCTCAACTCGCCCTACTTTAATACTCGGAGGAATCTAAAGCTGGCGATCGCTGAGCTGCTCCCGCCATCCGCAAAGTGACGCCAAATAAACGCAGAATTTGGCGCGGGGGGGGGGGGGGTAACCGCCCCCTCCTGATCAGAAATGAGGAGAAAACTCGTGCAGAACAAGAAATATTCCTTCGATGGCGGGTCATCGATCGCAGACCGGCTGTCTGCGGGCTGCCTTCGCAACCACGACGCGCAAGCACGCTACCCCAACTTATCCCTAATACTAAAGAA
This sequence comes from Nautilus pompilius, assembly GCA_018389105.1. NCBI lineage: Eukaryota > Metazoa > Mollusca > Cephalopoda > Nautilida > Nautilidae > Nautilus > Nautilus pompilius. The sequence goes on from JACATO010001017.1 coordinate 157,711, forward strand.
ACGATTAACTAAATAGCAGGTGCCCTCTTTATATGTATGCTGTGTACGTTCGTGCTCGTGTGTATGCGTGTGTGTATATATATATATATACGTGTGTGTTCGCGCGTGTATGCGTGTGTGTGTATATATATATATATATATATATACGTGTGTGCGCGCGCGTGTATGGGTGTGTGTATATATGTATACGTGTGTGTGCTCGCGTGTATGCGTGTGTGTATATATATATATATACGTATGTGTGCGCGCGTGTATGCGTGTGTGTATATATATATATACGTATGTGTGCGCGCGTGTATGCGTGTGTGTATATATATATACGTGTGTGTGCGCGCGTGTATGGGTGTGTGTATATATATATATACGTGTGTGTGCGTGCTTGCGTTCGTGCGTAAGGGAACAAATTCTAGCCATCGTTTTACATTTATTCGACTTAATTAAGAAATCATATAAAATTTAATCAATTGATGCGAAAATTTTAGAAATTCTAGCAGATGCCATTTAGATAACGGTACAGCAAATGTATCAATCGATTAAGAGTTTGATTTCCTTACGTTATTTATTTGTCGTTCAGTTTTGTCCTTTGTTCGCGAAAGAGACAGCTTAATGGCTGGAATAGGTTCCTTTTCTCATTGATTGTTTTGCATCTATTTACTTTTCTCAATTTCTAAAGCGAAGACAAAATTATTATTTTTTTTTAAAAAAAAGAGAGAGAGAGAGAGAGAGATCTGTCATTAGAATCCACAGGAAATTAAGGCTGGCAACCGATAGCTTTGCGTACCACTGGCTTTTGCACGCAACGTAATTCTTTTTTTAAATCTCTTTTATGTTCCTCTTATTTGCATCTTCTCCTACAAGTCATATAAGGGTTTCTCCTTTTCGTTTTTAATAAATATATCTGAACGAACGCCAGCGGTTTTTCGAATGCTCTAAAGAGAAATATTAGCTAAGTCTTTATGTAAGCTGGATTTTAGCCCCCCCTTTTTTATCTTAGAAGAATTTTCTTTACTTCTAAAAGACAAAATTCCGGCCCGCTATTGCGTGGTTTGCCGATTTCGGCAAGGGAAGCAACTCCCTTAGACCAGCACATCGACTTTGGCCGTAAATGCTTTAGCTGAACTCTTTATATTTTTAGATGTGGGAGGAAACTTCGCGAAACCACCCCTAAACGGTATGCTGAGCCGAGCCGGCGGTATCAACCGGGATTTAAACTTGGGCCCTATTCTACCATGCCGTCCTAATCCCGACTTTAATCTATCAGAGTATCGTGTAAAGTCCATCTTTGTCCGGAAAAATATGCTTTTTACTTATATTTCTTGGAATGGTAAATGAAATATCATATCCAGTGTACACTGTTAAACAATCCATTGTTTGCCAAGATGTGCCATCTATCTTACGTTTCCTTTAAATAGTGGACGATAAATCAGAGCGTCAAAACGTTATTAGGCTAATTAGTCCTAATTCATTCTGACATTTTAACGAGACAAATCTATCAAGGTATAGAGAAAACACCAACTTTGCTGCTGTCTTGACGTCATTGTACAGTTTCTGGAGAACAGACTATGACGCAGTTTGTGAACGTCACGGAAGTTGGAACCTCTTTAATCCCGTATAATTCGCTTGGACGGAAGGTGGAAATAAATAAAATCGGTGTTTACAACTCAGAGCACCACGGTTATTGGTAATTAAATTACTTACATTTTTAGACGAATAGGTTGCGAAACTACCGCCGTCAGCAATGAGGAAAGTATTGATGATGAAGCAGCTGCCATATGTCTGTCTAAATTCCTTTGTTTAAATTCAAATCTCCAGCGTTCGCAAAACGATTCGGTTCCCCTAATACATTAAACTTCCTGCTAATCACATCGAAGTTACTGGTACTGGTATCTCGAAAAATTTCCCAAACGAGTTTTCTTTTTTAAAAAGAACTTCTTCGAGAGTCCACACACACACACACACACACACAACACACACACACACACACACACACACACACACACACACACACACACACATAATGTAAATTCGAAAAATTGTCAAATGCATATAAAAATATTTAAATAAACTTGTTTGTATCGATCTTCTTGAACCCGCCATTGGTAAGGCAGTGGCTTGAGAATGTACGCAAACGCCATACCTAGCTGTACAATTCCGACTTGCAGCCGAACGCATTTTAGCTATGACGTACAGGGCACTGCTTCTGGTTTTCTAGACAGGAGAGCTGGCGGAAGTTAAGATTTACCGGAATTTCCTTGTTTGAAATATTGTGAGAGGGCTTTGATGTTTGGTAACCGCTTGACGGCGTACGAAAGAACAAAAGAATGAACTTTCATCGCAGAGCTGTATGCTAAGCTTACGAGTGGTGCATCCACGACTCCTTCAACTTCCGCCTTGCCGCCATCTTCCGTGTCACGGTGTCCGGCCTTATTTGGCGACGCTTACGCTCTCCGGTCCCCTTTTTTTCGGGAGTCGTGTGACTCGGAACCGCTTCGGCCCGCGCCTCGTTGACGTGGGCTCAGTTCCAGAGTTTTATGAACTGCTGGAAAAAGAAGGAGAGGATGTAGGAATTCCCGTGAAGAGGGAGACCCGGCTTCGGTGGCTGGAGCAGTCTCTCAACTCTGGCGCAGGTCGAGATAGGAGGGGGGGGCAAAAACGACCGTTCAACAATCGACAGCTATTGATTAAAAAGGGGGTTTAAAAAAAAAATAGCCGTTTCGGTATGGCCTGGTGAGGCGAGACAGCCCCCTTTCTACATCCTCCTTGCTGCTGTACGATTCCAATCGGTCGGAGAAGCCGTATTTTTTTTCTCCTTATTTTTGTGTCTCGATTCTTTGACAAAATTCCTGTCCTCCCCCATTCTTATTTCTGTCTTTGTTGTTGTTTTTTCTGTCTCCCCCCTACCGAGTTTTTCTTTACAATACTGCCCCCTAAACGCTCCAAATAGGCCTCTCAGGGCGATAAAGGAAGGGTTCGCGTGGAAAGAATCTCATTTAAAAGAAAGAAAAAAAAAATGCATCATGAAACTGGGTCGAAAAGCAGTTAACAACCAGAGAAAACCGCCGTCAACCGACCGCAAACCCGTGGCCGGTCTGCAATGATTGCCTAAGCGACCTCAGATTCCGCGGTCAACCAAATATCGCCCCATCGCTTAGCCCCTACAACGTTCACCTCTTCCCTCTTCCATTGTACTTTTTGGAGAGAGAGAGAGAGAGATCTTTCGATTTCTCGGTTTTTCGTTTATCAGAAAGTAAACTGCTGCTTTCTTCTCTGGGCTCGACTGGGGAGCCTTCCACGTACACGTCTCGAATTAACTCGGAATTACCAAGTAAAATTTGAGGGTAGTAAATCTCAGGTTAAGCTTAAACCGCGCGAGGTCGGGAGAGGGGTGGGTGGACCCCGTCGCCTGGCAACTCGAGAGGAAACGTGTACCTCGATGGGCCAGCCTCCGTAGCCTGAAACAACTTTCCGTAGTTACCAGGGTTGGCAGCAGGCAGAAGAGTGCGGACGGAGTAGGCTTTTGACTAGAACGATAACCGGACGATGAGAAAGCACCCTAAGTTTAAGGAAAACTCTACATATATGTATATTTGGTCGAATTTTTTATGGCCAGCCTTGGATGCCCACTTTCGTTGTAAACGCATGAGGTTAAATTCAGCTTACCGACCCATTGGCGATTGTCGCGAATGGGCAATTTGATGTGGCGTTTCTCAGTCTCTCCGAGAAAACATCCATCACGTCGACGACGAATACCGAGCTCGCGGACGGCAGTCGTAATTATGCAATCAAATTACGCTTTTCGGTCTTTTTGTTAAAACGCTTAAAACTCTTGTGTTGTTGGTCTCCATGGCGCTTCGTCGGCCCGAGTGGGGGAGTTGCTGTCGCGCGGGGCAGATTAGAAGAGGCGGCGAGTGTGAGCCGAGTTAGAAACGCAGATCGACTTCGAGACGCCTTCGACGGCGGCGTTAACCAGGGAACGGCGACGGAGTTACGTACTAACCTGGATGTATTTAGCAGCACCCAGCCATTTAGATATTTCTAATTTAAAAAGAGGGAAAAAAAAAAAAAATTAAGTCATCCAGGGAAAAGAATCAGCTTTAATACGTTCTTTTTTGTAAACTTAGAATTTAATTTAGATCTAAACGTTGTCGACTGCGAGCCATAGTCGGAAGTAATCTTTAAAAAAATCCACTGAGAATCACCAGAAAGGTACGACAAGCCGGACCCGGTCGAGACCGGGACTCGAACTCGCGTCGCTTCCCGATCTCGGTTAAAAGCGAACGGAAGAAGTTTTAGGCCTTAAAGAGTTTAAACCGACATAACAAAGTTTGACAACACCCAGTTAAACCGTTCACACGGTTATCATATCATAAACGATCTCTTCACATTTGTCGACGCCTCGCAGTCTAATAGGAAACTCTAAGCTCTGCAGGGACACTGATCGATGCAACAGCGACGAAGAGAGGGCGCTGCCGACTTATGACGTACCATCGCGGCCACGAGGGAAGAGAGGTTCCGCATTCGCTAGCTTCAACATAAAAAAACAACAACAACAAAAATTTGCAAAACCAAACAAACCGACTTTAAAGGGAATAAATGTAAGTTCATTTATCAGAGAAAAGACCGCTGTCGGATTTCTATGAGGGTTTCTCCATAAAGTGAACAGTGTAATTAACAAGAAAAGTCTTTATTCTGCGAGTAACACATGGGAGCCCATTAGAGACAAAATAAAAGGTAAATCGTTAATCAGAAGAAGGGGTGGATAAAGGGGAGATGATATATAAAATATTTTTCTAGTCTTTTGACCCTAACGGGTTTCGGGCATTGATTCTGATACCGCCGTCCCGTAGATGTACGTTTCCATGGTTTCATTGGCTGAAGGCACCGCCGCGGGCTCGGACGGTAAAGGAGCGAAGAGGGGCCAACCTTGTATGAACAGCCATTTCGATTAACTCGCGGCGCTAATCCAGTTTTTCTGACCGGGTTCGCACAAAACCTTCTCGATCCGAGCGAGCAGGTTCCCGTAGCTATAGTAGACCGTCTGAAACATACATAGAAAGGCCGCCGCGTTTAGTCGGAGAGATGTTGTTTTCTTTACTCTCGTGGTCTATATTAAGTGCGGAAGCCGCACAATGAACCCGATCGACTCTGGGTCCCGTCAGTTTGGCCAAATCAATGACGGCGCGTGATTTATATTGCAAAAAAAAAAAAAAAAAAAATACCCAAGTCTCTTTTTTTTGTGTGTTGTAAATAGTCGTCAGTCGGGATCAGGCAGCGCGTTAACTGAGAAATCGAGTTTCTGCTAGAATAAATCGTTTGGAAATCTTCCGTCATGCAGAAACTGCTCGAAAACCACGAAGCTGCCAAGATTAACACAGCAAAACCTGCGATTTGGCACAGTGAACAAATGATGTGGTTCCCTTCCTTTAATTTGGTGTTAGAATTCTGGTTTCGGTACGAGCGCATCTAGCTCACGAGCAAATTCTGCTGGATGACGCTGGATGGAAATCTGCCCATCTTCATTAAACCGGAAACTGAACATAGACTGTACACGAGGAGTCTGTCCCTTCTCATTACACCGGAAACTGAACAGCGACTTACACGAGGAGTCTGTCCCTTCTTATTACACCGGACGTTGAACAGCGACTGTACATGAGGAGTCTGTCCCTTCTCATTACACCGGACACTGAACAGTCACTGTACATGAGGAGTCTGTCCCTTCTTATTACACCGGACGGTGAACAGCGACTGTACATGAGGAGTCTGTCCCTTCTCATTACACCGGACACTGAACAGTCACTGTACATGAGGAGTCTGTCCCTTCTCAATACACCGGACACTGAACAGTCACTGTACATGAGGAGTCTGTCCCTTATCAATACACCGGACGTTGAACAGCGACTGTACATGAGGAGTCTGTCCCTTCTCATTACACCGGACACTGAACAGTCACTGTACATGAGGAGTCTGTCCCTTCTCATTACACCGGACACTGAACAGTCACTGTACATGAGGAGTCTGTCCCTTCTTATTACACCGGACGTTGAACAGCGACTGTACATGAGGAGTCTGTCCCTTCTCATTACACCGGACACTGAACAGTCACTGTACATGAGGAGTCTGTCCCTTATCAATACACCGGACACTGAACAGTCACTGTACATGAGGAGTCTGTCCCTTATCAATACACCGGACGTTGAACAGCGACTGTACATGAGGAGTCTGTCCCTTCTCATTACACCGGACACTGAACAGTCACTGTACATGAGGAGTCTGTCCCTTCTCATTACACCGGACACTGAACAGTCACTGTACATGAGGAGTCTGTCCCTTCTCATTACACCGGACGTTGAACAGCGACTGTACATGAGGAGTCTGTCCCTTATCATACACCGGACACTGAACAGTCACTGTACATGAGGAGTCTGTCCCTTATCAATACACCGGACACTGAACAGTCACTGTACATAGGAGTCTGTCCCTTCTCATTACACTGGACACTGAACAGCGACTTACACGAGGAGTCTGTCCCTTCTCATTACACCGGACACTGAACAGTCACTGTACACGAGGAGTCTGTCCCTTCTCATTACACCGGACACTGAACAGTCACTGTACATCAGGAGTCTGTCCCTTCTCATTACACCGGACACTGAACAGTCACTGTACATCAGGAGTCTGTCCCTTCTCATTACACCGGACACTGAACAGTCACTGTACACGAGGAGTCTGTCCCTTCTCATTACACCGGACACTGAACAGTCACTGTACATCAGGAGTCTGTCCCTTCTCATTACACCGGACACTGAACAGTCACTGTACATCAGGAGTCTGTCCCTTCTCATTACACGGGACACTGAACAGTCACTGTACATCAGGAGTCTGTCCCTTCTCATTTAACCGGACACTGAACAACGATTCTACAAGAGGACTGTATCTGCAGAAACATTAAAAAAATCGACAAAACACTTCAAACATAGAGAACGACACGTGTTTTACTTGATATCAATTTATACATGTGCTCAGATATATTCCAACGTATTGTGTTCTTAGAAGTGGGTTGTAGGTGTTTTCAAAATTGAGATGATAAGAAAACAAAACTTAGGTAGTTGAATTAGATGCTACAGTTTCGTTCTCCGAGGGATCGATCTGTTATTTCTGTTGGTGATTTAAAATTTTAGAAGCGTTATAACACTCTCCAAGCAGTGCCAACCGTAAGTACTTTGGATAGCGCTCGAGCAGCGATCGGTGTATCTCCGAGCAACGTCATCCGTTTGTTCTATTGCAGTTTTCAGCTCTAGTTTATTTCTTTAAGGTGCCAAGAGAGATACAAAGCTATGTCAACATTTGAATCCCGGTCAAGAACGGTTGGGTTTAGTGCATTTCCTTTGCGCAGCTTCCAGATCTTCTCCACCAGCCGGCCGAGTGGGGTTTCTCTGAGCACTACAGTTTCCTCCCACATCTAAAAATGATGAATTCCAATGGTGACTTTCGCTCGTGGTCTCCCACCCTAAGAAGTGACAAAGCGAATTCCTCCAGTGTGTAAAGACCCGATCTCGCAACCAAGACGGGGACCGGAAGACATTCGAAATACGGAGGGAAACCATGGACGTCACTAACTTCTTGCGATGTCATTTCGTGACTTCAGTAGCTGTGGCGTCACCTTAATGTCGACCGCACTGAATTACGACCTTATGACGGTTTGCCACGACGGGAGACAAACGGCGCCATTGCCTGAAAGAAACCCAGCAGCAGTTTTGTGGCTTACTTGAGCTGTTGAGTTTTTTTTTTGTGACTCGCAGATCAAATTATCCAATGAAACTGCCTTTCAAAACCATGGCATGGGTTTATGACAGCTGACATTGAGCGTCACGCAATGAATGTTACAAACCATTTTATTGGTCGCACCTCGACGAGAGTTCAAGAAGTCTCTCCCTTCCTGCCAACAACCGTGTCCAGGTAACCAAAGCTAATGGCTCCATACCCCCCCGTTTTTAACTTCATTGACTTCTAAGATGGCATTAAAACATTGCTTTTTGGACAGGAAATGGAAGAGAAGCAATTTATTTTACTCTTATGCATTTCCGCCTGATATTTCTTTGAAGATTGTCAATTTACGCGATTACCCTTTTTATTCTCTTCTTTTAAGTAAAGGAGTGGGGAGGGGCGACAACGGAAGCAAAAGGCAATATTCGGGCTGGCATCCAACCCGCATCGTCCGCACTGCAGTTCAGCTCGATTCTATGACGTACACGGAATCAGGTAATAAACGAAGCTATAAAAAAAATTCGCAATAACTGAAAAATCCAATTGTTAACAGACAACAAAAAATATATATATTTACTGTTAGCATTGTTCCGTATTTCAGAGATTATCACGGCAATGGTGAGTGCGCAGGCGCGTTGTTATCGTCTGCCAGCCATTAGGCGGTGAAAGTCGGCGTTTGCTTACTACTGTTCAGCGGCTATACGTGTGAGTGAGTTAAGAAGAAAAAATGAGAGAGAGAGGGAGACATGACGTCAGTACAGAGAGAGGGAGATGACGAAAGTACAGAGAGATGACGTCATGACGTCAGTACATAGACAGATACATGACGTCAGTACAAAGAGAGATAACGTCAGTACATAGAGAGACATGACGTCAGTACATAGACAGAGTCATGACGTCAGTACAAAGAGAGAGAGAGATGACGAAAGTACAGAGAGATGACGTCAGTACATAGACAGAGAGAGACATGACGTCAGTACAAAGAGAGATAACGTCAGTACAGAGAGGGAGATGACGAAAGTACAGAGAGATGACGTCATCAGTCAGTACAGAGAGAGGGAGATGACGAAAGTACAGAGAGATGACGTCATCAGTCAGTACATAGACAGAGACATGACGTCAGTACAAAGAGAGAGATGACGAAAGTACAGAGAGATGACGTCACTACATAGACAGAGAGAGACATGACGTCAGTACAAAGAGAGGGAGATGAGGAAAGTACAGAGAGACATGACGTCAGTACAAAGAGAGGGAGATGATGAAAGCACAGAGAGAGATGACGTCAGTACATAGAGAGAGAGAGTAGCAGACCGTTTCGTTATCTGGGTTTTGTGTAACACTCGATGAAAGACGAGAAAGTGAGAAAAGAAAAATAACAACAAAATCGTGATGGTGACGAGCTGCTTTGACATCACTGGCAGCCGCATCGCTCCGTTTATAATGAATAATTTCGTTTCCGAACCGAGCAGCACAGCTTATTTGCCCGTTGCGATTAACCTTTTTTTTTTTAATTAGCGAAACGTTCGGCGCTGTCCAACCCAACGAGCAGACGACAAGAGAGAGAGAGCGAGAGAGAGGGATGGGGGGAGATCTCTTCACGTGACGAACGCTTAATTTGTTTGCATCGATCAGTAGCCGGCTCAAACCGCTCACCATTAATTCAGCGTAGCGAGAAATAAACCGAGAAAATTGGTCGTTGCTATAGCGAGAGATAATCATACGATGATTATTCCAAAAGGGGGCAGAATAAACGCCAAGGTCTTTGCTTTTCTTATCCGCGCACGGCCATTACCGCAGACTCAGATACTGAAGTACCCTGATCCCGGGGCGGGATCCACGTGTAGACCTAGAAGAGACTTTCGCCGTCAGTTATCTCGGAAATGCTCGCGGCTCAGAAGCGTAGCGAGACCGTCTCGGGCGCCCCCTTCTGGAGGCGGAAAGAGAAGAGTAGTAACTCGATGACTTTACCCCCTCCCCACCTTTTTTCATAACTAAATAAAAGACGAAAGTAAAAAAAAAAAAAAACAACAACAACAAAGAACAAGGAAAGGGGAGACTTACTCCTACCTCGTAATTTCACTTCAAAGCAGACTCCAGTACAGGTGTAACAATTGCAAAGGTAACTTTACTATTCTATTTTTTTTTTTTTTTTTACGCTGGCGGTAAAAGACCGAGAGGAAGAAAAAAAAGAAAACAACAGGGAGTTAACGGGACCGCTATTCGCCGAGGCTGTCCGGTAGGGGTGTGTGTGTGTGTGTGTGTGTGTGGTGTGTGTGTGTGTTTTTTCTACAGCCCCGTCACAATCGGAAGTCGTCTCTTTCCGGGACTCGTGACAACACCGCGCCGAGTCGCCGTTAAGTACCGCTGACGTCATCATCGCGGTCGGCGGCGATAGAGGGCGGGCACGTGTTCTCGTCACTTCGGTGCTTTGGCATTTCGAGCTGACGCTTTAAAAAGATGCGGAAGATAAATAACTGGGGAAATAATTAACCAATGCACGGGACAGAACGACCTAGAAAGTCTACCAAGTATTCACAGTAAAGGGGAAAAAAAAACGACAGCCCAGGGGAATTTAGCTAAATTTTTATGTAAAGTTTTTTAATGCGCAGTTCTTTCGGGAATTTTCCCGCTACTCTAGTTAGCAATACACGCTTCAGTTACGGTCGGCCCTTCCTTCCCCTACCTCCTCGTAACCGGAGATACCCGAGCTTCGGCGGCGGCCTGCGAACTTTCGCTGACCTCTGCCGGTTCCCGTGCCTATTATGGGAAACTGATTGCTTCAGTCGCTCGAGCTGCCAACAATGGAGCGGCCATGTTAACTGGGGAGGAAGCGCTGACGTCATTAATGTTAAAAGACGCAACATTGCGTCGGTAGTGGGAGGATGAATCTTATAAAAAAAAAACATTTTGAATTATTTAAGTCTTTGAAAATTTACATACGAATTTTAGAAATTAAAAAAAATATATATATATATCATCAGATGAAACAATCGCGGCCATATGTGAAGTGGAAAGCTGGGAATTAATTCGATATTTCTTCAGTTTTTTTTTTTTTTTAACTTTCCTTTTAACCCTGCCGTTTACCCTTTTATCTCCGAACGTTTATCCCCCGTCGTAACAAACGTGAGAGTTGGGGATGGAACTGGTACTGGGAGGCATTTCCTCATCACGAAAAGAATGTGATTAGCATTAAGCAGATGGCGAAGAATAGGTGTTCGGAGAATAAGGAGAACGTTGACATTTACAACGAAATAACGAAAGGAGAGAGAGAGAGAGCGAGAGAGAGAGAGAGAGGAGAGAGAGAGAGAGAGAGAGAGAGAGATATGACGTCAGTATACAGAGAGAGATGACGTTAGTATACACAGAGAGAGATATGACGTCAGTATACAGAGAGAGATGACGTCAGTATACACAGAGAGAGATATGATGTCAGTATACAGAGAGATGACGTCAGTATACGCAGAGAGAGATATGGCGTCAGTATACAGAGAGAGAGAGGAGAGAGAGAGAGATATGACTTCAGATTTTAATAGTAATGCGGGGAACAGGTGTGTGATGGAAGCAATGCACAGATTTGTCATGGGTTCATTTAACGAGGAAGGTACTCTATCACAACCTCTGTGGCTCAACACGCGCTAAGTACATTAGTACAGGTTTGAAGAACTGGCGTGGTCTGTTTGAGAAGAGAAGTGAAAGAAGAATATTCCCGTCAGTTGAGGCGAGCCGAAGTCGGTCACATCCGGAAGTTTGCTTCCTTGGTTGCCTCGCCGCCACCAACTCCGCTGAGGTTTCAGAATATCACTCTCGCCCACCGGCCCTCTTAAGAGATAGGCATCCAACTCTGGAAACTGTGCTGTTGGTTTAATGTTTATGAAAGGCATCTCAGCAGGGCCAGGAACAAACAGTGCCCCCTTCCCCCAGTGATTGGCTTCTGATACACAAAAGGTGCCCCGGTTTTGGCAAGTGTGGAATAACTTCAGCACTTCGTTTTGTCACTTGTTTTTAAAGGTAACTCAGAAAGTTTGGTTTAAACCCTTAGCCACTTATCTGAAGCTAAATATATATATTAATTAATTGAAAATTTTAAATTCTATTAATAATGTTTTAGAGAATTAGTCTCGATTTAAGAACTAAGGAAAACCCACTAGTAACAAAGTTCACGATGTACTTTTTAAAAAGTAGATTCCAGCAAACTGCTCTAGCGAATAGGGAGGGGGTCGCTGGGGCCTGTTCAGTGATGCATGAACAAGAAATTCGGAGTGACAGGCTGACCGGCCATTCTCTCACCACCTCCTCGCTTACTGAAGGCGGCCGATGGATCTGTTTACCTTCGCTCGCCGTTATTTGAATGACTCAAGAGACGGAAAGGAAAAGATTCCAACACCACCCCGTCTTTTATTATTATTATTATTATTATTTTTAAAATTTTTTTACGAAACAAAAGAAAAGGCTCGCCCGGCGGCGAAGAAAAAAACGTTATCGGCAAGCTGGCTGCCTAGCAGCGAGCTATCCATCACTCCGAGGCGCTGCCGGTGACGTCGACAGGAACAGTGTTCTTCCGCGACTTCGTTTCTAAAGAGCGGCCAAGACGACGATTCTCCCGATGAACACGACATCGGGCCGGGCCCAGCCGGCTCTTCTTCCAAAGCCCCGACGGCTGCTTGCCGGGGATCTCACCGAGGTCTCAGCCACGCCAGGGAGGCTGGAGTGGGGTGGAGTGGGGTGGGGGTCCGCATCATTACTTCCCGCTTACGTAAAACCTGCGGCATCTTTACTGCCTGGTCGGTCACCTGCGTCTGCTAATAACGTAGAAGTCTCTTCGATCAATTCGCGCCGCGCCTTTGGAAGCATCCACGGCTCGAAGGTCGGAGCAAGACGGAACCGGAACCGTCGCGGAGCTCACGCGACGACTGTCTGTACCCAGACTTATTTTGACGCATAAATTATTAGAAGATACATACATTTTCTTTAAAAAAAAGGGGGGGCAAGGTCGTTTTGAAAGTTCGGGATAATACGTACAGAACCAAACAGGAATTTTCTTTTGTTTCTTTTATCCTTGTGCGAGTTTTTTCTCTGAGATTGACTTGAGATTTACGGCGATGAAGTTACCTTTTTCTGGAGTTCGAGCGCGCTCGCGCGAGGGGTAGAGATTGGAGTGCGACGCGAATGGTGGGAGGGGTGGGAAACTCTTCGTCTCTGTCCTGAAGCGGAAACCGAGGGTCTCATACCATTATCCTGGAGATCTCCAGTTTGTGATTTTTCAGATCTTTTGAAGTAAGGTTAAGAACGGTGGTGACGTCATGTTCATTTATGACGTACGGAAGATGTTTGTAATTCCACTGACAGGAGAGCTATACTGTATACAACTGAGAAGCGTTTTAATGCAATTTCAATGAAATGAATGCTAAAGGTGGGTTATCAAAACAAATGTTTGTTCTGGAGTGAATAAGCGTATTTATCAGCAGACCTTACTGGTCCTTAGCTTCTTTGGTTACAGCCATAATGGCCTCCTAGACAGACTTTTCTATCATAAATGTTTTTTTTCTTCTTTATTTCTTCGGTGAGAATATTAATCTAAAGAACATGCAAATTAATTCGATCGCTGGTAACAGCTGAGAATTTTTCCAGTAAATGATTAATTACCTTTCCTCCCATCGGAATTACTAATAATATACAAACTTATAAACTTCTCTTGCAGTTTAAAGTACTCTCTCTCTCTCTCTCTGTACTCACGTCACGTCTCTCTGTGTAATGACGTAGTGTCTCTCTCCTTATGACGTCATCTCTCTCTCTCTCTCTCTCTCTCTCTCTAATAGGTGGTAGAATAAAGGTGGGGGCGCTCGTGGTTCCTCTCTGCGTGGAATCTCCGATACAAATTAATCCTAGTTTCTTTGCCCCCCTAACTTATTTTAATCACGTGATTCATGCACATTTGTTAAAGATCTTATCGAGCAAGCTGGAAGCGCGAGCTAAACGCTGTAGAAATAATAGCGTTCGTGCCTGTTTTCAGCCATCCTTCCTTGACGTCTGAGTAATCTTGAACACTGTCTATAAAAACAAAACAAAACAACAAAAAAAAAAAGCTCCAGTCGTCGTTTCACCGACAATTAATTTGACAAGCCTGCAGGTAATGAGCGAGCGCTATAACTCAATATCCTCTCGACGGAGCGCGGCTGCGAAATCGATGTTAGCTCTTCAGCTACTGGTATCTTTAAGATCAGCCCCTCCCCCCCAAAAAAAACTGCCCTGATCTTGATTTTTTTTTTAAGCGGGAGAAGGGGAGGGGGTTAGACTGACTGATTGCATTCGCAGTAATTTATAATTATTTTTTTAACAGATAAATTTAAATAAGAAATTAATAAGAAGGTGAAAAGTAGGCATTCTATTTATTTTCATGCAGGACTAGAATTTTATTCCTTCGTATGCTGTTGTAATCGCTGGAGTACGAGCTATATCGCGGAACTATATACTATCGTAGAAGATAAGTCGCAAGATACATACAGAAGAGGCTAACTAATACGGATAAGTAAAACTACTGCCTACATTTCAAAGAGAAGGAATATAACATGTATTTGTATATAAGCCGCGCTATATAAAAGATTATAAAATAAATGAGTTTAGAACAAATAAATAACATGTATTTGTATATAAGCCGCGCTATATAAAAGATTATAAAATAAATGAGTTTAGAACAAATAAATAACATGTATTTGTATATAAGCCGCGCGCTGTATAAAAGATAAAATAAATGAGTTTAGAACAAATAAATACATGTATTTGTATATAAGCCGCGCTATATAAAAGATTATAAAATAAATGAGTTTAGAACAAATAAATAACATGTATTTGTATATAAGCCGCGCTATAAAAGATTATAAAATAAATGAGTTTAGAACAAATAAATACCTGTATTTGTATATAAGCCGCGCTATAAAAGATTATAAAATAAATGAGTTTAGAACAAATAAATACCTGTATTTGTATATAAGCCGCGCTATATAAAAGATTATAAAATAAATGATTTTTAGAACAAATCGAATAGAATTTTTAAAAAAAAATTCAAAACAAATCAGTAGATTTGTATCATTTGTATAACGAATGATTTCCATATCGACTATTAAAAGCGATGCTGACTTTTCCCGTTAATTCCCGGAGACTGGCCCCGCCCACGCTCCCGCCAGTAAAATGTTGTAATTAATAAATGTGGTTCTTCTATAGCGTCACTTTTATGAAATGAATTTGCCTATTTCGATCCTGAAATGAAATAGTCTTTATTTTAAAATTCAATATATCCGTTCAGTCGATTTATTTTATCGAGCTACACCGTTAATAAAAAACTCCCTGCATTTGTTTTGTTCTGAGCCTCTCTTAGCTTGATAGCGGAAATGACCTTAAGGTATCTAAGCGCCAGTAACGATGACTAAGGGAGACAATTACGTAAAAACACAAACGTAGCCCGTAGCCATTGTTAGATAATCGTCTTTATTTTTTTAGAAAAATTCTTTGGAAAAGTTAGTCTCTGACATGAAAAAGGCGGTAAACAATTAATTTAGATATTTGCTTATCTTTTTAATAAGGAAGCAGAAAAAAAAACTATGGTGTTCTAGCTTCTTTAAATCTGTAATAGAATAAAATTTTAAAACAAAAATTATTTAAAAACGGTTTTTGACATAAATTATTCTTTCTCTGGTGTGATTTGAAAATTAGAAGATAATCTAATTAAATCTTGTAACCCTTTCATTAGCCGAAGAAATAATTTTTGCAAATATTATTGCTTTCAGTCAGTTAATCTGGTGCTAAAGGTGAAATTCGTGACGACGAAATATGGTCGACAAATGGCGATTTTACAAAAAGAAGCGATTATTTATTGTGCGGGTGTTACGTTGTAAGAGTGCATACTTACGATGGTAAAGGACATTGTTTTAATATTCGCATGGCTTCAGACATTCTTGGTGTTGTAACTGCCTTTGACGATGCTACTCAACAGTAATAAAAAGGCAAACTTCAAGAAATGTCCACGTTGCAAGATGTTTCTGACCAAAAATATTAACACAAGTAAAAATAATAATTAAACGATAAGGCAAACAGAAGACAAAAATTCTCGAACATTTCATTAGTAGCGGCACAAAGTAGTACATTTAAACAAAGGAATTCAGAATCATTTTTGGTAGCGAAATACTTTAGGTTATCACTGTAAATTAGGAAAAGATTGCAGACGCAGTTGTTTAGGCAAAAAGAAAATCATTTCCTTTTGAGAGAGGTGACGTCAGTACAGAGAGACGACGTGAGTACAGAGAAATGACGTCAGTACAGAGAGATGACGTCAGTACAGAGAGATGAGGTCAGTACAGAGAGACGACGTTGAGTACAGAGAAATGACGTCAGTACAGAGAGATGACGTCAGTACAGAGAGATGACGTCAGTACAGAGAGATGACGTCAGTACCGAGAGACGACGTCAGTACAGAGAGAGGAACTCCGCGGAAATTGGATTTTGGCTATGGTCACCACAACAACAAGACGGTGCTGCCGTTGTTGCTATGATTCGCCGTCCAGTCCGTGCGATGAAAAATAACTGTCTCCTCCGAATTGAAGTGGCCACGGCTTTTGTTTTATCGCGATATTAAATATTTCTAGTTTTTCTTTCGATCATTCGCGACCCCGGGGGCTGTGCAAACGTCAGTTTAGTTGGAAAGGAACAAGCATGAGAGTACCAAGTTCTGCTCTTCGTGTTCTCGGCAAGCGTGACTTTGCTTTACCGAGAGGGGTAGGAAGTTGTTAGAGAACCAGCCACAGCAGAAACGCTCACCAGAAGCTGATATTGCAAACATGCGCCGTCCAAGGAAAATCCTATCACTCAGCCTAGGTTTTTTCGGAGTCTGGACTTTATGAAATATTCTTTCAGTTTGTTCAAATAACTTTTTTTTTTGTTGTTACGATGTTCGCTAAAATAACCTGTTTTGTAGGTTTGGAGATAGAAGAGTTAATTTCCGTAAACCTTGCTGTCCCTATCGTGATATTTGCTCTACGCGTGACAGAGCATCTCTTCTATTCCCCGTTCTGCGATACACGCCTCTCATAGATCTCTTTCGTTATTTACACTTGAAAATGCCGGAGAGCGCGACTATGAAGTGGTCAATGGGTCGGCAAGGGTTAATGTGTGCGTGCAGTAGATGTTAGTAATGGAAATGCAAGTAACTGAAGTAAATTGCTGAAGGTGGTAACAGCCAGATAGCGCAAGCCTCGAGGTTTTCTCGCCTTCTTGTGTAATGGCTAAACTAAAGTGAACTGGATATCTTCTCGGGTTTTACATGATCCCCTTAAAAGGTAAGACAGTGTTAACATTTCGACTCTGGAAACAATGCCATTAAAGAAACAGTCAGGTAGGAGGGGGATCAACTGTAACACTTGGCAACAAAAATTATGTATATAAACTGACTGGAACACAATATTTCCATTCGGGTTTGTTCTAATATTTCCACAAGGTGTTATATTTTCAGTCCAACCCTCGTAAGGCTGAATTCCATCTTAAAGCACTAATACGGTTTAAAGAACGTAGTTTATTTGACAGCTGTCTTTCCTTTGAAGTAGGAAGGTTTTCTGTTCGCGGTCTCTCTCTCTCTGCTTCTTTTATCAGTCGCAGAAAAGGCCAATGACAAACATTTACAGTTTTTTTTGTAGGGTGTTTAAAATGAAGAAGTACATAAATGAGCCTTCTCATACGCTAGCGCGCACGCGCGTGTATATTTCCAGCCTCGTTTCTGATTCAGTCCGCTAAAGATTCTGTCTCGCAGATTTCCGCCAGTCCAATAAACATCCGCGCGAGGTGTCACGGTCTAATTAGCGTCAACTTCGTAAAATCGCTTTCCTCTCCTCCGCCGACTCCCTTCAGGCGTCGCCATTAATGGACGTCAACGCGACTGCCGCAGTCGTAAAGAAGAGATGATTTTGACAGTGGGGGAGATTGGAAGAGCTGGGATTTTTGGACGACGATGCCATACATTTCCGGCGACGAATTAAGGCCCCCGGCGGGGCGGAACTTCCCGATGCAGCAATCGTCGGTAGAAAGTCTTACTGGAAACCCGTCAAGAACTCGGAATTAATATGTTGCTCAGCAGAATCGACAATCCCCCTGAAATTCCTGATATGTCTACGATGCATCCCAAGAAGAATTAATCCAGCAATATTGATCCAGACACCAATTTTTTTTATCCCCCCCCTTTTATTTTCAGAAGAACATTTTAGGCTTGGACTGGACTTCTTACGTCGCTTAACATCTCGACATTCAGGGTTTGTCACCACTTAGGGAAGATTTCCTAATAAAACCAAACAACAGAATCCCTCAAAAAAAAAAAAAAAAAAAAACAAAAAAAACACAAAAAACCCCGGTGCCTGCAGCATCAAGTCCATAGTTCCACATTTTTGGGGCCATGGCAAGAATTTTCGAGACGTATTTTTCCCCCCATGCTCTTACTGTTTCAACAGTTTTCCCCTCATGTCAGGGTGACCTTATTTGTCTAGCAGACATCTGATCTGAAACCATTGTTTTTATTTGTATAATGCGCAACTTCGTTTCCTTGCGCTTGTATTTGTCGGCGCTCGAATGATTTGAAGTCATTTTGGAGCCGTTCCTACGTCCGTTGTTAACCATCCGGAAACAAGACTTCGCTAAGGTTCCGAGTGGTCAACGGAAACTATCTTTAAGCTTCCATAGTTGCGCGTGTAAATATTCTTTTCCCCTATAAAAAAAAAAGAGAGGGTCTTCCCCGAAGATCCAGCATCAACTACAGCTAAGTTCCCCCCACTTTATTTTTGCCGTTGTTATAACTGTTATTGCCCTTCGTTGTCGCACTTTTGTCGTTATTTGCTGTCGACTTTGTTTCTATGGACAATTTATAAGAGAGAGAAAAACAAAAAGAAAACAAAAAAAAACGAGGGCATTTAGAAGATCATTGACTTACTGTCAGCGCCCTCGTTCGTCAATCTGGCGACGCCGGAGGGCGCTAGGTGCTAACTCGTTAAATTCGAAGCTTTCGGCGAATATCTCAGCTGCTGAAACCAAATCTGACAGGAAAACGTAGACTTTCTGGTAAATAATGGCATTAGAAGCTATTTCGCTAAGAAAATATCTCAACTTCCTTAGGCGAAATCTGAGCGGTATATTTAGATAAAAACGTCATCACCAAAGAGAGGCAACTCTTGGTGTCGTCTCTAGATTTAAAATCATTGTGGATTGCTTATCAGTATTCGGTGTAGAAGGTTTTTCAGTTTACAAAACTGCGAGTTACGAAATTGACAAATTTATGTATATTACTGTAAAACATTCTTCGCGTCTACGTAGTGGAATAGTCGTCAGAAACAGAAGATAGCATGGTTGTTTAGAATATTTGCTATTACTATAGAGGGGAGGTGGGGTAGCGCTTACCGACTTATCGATGACGTGAGATTTAGAAATGAATAAAATCTATTAATTTCACGTAAGACAAAGAAGGAATAAAGTCTCCCGGCTCCGGTGCCGTCCTCTCAGCGAAATTATCGATTAATGCGGTTTGTGTCAAGAAATCAAGCGGTTGTTTGTGGTCTTTTGCCGGCGTTCTAGGCCATCGGCGGTACGAGCGGTAAAGGGAGCAAACAACACGTGGATGGGTGGGTGAGAGGAGGGAGAGGGTAGCTCGGCCTGGCTGGCTATCCGACTGTAAACAGCGACTAACCTCTGTCGACGTCTTAAGACAGCCTCCTCCTAGTAAGTGGCGCTTTAGCGGTTCGCCCGGCCTCGGATAAATAAAACACTCCCCGAGCTAGGGGGCGCCCCGAGCTTCTTCTCTCTCTCTCTCTCTCTCTCTCTCTCTCCCTCCCTCGCAGCTGTCGCCTTCAGCGCAGGTAAGTAAATAGTAAGTAGGAAAAAGACGCTGTTACGACTTCCACAAGGTGACACTCTCTCCGGGCGCTTTTTTGAAATTAATTCGTACGCAATTTTTTTTTTTGTGAAGAAAGAAAAACATTCTTGGCTACCGTAGCTTAGTGGCTTGTGGATGATGATGCACACTCCGTTCGAATACATTTGGTTAGTGTCCTTCGTCTCAGTGCCGGGTGCGTGTGTGGTCTCCTGCGCCAGCCCACTGGTATAGGTTTGACTGGGGTACTGCGATTCTCCTCAATTCAGTCAAAGCAAAGGGTTTTCCAGAAGCCACTCTCGGCGTTAGGCACACAAATGAAGGTTCAGCGGGATCGCGTGTGCCCTTGTCCCGTGCGACGGGTCTGTACAAACAATTTTCTGCAACGCTCAGCTTTAGTCTAGAAATATTGAGTTGAAACTAACAATATGAAACTATATCGACATTACTAGAGAAGTTAGCAAAAGATTACGTCGTGCACAATGCCAAAGTATAGTCGAAGACATCAGTCATGGGCAATAGGCAAAAACTACGTCACTAGCTTCGTTGTCTTCCCCCCTTTTAAAAAAAAAAAACAACACAATACGCTATTTAAACGTCATTAACTGACGCCAATTTGGGAAGCAGTTAAAGCGGAAATTCTGACACTTTAAAGCATAACTCAATTTTTTTGAAAATCCGCTTCTGACGTCACCTGTAGATGGAAAGCGATGGTATTAATGTACTTTATTTAGTATATACATGTGGCAAATTATAGGCCTTCCCTAAAATCACTCATTGTAATTAACACGGATGTCATTTTGCATACACTTCGCTTTCAAAGTCCTTTTATATTGTAAGTTATCAGCATCAGTTTTTAGTTGTTGTTGTTTTTTTTTGCTGAGAAAAAGAAAAGGTAATTTTAACAAAGTTCACAAGGGAGAACTTGCTGATGGAATTCATTGAGTAAATCCATGAGTGGGGCTAGATACTGTGAAGCAAGATGTAGAAGACTATTAACCTCATAATCTGAAGTCTACAATGGTCGTACTCTCTGCAAGGCCCGGTAATAACAAATGTCCTTTTCTTCCTTGTGACCCCGACAGTAAGATGGATTCTTTTTTTTTGTGTGCACCTTTTCTGAACCTATGATTTTTTGTTTTAAAAAATAATTTTTAAAGTCTTTTAAAATACTACTTACACCAGCAACAGTCGGTGTTCTGAAGACGCAAATCACGCCGTTTTATCCGCAGTTGTCTCCCCCTTTAAGCATGACGCGAATATCGTGCTGAAAATCATCACGACCAAACACACGAAGCAACCAACCGGTACATTCGGATAAATTTTGAGAATTTATTTTAAAAATCAATGAATAAATCTGAAAGTACAGTTAATACAGTTGATCTTTTCTTGTTTAGGGAACTCGCTGTGGTCGATTTTCATTTTGATAACATGCGACGTAAAACGGTTTTTAAAAAATCTGAAAATTAGGCTCCAAATAAAAGAAATGTTCAGATAATAATAGTATTAAATAAGTAAAGTACGAAACAAAAGAAGCATTCCAGGCATTCGGGAATTCACTCTCCTGCTATCCGGCTTGTGGTGACCGTGGCAAAATGGGCATTATTGGCACCGCTCTTTCATTGATAGTCGGGACGATTTAAGATAGCCCGCATCTGTTTTAATAATAATCGGGATGCTTTTTTTCCTTTCAGATAGCCCGCATCTGTTTTAATAATAATCGGGATGTTTTTTTTTCCTTTCAGATAGCCCGCATCTGTTTTTAATAATAATCGAGACGTTTTCAGATAACCCGTGTTCGTTCTCTAACTAATAGTCTGGACATTTCCAGATAGGTCGCTCCCGCCTTTTGATAAAACAGAAGTTCGTCATTTTCATTCACGTTCGCGGCGCAAACTCCGCCGCCATCATGGATCGCTGAGGTATTTCATTACTTCGCCAGCCACACCATAATACATTTGTTTTCTTATAGTCTCTCCCTCTCTCCTCTATTTATCCGAAACATAAACCATCCTTTATTGTACTGTTTGCTTAACCCAACACTCTTAATAATTTTAAAGAAAGCAAACAACAACAATGAAGTCAGCAAGAACAAAGACCGGTTTCTATAACCGGTGACTATTTTAAGGATGTCTTTATGCCGACTCCGGTCATCAAACCGAAGCTGGACTATTTTCGTGTAGCATTAGGTACAAGGTCCCATGGCTGTACAGAGTTTCTTTCTTTGTTGTTGTTGTCTGGGGACAGAGGCCCGTTTGTGAGTGGACGGGAGGGGAAGAAGGCTCCTCAGTCTGCCAAAATTTCCTCTACACCACTAAAAATTCGGATTCGGGGTCCGGCCATTTCCTTGAGACGGTGACGGGTGAAGATGCGAGTCGCGCCCACTTATTTCCGGGTAGCCTGAAACACAAGAAAATTCCCCCTCCGCTTGCTGGTTACTGGGAACTGCTGCTGCGGTTCTCCGGGTCAACCACCACCGACCGCGAGAGCGAGCCCCTCCCTCTTTTTTTTCTCGTTAACCTACAGTATTCTGCCCGCCCCATTCACGTTCCCCCCCCCCCCGGCCGCCAACCTCCCACTTCCCAACTGCCTCTGAACGCCAGCGGCTCCAGATACCAGATACCTTGCTCCGCGTCGGTGCGATAACCGTCTCGAACAATAGGTCCGAGCGATTAAGTTAGCGAAACATCTACAAACAACCCCCACCCCCCACACACACGCCAGTGTAAAAGCTGCTCTGCTTCCCGATCGTACAGCGTTGCCAGGCAACCACACGTAGGCAGCATTTCGATGACACGATCCTGGGGAGGGCAGTGGAGGTGTTTAAGTCGGCTTCGGACCCGACAACCGCCCGAGAAGTTTCAAGGATAATAAAATCCGATTTAAGCGCAACAGTCTGCGCCGGGAACGGCCGGGCGAACCGGTGAAAAGCGGTTTATCTAAATACCGGAAGTGTTAGGCCGCGCAGTGCCCGATGACTCGGCGCTTCTAGAGTTAATCGAAAGTACCGCTCTGGGTTTCCGACAAAACGCGGAACGTAGAGTTGTAATAAAAACCAAAAAAAAAAAAACAACAACAATATATATATATATAATCCGAAGGAAAAAATCTCGCTGTGACGTCAGCCAGTGACGTCACATCACTCAGTGCTCTCGAATCCGTTAACTATCGGACTGCAGCCCGACCCTGGTTATCGCCCATGTTCATTCCCTTGCTAGAAAGTCCCGCGACCAGCGCACGCGCTGCCCGTGAAAAAAATTTGCCTGGGAAATTCCTTAAAAATCCAAAACCGAATGCACTTCCCAAATTACGTAAAGGTTCAGGAATATATTCATGCTTTCGGTGGTCTGAATCTGCCCATCATAACAGAGCAGTGCGCGCGCGGGGAGGGGGCCCTCTTGAAAACGGTGCGAGATATCTGGTTGTGACGTCATCGATCAATGACACGCTAAGAGACTGCCGCCTCGTGTTCTATTCTCAATACTTGTTTGCAACTCGGGACTGTTTACAATCGAGCCCCTGACTAGAGGAGAAAAAGGGGGCGGGGTAAGTCGTCTTATAATTAGACCAGAAAAACGTCGGGGGTGAGGGAGTAGTTGTTGGGCGGGGAGAGAAGAGAACTAATTTCGAAATCGCCGCTTCTTGACGCGGAAAACAGAACAAAAACAAAAAAAAAAATTAGTAGAAACTGAATGTTTTAGGGGGACCTGTTCCGGTCCGGGGGGGGGGGTTAAGACCGGACCGACGACGGTCGCTCGGCTCCCTTGTTTGCGAAGTCCCTCCTTCCTCACCGGCCGCAGCAGGCATTGCGATCCGCGCACCCAGTTACTCAGGAAGGACTAGATCTTTCAATACATCCTTGACACGCTACCCGTGAGCCGGTTCCGCCGGGCCTCCCTATCACGGCGTCAACATAACACGCATTTCAGAAATAGTTCCGGCAGGAAAGGCCAACTTCGAGGCACCGGCAAGAAAGACCCGGCTGCTGATTTAAAACCCAAACTTCTTTGTTGATATCCGACACATATTTAGCTTATTTGTGTGTCTACGACGGCGAGCTGTTTACAATAATCTCTTTTCCTCGCGTTCGCTACGACTCTATTGATTCCCCCACAGCCCTCCTTATCTTCGCTTCACCGTCTCTCGTGTTTACTTCAGTCGGCGGCTATTATCCCTTATAGTCTCTCTTTCTCTCTCTCTCTCTCTCTCCATCTCTCTCTTTCTGTGTACTGACATCACATCTCTCTCTCTCTCCATCCCTCTGTGTACTGACGTCACATCTCTCTCTTTCTGTGTACTGACGTCACATCTCTCTCTCTCCATCCCTCTGTGTACTGACGTCACATCTCTCCCTTTCTGTGTACTGACGTCACATCTCTCTCTCTCCATCCCTCTGTGTACTGACGTCACATCTCTCTCTCCATCTCTCTCTTTCTGTGTACTGACGTCACATCTCTCTCTTTCCATCCCTCTGTGTACTGACGTCACATCTCTCTCTCTCTGTGCACTGACGTCACATCTCTCTCTCTCCATCTCTCTCTTTCTGTGTACTGACGTCACATCTCTCTCTCTGTGCACTGACGTCACATCTCTCTCTCCATCTCTCTCTTTCTGTGTACTGACGTCACATCTCTCTCTCCATCCCTCTGTGTACTGACATCACATCTCTCTCTCTCCATCCCTCTGTGTACTGACGTCACATCTCTCTCTTTCTGTGTACTGACGTCACATCTCTCTCTCTCCATCCTCTGTGTACTGACGTCACATCTCTCTCTCCATCTCTCTCTTTCTGTTACTGACGTCACATCTCTCTCTCTGTGCACTGACGTCACATCGCTCTCTCCATCTCTCTCTTTCTGTGTACTGACGTCACATCTCTCTCTCTGTGCACTGACGTCACATCTCTCTCTCCATCTCTCTCTTTCTGTGTACTGACGTCACATCTCTCTCTCTCTCCATCCCTCTGTGTACTGACGTCCCATCTCTCTCTCTCTCTCTCTGTTTTCTAGAAGGAAGACACGGCCTACTCCTTAAGTGGAATTGCACGTAGGCGTCATCTCGAACATTTCTCCTGTAAACCGCCGTGTCGACGGCCGTCCTCCAGATTAGTTCTCGACGCGTTGGCTCTCCGGAGTCTACCGAAACGCGTCAGTCGGTTCGGAGTGCCGGTTTTCCCCTTTACGCCGGGAAATAAACCCAGGCCAGGTTTCGAAGGCTGCCCCTCCGGAACCCGTAAACTGCCGACTTTTCTGGCGATTGCCGCCGGCGCAAAGTTGACAGATAATTCGTGCGGTGAGTGCGGGTCGATACACGACAGATTTCGTAACGGTGCAATAAGGGGGCGTTTACCCTCCCCTCCCAAAATAACACGCCCGTTCACCTTGCGCCCCATTTTCCGGTCTGA
The DNA here is from genome assembly GCA_018389105.1 of Nautilus pompilius. NCBI lineage: Eukaryota > Metazoa > Mollusca > Cephalopoda > Nautilida > Nautilidae > Nautilus > Nautilus pompilius. Next base: position 182,772 of record JACATO010001017.1, read on the forward strand.
ACAACAGAGCCGAGCCCCCATTTACGACATCTGTAGCGACACCAACCCTTATTATAAACACGAACACCGACCGCGCAGTAATAGGCGCACTACTTTCGTAGTGGGGCGGCTTAAACGCGGACAAACACACCACTTATAATGTTACACGACAACAGCATCTCTGCCCGGAAAACGTAATACGCCTATTCACTGACACCTGTGATAAACGGGCACAGATGCTACAGCGCGCGCGGCGAGCGGGTAACTAATAGCCGGACTTCTCAGCAGCAGCGTAGAAATCTAGGAATCAGAGGGTGCAGTTCGGATCGAGCAGCTCGTGTGAGCTCCACACCGCCGGGGCTGAGGCCCCGTCCAAATGGTTATGGGCTCCATTAAAGTACACCGACGTCACCTGACCGATAATATTACTTTTCTTTAAAATGGACAACGGGCACTTCTTTTAACGTACTGTACTATTCAACACGCTACGCTATGCCGATAGTGCTGTATACTGTACTGTACTAAATCACTGTGGGACGCACTACTTCAGCAATATAATACTAATTACTATACACGTGTACCTCTAGCCTACTATGCCTTACTATACTATGCTCACCTCTGATATACTACAATATTCCGTGCTTTATAGTACCGTGCCGTTTGCTACTAAACTCCATTATGCAGTTAATGCTTTAATCGAAAGATTGGTTTTAAGCCAAACGTTTTCTTTCGTGGCCCAAATTGAAGATCAAGATCCCGCACGCAGTACATCTGGTAAGAATTCCCCGTCACCACTTCAGCTGTAATGGAAGACCGGCAGCCCGTGACGGCGAATAGACTACACGATGAACCAACCAGACAAGGTAGGAAGTGGCCGGCAGAAAGGAAGCCTCTCTCTCTCTCTGGACGCAGTAGGGGACACTTATCTGGCAGGTTCGGCTGGAGAGACCCGCCGATACGTTTGTATTGATTGACAGTCAGTGGAGGTGCGTGGAGAGATTGAATAATATCCCCATCATTTAACGTTGGGACGACCAAATGGTTCCAAAATAGAGCGAATTGATTTCTCTCCTTCACTTTGCACCAGGAGCCATATTTACCTACTCGCACTCCCTTCAGACCTCGTGCCGTGTAAATCAGGGATTAATAATATTTAAAAAAAAAAAAAAGGACAACAGCAATTAATTATGCCGTCTATACTGGTTAGGCGATTATCCGAAAATTAAAATAAAATAGAAATTAAATAAAACCAGTCGCATTTAAATCTGCAACGCCGCCAATTGTCAAGTTATCTCCCATTGAAGATTTATTGACCCAAGTGGGGGTTCATCATGGCTGCCCCCCCCAACTCCATCCCATCCCCGGTCATCGGTAGCGCGCGCGCGAGCGACTCGTTTACTTAGCAGTTCTCTTTGAACTCCGCCGGAGCTGGCAATCTCGGCTTCTTTGATGTCTCGCAACGAGATCGATACCAGCGATAGATTTTAATGGATAGAAATAACTTCTTTGATTTAACTTTCTTTTCTTCTTCTTCTTCTCCCCCCCCCAACCCACGTGTTAACGTGTGTTTTTTTTCTAAGCCATTTAAGCCCGAATCGCCAGGCGCCGTGTACTTTGTGACTCAGCTAATTAATGCTGGGGTTCGGTGGGGAATATCCAGCCCCCTTACTTACGGCAGCAGCGGCAAAAAGGGGTGTCGTAAAACAACTTGGATATTAATTCGCGAGGAATATGGCGGTGGTGTCTGGATATCTGGTGCTGCTGAACCATTCGACTTCCATCCCCGTACTTCACTCACTTTTCCTCCCTCCCTGCGAGATTCGCAACTTGGCTGTTTGTCGATTATTGGCGACGTGCGGCGGCCGTGCGAGGGTTAACAATTAAATACTCTCCTTTGATTTAATCCGAATTGCGATCGCGGTGATTAAGCTGAGTTATTGATCGGTGTCACGAATTAAAACAGTTATATGGTTGGGCGAGGGGAAGATTCGAATTTTCTATATATTAATCCGCTAACTAATTTCTTAAATTGGGGCTAAACATGTTTTCATCTCCTCCAATTACTAAGATTACAAATCGAAGTTATAAAAAGCGAATTTGCCTCATACGATTTCGTTTAAGGAAACTTTGCTCAAATTGAAACATGCTCTGCTCGGCGATGCCTCTAGAGCTCTCTTGTCAGGAAAACCAGAAAACCACTTCGTGCGCATCCCGGCTGCGCAGAGCGTCGTCCTCCTCCTCCTCCCGCGCTCAAACGCTTCACCCCGTGTGCGCACTGGCCCAAAGGAAGCACTAATACGACGCTTGTGGTGTTGTACGGGTCGTCGGGCACAACAACCACGTGCATGGCACAGATTAGCAACAGCTTTCCTGTCTGCTATGGTCTGGGTTACTCGGCCGCGTCCGAGGTCATTTGTGACTGTCTCGCGGATCGCCCAAAATGGCCGGCCCTTCTCCGGGCACCTACACCAAGGGGGCCGTCGACAGGGAGGGGCTTTTCTACGTCTCGAACCACAGAGGGCCAGTGACGGGCAATCTGCTCGACACTTAGACTCTCCGCCAGTCTTTCAAATGCGTTATCGCAATTTCGCTTTAGTGGGTTTATTATTATTATTATTATTATTATTATTATTATTATTATTATTATTATTATTATTTTTTACATTAAATAAAATGCTTCAGAACGCTTATCGGCGGTGGACACGGCATCGCTTCTAGCAAAGCGAGCGACTGTAATGGATTATTATTCACGCCGCCACTGTAGCGACAATACCGCCACTTTCAGATAGCCGGAGCAGCCCGCTTTCTGACAGGATCCGAAACTCCCATTTTTTCGCCCACTTCTTTGACGCGAGCAGGGGAGGGAGGGGCCCTCATGGTTCGTTTACGTATCTGGCTGCCTCGTCCGTCACCTTAGCAGGAGCGCGGCTCTCCGACGAGAATACGTCTGTTTTCCTAGAGCCTCTCTCCATCCCCGATCGATAAATGCCAAGCCGGTAGCGTGGCTAGGCGAGCACGGTGATTAGCGTAAATGTCTAACTGACGGCAATGCCATTTAAAGTCGGACAAATTAAGCCCTAAGAGGCTGCGAGTCGAAACGCTTCCCTTGTAAATCATCTCCATGATGCAGATTTTGATTCTCTCTCTCTCTCTCTCTCTCTCTCTCTCTCTCTCTCTCTCTCTCTCTCTCTCGTATGTAAAAGACCTTTGAAACCAGACACATTCTCCGCTGTTTATTACAGCAGCAGTTTAAAAATCCACTCCGGTCTGTATCGCCACAAACACGACGCTTATTGAAGATAACAGCCCGTGCCAAGAGTAATCTAATTATTTAATTTTTCAAGTGATTTCCGTTGAACAGAAATCGAATTTGTAATCCGATGCTTATTTGATTCCATTAATAGAAATAAACTCAAAACCATACTTTTTTTTCTCCTTTGTGCATTTAACTAAGACGTCTATTAAGAACCCTAACTGGCTCTGTCTCTAGTCTCTGTATATATATATAAACATTATCATAATATACTGGTATATTTAACACGAATAACAAATCGTCAAGTCTGAAAAGTACATATCATATGTTCGGCCAGTCAAAGCGGAGATCCGATTTTATTCCCCCCCAAAAAGGCATTCATAGTGATTGTTTTCCCCTGCCACCAACTAACCCTGTCTCGACTAATTCGACGCCAAAGTTTGCATCTCGCCACCATATTTACCCCCCTTTTGCGTAAGGGAAGCGAGCTAGATGTCAGCAGGCACCGTGACGAGCCGATATCCAAGAAAATCGATAAGCCACGTCTGTGTATCTCGCACCTGACCGCGTTCGCCATTCCACGTCACACAACGAGAACTCCGTCCCACTACGCCGTTTGCTGCGGTCAACACGAAAAGGAGAAATAAAGGGGCTTCGTCGTTGTCGCTCTAGTTAAAGCGCCGCGACACCAATATTTTTTGTCGTTTTTTATTTTTTGTTTTTTGTTTTAAATGCTGCATCTTAAACGTCTGCCCTTGGATGGATCATTATGAAGCACCCAGAAAGTGCGGGCAGGCGTTGCTGGTCTGGAACGTGAAGATCGGCCACTAGCTTCATCTGGGTGGCTGCGGCGAAGTAAATAACACACTAAGATTTGTTTTGGACTGGGTGACAGCTTTAAGGCGCCCAGACAGCCGTCTAGAGATACGGGGTGGTGGTGGTGGTGGTGGAGGGTGGGCAGACTTTCACGACGTCGCTCTGTGACATTTCGTAGATACCCGACGGAACGCAGACGGGGAGACTGGAAGATCGTTCAGATCCGTCGGATCATAGCCGATGGACATTATTAACCAGCCAATTGTTTATTATGGGAGAAGTCGCGAGATTCCCGCCCCCTCCCCCCTAGAAGACAGACGTACCGCTTCGATATGCGCGAGGAGATCACAACAACAACACCTACCTCCCGGGTCCTTGGGGCCCACGGTGTCGGGGGACCGGGCCGTTTGTCGGCTCGACGAACATCTCTCAGTAATGAGGAGGACTCGACAGAGAACAGGCCACTTGTCTTTACGGGATGCGATGCCATTGCAAGAACCTCGTTCGGAAGTCCAACTCGCTCAACAACAACAACAACAACAACACCTTCCTACCCGAGTTTCAGCTCCTCGCTCGTGGGATACACGGGGCGGCCTGGACCGAAAAAAGCAACAGTTCCCGCTCCACATCGCGTGACTTACGGCGGAAATGATGTCACAGGGCTTTCACATGACATCTCGTGCAGTGTGCGTGACCCGCACTACACCACGCTGCTCGTTGATTCCAGAACCACCGCGGAACGGAACCCCTTCCCCTTCTCTTCGCACGCTCTAAGAAGTATTTCTATTCCTGACGCGAAGTTTGTCTCCGGCGGGTGATGAGACTGAGAGAGAGAGAGAGAGAGAGAGAGAGAGAGAGAGAGAGAGAGAGAGAGAGAGAGAGAGAGAGAGAGAGAGAGAGAGAGAGAAATGACGTCAGTGCAGAGAGAGAGAGAGAGAGAGATGACGTCAGTACACAGAGAGAGAGATGACGTCAGTACAGAGAGAGAGATATGACGTCAGTACACAGAGAGAGAAATGACATCAGTGCAGAGAGAGATATGACGTCAGTACACAGAGAGAGAAATGACGTCAGTACAGAGAGAGAGATATGACGTCAGTACACAGAGAGAGAAATGACGTCAGTGCAGAGAGATGACGTCAGTACAGAGAGAGATATGACGTCAGTACAGAGAGAGATATGACGTCAGTACACAGAGAGAGAAATGACGTCAGTGCAGAGAGAGAGAGAGAGGAGAGGAGAGAGAGAGAGAGAGAGAGAGAGAGAGATGACGTCAGTACACAGAGAGAGATGACGTCAGTACAGAGAGAGAGATATGACGTCAGTACACAGAGAGAGAAATGACATCAGTGCAGAGAGAGATATGACGTCAGTACACAGAGAGAGAAATGACGTCAGTACAGAGAGAGATATGACGTCAGTACACAGAGAGAGAAATGACGTCAGTGCAGAGAGATGACGTCAGTACACAGAGAGAGATATGACGTCAGTATAGAGAGAGAGAAATGACGTCAGTGCAGAGAGATGACGTCAGTACAGAGAGAGAGAGAGATGAGGTGGCACCTTGTTTGCTTGCAACCGCTGGACCAATATGATGATCGGCGTTGCTGTAGTTTGGGTTAAGAAGCCTTGCCGCAGGAAAATTTCTTCAAAACACCGAGGGGCTGTGAATCATCGCTGTATCGGTGCTCAAAGGAGACGTTTTTGAATCCAACCCTTGCCACCACTCGCCGATCTCAGACACACACACACACACACAACAACACATCTCATCGCCTCTCCCCCATTCCCTTCTCTTCGCGTGCGTGCACTTTAATCAAAAACGGGAACTGGAGTCGGCTTAACGTCTTTGTCTCGTTATTGTCTTCTCTCTCTCTCTCTCATATATATATAAATCGGTAGAGTACCCAACAGTGTTGATGTTGGCGCCATTATGCCTGGGCCGACCACGTGTTGAGAGCTTGAGATTCACGCCACCCAAAAGAAGAGAGTTTTCCCAGAAAAAGAATGCGAATTTATTCAACCGGGTATAGGCAGATTCAAGAAAGGAAGTTGGAACTATCAGAAATACCGCCAGTTTTTTGGAGGGGCGGGGGCACTGGGTTACGAAGTATAGTTCGGGAATTCAACGGTTTTCTTAAACCATCAAGTATTTTGGCACTTGACGGCCCCTCCCTCTCCACCGGATCGTTCGGCTGTCTACAATTATCACTGGCTAAAATATGGTGTCAGACCACGAGGGCTTCCCGACCTCGCGCCAGTCGGAAATCAACTGAAAACTAGCAGTTTATCAGTTCGGTTTCTGACGATAAGGTGATACGGAAGGCCCCAACCAACTAACCCCCCCCCAACACACACACACACACACACCTTTTTTTTTCTCACTGCTGTCTGTAAACTGAACTATAATAACCCGTGATTCGGACCAGGTGCGAAATTTGATCTCACCTTTGAAGTTCGGCTTAGGTAGGGGCGGTGGATGATGATATTATATTATATTATATTATATATATATATTTATTCTTCCAAGACGTTTGGAAATGCGATTTCTGGCATCTGACGCGAAGTCCGTAGGCTCGGATGCGGCGCCAGGAGGAGGCGGCGGCGTCGGTTTCCTGTTCCCTCGTAATAGCTCGGTTTGTGTGTTTTTCCCTAAAGTAAACCGGCGTATTTCGCGCTGGGAGTTCAGCAGGGAGAGAGAGGGGGGGGTGTTGTCACTACAAAGGGATCACATGTGGAATGCACAGATATTTAAATATTCAGCAAGGTGTGGGGGGCCCCTAACGACACACACACACACACACCTGTAGAGGAGAAATAACCGCTGTCCCCGGTGCCTTTCCAACAGCCTCCTTCCGGGCGGGAGGAGGTTAAAGAAGGGGAGGTAATAAGTAAACAAACAAATAGATGCGCTCGGTTTCTGCGGGTTCGATGAATATTTCGGCCGGCCGGCGCTAAGTAGGTCGCGCGACTCGTTTACCCCGCCTCCCTCCCTCCCTCCCTTCCATCCCCCCCTCCCCGCGCTCTTGTTTATCTTTGACGACTCGGGGCTGGCGAGCGGCCGGATAATAAATCACACATGTGTGTGTGCGCGCGCGCGCCAGCCGGGAGGAGAGCCCGGCTCATGCGTGTGCGCAGCCTCTCTCCAACACGTCGTCGGTCACCGGCAGGAAGGCAGACGGCAGCCCTCTTCCCCCGATGGCGCGAAAGGCGAGACGCTCGTCTGCCGGCTAGACCCGATCTCGCCAGCCTCCCTCCGGTGGTACTCACCTCCCGCCTCGACCGGTAAGTACCGTTTTCTCTCGCGGAGCCTGCACAAGACAGACGACGGACGACCTCCTCCTCCTCCCCGCCATCACGAGAACCCGGCTTGGCCGCTCCATGACACCCGGGACCATCTCCTCCCCTTCCCGGCGTATTGTCGTCTGCTATATATCCACACGAAGACATCTTCTGTTATCCCCCTCTCCCATCCATCCACACACACAACCGTGTCCCCCCCGCCTCTCTGCTGCTGTTTGCCGATGTTAAACCATATCATTGTTGTTATTGTTATTATTGTTGTTATCATTATTATTATTATTATTATTATTAATAGTAGTGGTAGTATCCCCCCCCCCTCTCTGCCACTTTAAAGACCGTCAACGGCGGGGCGGATTACGCAGGCGGGCGGGCGGACAGACGAACAGACAGACAGAGAGCGGTGCCCGCTCCCCGCCTGACTCAGGGACGGACGTCTCCCTCTCCCCATCTCTCTCTCTCTCCTCGCCGGTGCTGCTGCTATTTCGATTACAGTACCGCCCTCCACCGTGATTGCTTCATAACATTTCGTTCTCTTTTCTTGTAACGAAATTATCCGCTAATCGATAATGGAGTTTAGCTTTTCTTAACGTGCCACGAGACCGGTTCATCGGCGGGGAAATCTTTACCAGGCCCCTTATTTCATGTCCGCCGTTTGGTAGAGTAATAATAATGATGTATATATATATATATGTTAAATAAGGTAGTAGGATAGAAGCGATTCCCCCCTCCCCTCTCTCTTTTATCGTTGCTGCCCCACTCCTTCGTTTCTGAACTCGCGATACACGTGGATACACACTTGCGCTCATAAATGTCGACAACCCTCCGCCGAAGCGTCTCCCGTTCATCAGCGCAACGCTGGTTAAAAGTGCGCGCACCACGTGACGACGACGAGGATTCTCACGGAAACATTCCCAACGGGTTTCTTTTCTTCCTCCGACCGGCGGATCCGTCGCCAGTGTGGGTAAAATAACCCCGGTCGAAGCCCATGTGGAGCCCCGGGCGACCTCATCACTGGCGCCCCCTAAAACCCACACAATAAATAACACGCCCCCAAAACACACACACACCACACACAGAGGAGGTGACGAGGAGGGTGGGTTTAAGGTTGCTGCTTTGACCGAACGGTGCCGTCCGCGAAATAATTGAATTAGGTATAAACCAGAGAAGATTCGTTTGCGATCTAATCTTTTCATCAGTTGTAACTTTATCCCTTTTTCGACGAGTTCGATCGATTAGTGGCTTTCTGCTGAGTCTTACTCTTCGAGAAGAACCCGCTTATCTCCCCTGCGAACTCTTTTAGCAACCATCGGCTTCCTGCTCTTCGCAGCCGCTAATAAACAGGGGATGGGAGAGGGGTGCCGATCAACTAGGCAAAGTCTTCGCTCGATCGCTGGCAGACCAAACCAGATAAATGAATCCGAAAGGCTTGAGGATTCTTGAAATCCGTTCTGCCCGAATCCCTTACAGAACGTACCGGTATCTTGCAGGACCCCTTCTAATCCGACCAGAAAGGAAAGTTCTTGGGCTATGAGCCTCACAAGACGCTTAGAACGGAAATTGCCAGCCCATACTAACAACAGCTGTTCGCGCGAAGACCTCCGGTGACCCGACCCTTATTTAAAGCTTCACTCACACCACGTGTACGATATGCAGCGCAGCAGGCTCGCGTGGCCCCTTCTCTACTAGAGATGCCGACGGCTCGGAGAGGGTTCGGAGCTGCTAGAACCGTTTGAGAAATGAAAGCTTATGTAGTTATTCCGAACGTTTAGCAAAAGCGAACTTTCCTCCTCTTGCACGGAGACTTAGACATTTTAAAAGGTTGGACAATCCGCCCGTTTTTGCTCTCTCACGCCACCGAAGAACAGAGGGACATATTTATAACCGTCTTAAGAACCGTAAGGGGCTAGAATTTTTTAAGCATTAAAAAAAAAAAAAAAGACAGCAATTGCGCGAAACAGGCCCGCCTGCCTGACATTGGCTTGTACTCTACTACAACCAGCTGTTTAGCAATCTGTTTTCCTCTACCTTCCAGTCTGCGAACGTTATGGCCTTGATGACCATGCTTCCATCGGAGATACCTCAATAGCCTTTGGTCCAGTTTGTAAATGTGCTGGGGTCCGTGGTTCTTTCTCCTCGTCACTCCGCGACTAATATGCAGACAGGACCCTAAAACGACTCGGGATACCTCGCGTGTCCACTCTAGCTGGGAGGGCGAGTGGCGTGTTACTTTTCATTGGTGACCAGGAAAAATTATTAATCGCCACACCGTCGGTTTGAACCCCAACAAGACTAAGGCGTCACCGCGATCTAGAAAGATGTCTAAAAGCGATAATGACAGTCAGACCGGGGGGGGGGGCGTTCTTAGCGTCAATCTCTCGACAGATGTTTTCGATGGTTCATCTTGATTGAAACGAGTGTCGTCAGTAACTAAAAGAACAATGCCGTCGTTACACGATGTTATTAATCACGAAACATGGTGACACTGTCGGACGGGAAAGCGGGTCTTTGCGCTGGGGACAGTTAACGATGTAGGCGGGGTCAATTCTGTAAGAGACGTTCGATTAATACGGTTCCGGGATGTCGAGGTGACAGGGTTCCATGGACATGGAGTAGGTAGGTATGCTGCCCACACTATAGTCCAAGGCATTAGAGAAGACGGGTATTAACTCTACCGGACCCCTGTTCACTTGTTTTTTTTTTGGTCGGGTGTCTGGCACGAGCAAGGAAAGGTCCGACGGGTGGATGGAGAAAGGGAAGGAAGGGGACGCAATAAGGACATTTCGCAACACGATTCTTAAAACTAGAGGCCATTATGACAGTAAAGGAACCCCCGTTCACTCCATTCTAGACATTACCAAGTAAATATGCGCCTAGACATCTCCAAAGCCCACCTACAACCTACCCCTTCCTTACGTAGGTGCCCCGGATCTCTCACTCAGGCATCGATTTCCAACACCGTGAGGTTTTACGGCTGGTTGGTTTGTACATTCATTGGAATCCCGAGATATATGCCGTAAAATCACCGACAACCTCCAGTTTACCTTTATATTACGGCCGTGGTTTTGCTTGAACGTCCCCCTTATACTTAACAAGAAGATACCAAATCATCATGGATTACGCAAGGGGAGGAGTGGGGGGGGAGAGAGAGAGGAGGAGGAAGAGAAATGTCTATCAATCACTACGATTTTCAAATAGACTAAAGCTCGCACCTGCTAACTACACCAGACGTTAACTCATTTCACTTATTACCATTTCTGTCATGGCCGGAACCCTAGCTAATTAGTGGCAACAGCGCGACCCCTGGTGTAGCGAAGTGGCTGTGGATGGCTGAAAACGATTGGGCTTCGTCTACGGGTGCAGAAGTCCTAATTATTTTGAAAAAAAACAAAAAAAAACACCAAACCAACCAACACTACCAGTTCCTAGAATGTCCAAAATTCAAACTCGGCAGGTGCGATATTTAAAAATTCTTCAGCCTATTTCTAATGCCCGAAACCGGAAACATCCCAGCTCTGTATAATCAGCCGATATATGCCCCCCACACCTCCTCCTGCTGCTCCTCGTCCCGTACAGCAGACGCGAGGAATGAACGAGACCAGGATTCGTACAGCAGGAACTGAAACTTGTCCGCCTCTCCTGTTTCCGTACCCATCGGGTTAATTTGCTCCTGCTTTTCAGCGGCTTCTCGCGTTCCGAGATGTTCTGCTGACAATTACTTCTGTTACCTGTCCGCATAGTTACACGTACGTATGTATTTAACGGCGGATTCAATTTTCCACTCAAACGGCCAAAGTCTCGCGCAACCCGATATCCCCCACATCCTCCTCCTCCCTCTATCGCACAGAAGAAATCCCGGCTCCGCTGCGCTATTTCTTCTCACACGATCATGCCGGGAATGAAACCCTCTGAAGGTTCGGACGGTTTTTGCTTCGCCGCGCACCGCTGGTTTCCGTGAGCGATCGGCCTGTGGGGACCGTAGCCAGGTAACAGAGCGCGGGTCCTAAGCACTCGCTAAACAAGCAACAACAACAAAAATATACCCCGTCGACTGTTTAATAAGCTCAAAGCGTGTCCCCCCCTTTTCTATTATTGATCTTGTATCCACCACCTATAGCGCGGCTGGGTGTGGCACCATGCGGATTCTACCACATGTGGCGCGCGTGTGTCGTCCCTAGCACAGTTAGCTTCAGCAGCGGCGGCCTGACCGCCCGCGACCCGGTAGACCGACAGTCCCCAGCGCAGAGCCTTGTTTATCTGCGTAGCACGTCCTTGAAATCAATTCCAAGGCTACACGATCTCTTGGACGCCGATGCACCGGTGCAGACGCGGGGCGAACCCAATTATAGATTGTCGGCTGAGTGCGAGACATCAGGAGAGACGCTGCGCAGTATTTTAACTCGAGAGCGCGGCGCGGTGCGCCCTCAGCGAACTCCTCCGCATTAGCAGGCGCGGCCAGAGCGTCTTCCAACCGTCACCGTCAAAGGGTGAACGGTGTGACCAGCAGAGCGTTGGGCCCAGCCATCTTTTACCGGCAGGAGTCATTCCTGTCAACAGCCGGAGAGAAATGCCCAGAGACGCATCGCGGCTAGTCAGGAAGACATACCTAGGCGCCATCTACCGCCTTCCCGCTCGCAAGCCCTAATCCTCGATTGATTTTAATTGGGGCCAGAAACTTTCCACAAGCTAGCGGCCATTTGACGAAAGTAAATCGACAAACGAGGGCCGTGAAGGAACTTTACCTGGCCGGCTTCCTTTCACGTAGGCGGTGGAAGGAAGAAGGAATGTATCGGTCCTTGCTCATACTTCTGGCGTCAGAAGGTAAGTTTCTGCATGCGAACTGGGTGCGAGTTTTTCTTTCCTTTTAAGTTTATTTTACGTCCGGTTCTTCTCTCGGCTAACACGGTAATTCATCTACCGAAAACGAATTTTTACCGACCCTCCGTTCAGACTTCCGCTCGCCGTCTTCAGGAAAGCTCTGGTTCGCAGCTGACTCCGGGTAAATGCCCGATATGTATTGAACTCTGGACTAAGGGTTTTGCGTTATGGTTCTACCACCTCGTCTTTCCGATCAGTTTCGCTTTCTTCTCGACAGCAATTACAGGTTTGTTGTTTTGCCGTGTTCCTGCTTCCCCTCCTCTAGCAACGAAAGATATAATACCAATCAGCATCTCTTCCTATACTTACAACTTCCTTACCCGTACGCCTTTAAAAATGGAACCGCACCTAGTGTCTGTCGAAGAGGTCGCTTTCACGTTTTCCAGGCGAAAAAACCAGAACTCGGTTCCTTAGAGTGGGTGGCAGTTGAAAGAGCCCCGTATGAAAATGGAAAACCAGAACTCGGCTCCGAACCTGGATCCACCGGGGAGGAGAAAAGGAGAGAAAATACAAAAACAACAACAACAACAACAACAGCAGCAGCAGCAGCAACAACGCTTAACGAAATAGCATCTGAGGCGGATAGAATTGACGTGACTACTGAAGCATCTGAAGCGATGGCGATGGAGCAGGAACGCCATTTCTGTGTTTAGAATGATGACCCGTGTGTTTGACGTGATGCTAATTCCATTTTACCAAAAGAACCGGACGAGAGACCCCGGCATTACCTGCTTTACGTAAACACAAATTCCAAAATTTTCAGTATTTTAACTTTTGCCAGGAGATTATTTTAAACAACTCCATTAACTTTTCAGACCACCTCCTTCCTAACTACGTCCCCATGACAAAGCCGAGCTTATTAAGCAGGAAATATAGGACTTTCATCGAATGTATAGACCGCACCGCGTGCCAAGGGTTCGATGGCAGCATTCATAGGAAATATGTCCGTTCATTACTTAGTTCAGTTTTCTATAAGATAGGTATGGATTTTTTTTTCCTTTCTGAAAGACCCGAGGGAAAAAATATCCCCTCACCAAAAAAAAAAAAAAACAAAACAGAAAATCTGCGCCATTGAAAGCAGTTAGTTTATGGATGTAAACTGAAAGTAGAGACCTAACAACTGCTTTATGGTACTTCTGGTTTTCTTTACGACACCGAAGCTATTTTCACTTGTTGAAAGAAAAAAAAAAACAGAAAGAGAGAACACTTTACAAACAAAAAGCGTCGGTTTACGTTAATTCGGATTTGATTTACAATACCGGAAATTCGTTTTACAACATTTGCAAAATATTATACGAAACTAAAAAGAAAACAACAAACAACCTACTGATTGTTGAAAGATTTGTTTTAAAAACGTCTGCCTGTACATTCTACGTGCAATACTGAAAATACCGATTTTCGGCATTACAAGTGCAATTTACGACATTCGTTAAGTGTAGATGTTGCTTATCCTAACCCTTTAATTAATTTTTTTTCAAAAAACTTAAAGCTTAGCGTACTTTAGCCTTCTGGGTACTCTCGATTCTGTTTCCGCAGAGGTCACGTGATCAGTTCTCACTTGTGGTCGTCTGCATACAACGCTAAACTGAAACTTTTCTTTTAAACCGAAAGCTTCCTCAAAGTCAGAAGTGGGTTATCTCCTCGCACAGACGCATAAAGTACTTCCTTCCAGGATACTTAGCCTCAGAAATTTTGCATATTCCAGCAATTAATTATCAGCAATTCATGAAATGAATAAAGTGACCGACTAAATTGGCTACCGAAGCCTCATTCATCGAAAGAGTAATATACAGTTTGGTCTGATCAGTTTATGAAACTCTTTTAGCCGTGTGAGAGCCCGGCGATAGAAACTACGAGCTTGCCAAGTGGAATAAACATTTATCTAGATTAGTTCCGCGTCTACCAACCGACCCTGGACTTAGGGGGTATGAAACGACGCATTGTATTATCTCTGCGTGCCAAATACTATCACGTGTTTGTTCGATGCGCGTTTTGATTTATTGAACATGCGATTCTCTAAATATTTCCTAGCTTATAGTCCGCGGGCTATACAGACGTAAAAGTGCGAGCAATACAATTACACATCCGACTAAGGTATATATATATATATTTTTTTTATTATCTCCGTAAAATTAACAATTCACTTTACACGAGCTACATATAAAGGGTTTGCCTTCTAACGCGCATGGAAAATATAGATGTACAGTGGCAGCCATAAATACGGCCATACCAATAAAATAATTATGGAAACACCACACAGGATATGCATAAATAATGAATAATTGCAACTGAGAGACTATATAATGCATACACAATCCGTAATTACGGAAAATATACAAAACCGAAGAGAATACGTTGTACGGTGCATTAGTATTTGGTACGCGAGCCATTTGGTTTATATAGAATATTACCCCGTTGTTTTCATGCTCCCATAGAGGTTATCAATGGATGACTGCGGGAATGATGTTCCCAATACCCTGTAACACTTTTCACAATTCATCCAAGATGTTTGGTTTCTGTTTGACGTTCTCAGTAGCCGTGTAACCCATTATAGCTTCGGTTTTGTTCATATCAGAGCTATGTGCCAGCCGAGACAGCACGTGAATGTTTCATCGGCCTCTTTACGTTACGGGTAGTTTTTTATCCCTGTAGGCATTGTCATCGTGGAAGACGAATCCTCGCCCAACGAGCTGTCTTTCTGAGAGAATGGCATGCTGCATGAGAACCGTCGGTATACCATAGATTCCATGCAAATCTCCGACACCCTTAGCTAACATGCTATCGGCTCGTCGTCTGTCGCGTGGAGGTCGTGCCCCCAGGTACAGAGAGTTTGGATTTATATATGTGCCCTCTCGAGCACGCAATTGTCTAAACCAATAAGCGGATTTGTTGTTGTTGCAGTTATGGTTGCCACTGCGCGCGCGTGCGTGCGTGTGTGTGTGTGTGTGTTGTGTGTGTGTGTGTGTGTGTGAAGAGACATTTACATAATAAACGCTAAAAGACTACTATATCATTTGTGTGCGACAACAACAGCAAAAATCGGTGACCTACTTCGTCCCCGTGACCCCAATGTGCGCTGTGCTTTATGTTAGCTATAACGCACGGTGACGAGGCACGAGAACTTTCCGACTGTTTCTACTAATCTGACTGCTTTGCCGACGCGAAAGTCACCTTCGGTTGTCAAGCAGCATCTCACCGCGGAGTGAGCTCGAGCACCGAGCAGCTTCTCTAAGGTATCGCCGAGCCAGGGGTGGATATCGTCACCGCTGCCGAGGCAGCAGACGCTTGCCGTATAAACGTCGAGATGATTGCCAAGTGTGTGTGTAGGGGTGGAGAGAGTTAAAGGGGCTCGATGTTAAAGGAGACTCCTTTGTCACGAAAACATTTTCCCGGCCTTGTTGCGAAATAAAAACGTGTTAATTCCCAAGATACTTGATGCCTGGGAGGGTGGGTCTGCGAGAGCCCGCGTAAGGTCCCAAAGATCGGTGTGTGTTGCGAGGTGACAGGCTCACGTATTGCGAGGGACCCATATTTTTCACAAACCTTAAGTGTAAAGTGCATAGCGGAAATCCCCGATCGATTCTCGCGCAATTAAGGACAACATTTTTGCTGTCATAGCTGCAATTACGGCTGACGGACTACGCGTAGTGCCCGTGAATACGACGAAGAGAGCCCCCGAAATGCCTTGATGCAAACGGATTTACTTCAATCTATTATTAGGTAATTATATGCTTGGAATATATTTCAGAAAGAAATATAGTCGGATGAGCCGTTATGCCCTGTTTAAGAAACAATTACGCCGTTAAATCCGTTAGATGCGCAATCTGGATTTAGTTTCTGGCCGATAATTTAGAAAAGTATCCAAGAACGTTGTTGTGTCACGAGTAACCATTATTCGGTGCCGGATGATTCCGGACCTTTAGCTATCAAGTCAGCGTGGCGAGCGAAGTAAAACCGTTGAACGGAAAGGAATTTCCCTTTAAGAAGGAGGAGGAGGAGAAGAAGAAAAGACGTAGGCAAAGAAGAGCGACGAGAAGGAATATATCTGACCGGCTTTCAAGGTATGGCGAGTTTTCCTGGTGTAGAATTGTGGGAAGGTTTTCTAAACTATTGACGCGTAGAAAGAAGCCAACCGCTTTAAATCTGTTTATCATGGGGTTAGAGGCGAGCAAACGAATATGTTGTTGTTGTTTTTAAGATAGCGAAGGTTTATTTTAGGTTCACCTAACTGCTGCCAGGAGGCGGAAGTCACCGTGGCTTGTCTTTTTTTTTTTTTTTTAGCGCAAGGCCTCCAGATTATCAAGCCTAACCCTGGCGCTTGAGCCAGTTTTTTAATTATGACCATTAGTATTTATCCCATCCGTAAGTAGTGGAAGGAATTCGCGACCGGCCTCACGCACAAAATCTTTACGTAATTTTTTTTTTTTTTCGAATTTCTATTAGGTTTCCTCCTCCTCCTCTCTCTCTCCTCTCTCTCTCTCTCGTCTCTCTCTCTCTCTCTACTGACGTCATCTCTCTCTCTCTCTCTCTCTCTCTCTCTCTCTACTGACGTCATCTCTCTCTCTCTCTCACTATCTGTACTGGCGTCATGTCTCTCCCTGTGCTAACGTCATCTCTCTCTCTCTCTCCTCTCTCTCTCTCTCGCTCTCTCTCTCTCTCTCGTCTCTCTCTCTCTCTCTCTCTCTCTCTCTCTCTCTCTCTCTCTCTCTCTCTACTGACGTCATCTCACTATCTGTACTGGCGTCATGTCTCTCCCTGTGCTAACGTCATCTCTCTCTCTCTCTCTCCAGAAACTTGTGGATCCAGTTTTTCTAGCCGTTCGGAGAATTGTAGACACACAAAACGTGCTGAGATGTTCCAGTAAATCTCCGCTGAACTTGTTGTGACTCTTTAACGTTCTCAGTGCGAACTCCACCATTCGGAAAGGTTCCGCCCAGAAAGACAAGCACTGCCAGCCAGACACGTTTTACTGTCTTAGTTGTCTCCCCTCGGTTTGCTACAGTTTAGTATCGACGGGGCAGCAGGAAGTTCACTTACTGTATGAGTATAGATTTATTATTTATTACTATTTTTTTTCCCCAAGAATAACTGCCCCTGGAGCGTGACGATAAATAATTCCGTCAATAGTTTACCTTTAATAAACCCGGCGGTCATGGAGAGGGAGTTGTAAACATTTGGACAGCACATGCAAGTATGGCTAATAGCAAGCTCTTGTAAAGAATTTAAAACGAGTCCTTTATCTAGCGCTTCGTAGCCACAGCATGTTATATTCATAAAGCGAATCCAGGGGAACAATAACATCGTTTGTTCCCGCCGTACACGTGTCAGTCGGTGTGCGAAGCGAAAGGCGAGCAGGCAGGCAGACGGGCGCACGAATCGAGTCGGCCGGTCACCACTGAGGAGGCGCAGGTTAGACGACTTCCTCGCTCTCGGTACCAAAGCGACGTTCTCCGGTCTTCGGATTTTCTTCCTCCTCCTCTCCCCCCCCCCACCACCACCACACTCAGCGCCACCACCGCGCTGATTCGTGCCCGACCGACCGACAACTCTCGGTTACGACGTGTACGTATGTCTGTATGTATGGACTCGGTGATATCGACACGAGTTGTGAGTGGAAATCAACACAGCCGCGGGGGTGTATCTCTACCGCCCGGACAACCGAGTCCATCATCCCTAACAGCCCGCAGAAGGTAAGGTTGCGCATTTTCACGTTCGTCTCTTCTAACTCTTGAATTGATCTGTCGTAGGTGAAATAAAAAAAAAAGAAATACATATATATTTATTGGTGGTGGGAGTGGTATAGAATTCTAAAAATAAATAATCTCGCTGTTTACTGTCTTCGCCGTTCAGACTTTATTACATTTAATTGCTACCACGTTTCACGGCGCATCTAAATACTTATCGATTTCTTTCTTCATCGCGCTTTTCGTCCGTCTCTCCGTCCCCGAATCCTCCTGACACCATCAATCTTTCAAGTTAGTTTGCATACGCAGTCAATAATCTGGCCGCCCTGTCCGTGTACAGTGGTGATTTTGTGTTGTTGTTGCTGCTGCTGCAGCCGCGCGCGCGCACGTACGTTCAGCATCCTTCATCTCAGCGTGGTTCTGTTGCTCTGTACCATCCCTAACAGACCTTATTTACTCGCCCGGGTATATAATATATATATATATACACACTGTTATTTTAGTAACCTATCGATTATCAAATCCCATTATGACTGAAGTTTTAATCGAACTGTAACCGCCGGAGGGAGAAGGGGGGGTGGTTAAAAAAATAGAAAAAAGAAGGGCTCGTCTTTGTCATTCGGATCAATCAAGAGTGACAGACGTTCTGCTATCGCGTGGATTTAGGTCGCTAATCGTCTCAGGTGATCGCTCGTAAACGGAGGAGAAGCCACCGATGATGCCGCGCGTGGAATAATTCAGTAAAATGGATACTTTAAACGAACGTGGGAGGGTGGAGGGGGGAGAGAGAGAGAGAGGCTGAGGCAGACAGAGAGAGAGAGAGAGGAGAGAGAGAGAGAGAGACAGAGAGAGAGATGGAGAGAGAGAGAGAGAGAGAGAGGAGAGAGAGAGAGAGAGAGAGAGAGAGAGAGAGAGAGAGGAGAGAGAGAGACTGAGGCAGACAGAGAGAGAGAGAGAGAGAGAGAGAGGTTGGTGGTATCACGTGTAAAGCGATAGAGGAAAACAACAACACACGACAAGTTGTTTTAAAAAATATAGTCCGTTTGATGATGGGGTTTGGCCGGGTGGGGAGACGAAGGGGGCCGGGGGGCGGGCGGCGGTTTGCGTTCCGCTCATATCCAATATAATCTGTATTTAAAAAAAAAAAAAAAAAAATATATCAAGCCATTATGGCTGCTGGGCTTGGGCGGCAGTTACACTTTCTACTTGTTTCTCGTTCGGTAAACCGTCACAATAATCTAGCACCTGTCGCCATACTCTTCTCCCCCCCCCCCCCCATCTACCACGATTTCGTGATCGAGATTGCTGTTTAGAATTTACGATTCGCATAACACGAGGAAATGCCATAGTTCCCCATTCCCCGTTGAGTGCGATTACGAGTCGGTTTACAACAGAATCGTAGATGATCATTTCTCCTGTCCGAGGCGGGGCCCCCTTCCGTTTTACACTTTACCGGGGGGGTCCCTTATTAAAAAAACACACACACCAAACAATCTTATCACATCGGCATTGTGGACTTTTCTCAAGAAACAAATACAGACATAAATGGCGATCATGTAGAAGAGATACAATCGAAATCCGTGTATTTTAAACAACAACTTCCTGCTGGCAGTTTTCACAACGACACCTACTACTGTACAGTTGTTCTCATCTCTCCCAATCTCTGTAGTATGCGCGCTGTCAGGTCGTCGGATAATGATAGAATTAGTCGCATCAAAACCTCGTCATTGTTGTAGCGGCTAGAAAAACAATGCGAGTTATTAAATAGATTATAAGCTGGCAGGTGACCACGGTTCATTCAGCATATGGATCGGTGTAATATCAAGGTGTGGGAGACAGCTGAGCATTGTTAAGGGGGCATTAGGACCCCAAAAAAATCCTCCGCTCCATTGTAGGGGTGACAGCCAATGAAAGTCCTCCGCTCCATTGTAGGGGTGACAGCCAATGAAAGTCCTCCGCTCCATTGTAGGGGTGACAGCCAATGAAAGTCCTCCGCTCTATTGTAGGGGTGACAGCCAATGAAAGTCCTCCGCTCCATTGTAGGGGTGACAGCCAATGAAAGTCCTCCGCTCCATTGTAGGGGTGACAGCCAATGAAAGTCCTCCGCTCTATTGTAGGGGTGACAGCCAATGAAAGTCCTCCGCTCCTATAGTAAAATTCCAAAAGCAAATGAAAAAAAAAAAAACGGTATCTGCCTATTAGATTTTTGATAATCTTAGTATCATTAATAAATGCTATTTGTATATGGATGTGCCGTGTTCACAATAGAACGTGACAAAATTATATTTATATAAATTTCATCCAAAAGGATCTGAAGTTTTAAAAATCCATAATAATAAATGTTGGATATAAAGTTTTTATTTGACTGTTAGATTAATCTCGATGTGTGTATTCAACGTTATTTTATATACGCTGAATGCTGATTGCGAATACACCTTCGGTGAGGATAATGCAAATTCTGCTAACTGAATTTTGACATTTTTGTATTTTTAGTTTTTCGGATAATTATAATTCGTTCGGCGTCGTTAGAGTTATTTCGGTTATCCTCTGTACCATCATCATCGCCATCCCGGATCAAACTTATAACCATTCAATTTTTACGCTAGTAATAGTAGTTCTGAAGTATTTACTTGAAGTTTCTATGACTCGTTTATATCACTTCTTACCACTATCCCACTACCCTTCAGATAACCTGTACTACTGAGCACGGGTTGACCCCCCAAACCAGGGTTGTGATATATATTTATATATATGTAACCCCTTTGGTCGAATCGGTGCACAGGCAACTGCACGTGTTTAGCGTTACGAGTACGTTGACTAAATATACAGTCATTTCAGCACAAATACTAATCAGCGCTCTTGGGCTGGCAGGCATAAGTGAATTACACACTGACGTTACTATATCAGGACTGAGTTGTCTCCACCTGGCACGCGCTGTGTAGGTGTGATGTTCTTGTATGTTAGGACGCCATTCACGTGAAGCAGTCCGAACGAATTGCGGCACCAAGTAAAAGGGTTAATTTATAGACTTCCAAAAACGGGGTTTAAAAAAAAAAAAAAACGTTGCTGCCATAGTGGAACACCTGAACGTACAGTTGTGAAGTCCCCAGCTCTCGGGGCTAAGGGAGTTTTTCGGCCGGTTGCGTGTAACCTGCGAATGTGACGTCACTGACAGACGCAAAGACACGTGACCCGAGGACTTAGACTAACTTAAGGATTAAATGGGGCCCAGGAGCAGTTGCTTTGGTTCTGAACGAATTATTCACCATGTGTCCCCGATCATATTTAATGTATCTTATATTTTCTGGTCAGGGAAGAAATCGCTGTTGCCGCGATTAAGGCATCGGACGTATTTTTCCTGACGTTCGTCGTCACTTGTGTTGCTGCGCAATTATCGATGCTTTCTGTCAAACGATTGATTCTCGTCGATAATTGAACCCCTCCCAAAAAAAGTAAAACCAAACAAAAGGCGGCGACACGCGGTCGAGAATAGCCGACGTGTTTCAGTCTTTGCACTCGCACATTTAAACAAACAGACAATCACCGAGGTCAGTGTTCTCGTCGTCAAAAAGACAGACTCGGTATTCATCGAACTGTCTGTACCGTATACTATCGATGGTTGCTCCATGCATCCGGGGCCTGATGAAAGCGAGTTTCTTGAGCGTTACTGAAATATATAAGAAAAACAACAACAACAACAAAGTGTGTATACATTTGCGCATTTGTATCTCGCAGTTTCAAAGAAGGGCCGAAGCTTACCTACCCCTCCTTCCAGAGACAACGAACGGATGTGTACACGCTTATGTAGAGAGGTCACGCGATAGAAATGTACGAGCATGTTGTTGTACTCCATCCAGCAGTGGCACCTACCGATTGACTTACATCTCAATACAGCCGCTCCAGAAGTATCTTCGCATGCGGGTATGTTTTAAAAATAACCCTTTACCTACAAAGCGCATCGGATAACGTCTGTGGCGAAAAAATGTAAGTAAATCTGAAGTTTACACTTCTGTGTAGAGTTTTAAAATTAAGCTGCTCATCTTCTCTTCCCTCCATTACAAAAACAAACAAACAAAAACTGATTCTGTAATTGCTAGGTTGCTGTTGATGGGATTTACTAGTGAATGTTCACAGAAATGCTTCAGCATTTTAAGAGATGTACATGTAGCGATTCACTGTAGGTTTAAAAGCGCTGAAGATGCGGATGCAGGATAATTAATTAGCCTCCTAATCGTGGCGGCGCGGTCGGGATCATCAAATGGAATTTTACACTACGTATAGACAGACATTCAACAGCCGGACGCGGAATGTCTCGGGTTTTTTGGCGTCGTGTAAACTGCAGTTCTTTCCCTCGGAACAACGTAGTGGGTGGTTGACCACTCCACCTTTGTTGTTGTTGTTGTTGCTCTTCTTTTCTGGACTTTCCCGACAGACTTTTTCTGGCGATTTTGTGTCACTCGAAATACCGCGGCCCTGTTGGGCAAAAGGACCAGACAAATCATCCGCCAGAGGGCGTGACTCTAACGAACGCCTTCCGTCCGCCCGGTGTACCCCGGGCTAGTGGCCGATAAGGGACGTGGGCCGGGGTCTGTCCGCTAACCCTCGACCAGTTCCCCACCTGTCCAGAATTACCCAGGAGCGAAGTGTAACCGAAAACCGAGAGAGACTGTCGAGCCGAGAACAAAACGGGGGGGGGGGAGAAGAAATGCGAACAGTCGGATCGCTCCGCCGCTGATGGCAATTATGTCGAAGAACCGGAAGAATGCCGACGAGCCGCTGAAGCTGGCAGTTGGTTGGATTGCCCCCCCCCCACCTCCTCACGCTCACATCTCGTGCGTGCGACCTCCTGAACTATTTACCGCAACTTGTCGGAGACTAGCTACCCCACCCCCTCCTCGGGGCCGTCCTGTTTGCTCACCTAATCTTATCACGAACCCGTTGTTCGAGTTCGGCCGGCTGACGTGGACCCTAGACAAACACATCCGGTGTGCGAGAGAGCCGAAAATCCATCACGAGTTCTTTTTACACACACACACACACACCCCCACCATCATCATAGCTCTCAACCCTTTGTTTAGCAATACTATGACGTCACTCGTTAGCAATCAAGTTCCACCTCCGTCCCCCTCGACACGACGACAGTACTGTTTACAAAGATGTATAGCTGTCTAAAAGCTGACAAATGTTGCTTTTCCGTTCTCTTCTTGTGGCGGCGGTGGGGAGAGGAGTCTCGTGTCCCTCCCCTAGAAAAAGAAATACCTCCGTTAACAGAGCAAGACGTTTTAGCGAACCGCCTTCGACGTATGTCAGGGTTAGCCACTCTCACGGCCTCCATGGAAGAATTCTGCAGCCTTCTAGAGAAAGATGCTTTCCAGCCGCGAGGAATCTCTTCCTCCTCCCAAAACGGTCGGGGCAGGCGTCTGATGTCTTATCAACAGTCTGCTGGTTCGTTCGTAAATAGAACATTCTTCGATATTTAGCAATAAAACGGTATGCGAGTTGATGTTCGTCTCTCTCCCCACCCAACAATAACGATTTTAATCGGCGGCTGGAACATTTAGAAAACTTGTGTTCTGACGCAGAGATTGATGTTGACGGAAATAACTGGAGATGTGTCCAGCTGCGGAATTACCGAAGCTATCGGCTGTCAGTATCTGTTGATTTATTTTCCGAAGATGAAAGCGCCGTTTACAGAGAGGAGAAGTTCATCCGCGCGCACCCCCCCCAAGGACTTCTGAAGGGTCGGATCCAGTCGCTGGCTCCCCGACCGTAGTAGACAATAACCACTGGCGCGTTCATCGGCAGTGGTAATACCTCCGACGGTCTCCCCGTCTAGCGCCACCCTTATCCAGGTTACCTTGGCTGAAGGCTCGAAAGGGAAACTTTCCGGAATCCGGTGGCGGCCTCGAGTGGCAACCAGTTTGCGGTTCTCTCTCTCTCTCAACCTGCGGCGTGGTCTCCATAGACAGGCTTTCGCTTTGTTTTGGTCGCACAAGGTCGGCCTCCTCGAATCCCGCACAGCGTGTTGATTTCACAAAGAACCTGTTTATCACCTGTCTGCGCCTTTCGGTGGAAACGTGATATACATACGTGACACAGAGGGAGAGAGACACAGAGAGAGAGAGATTTCAAAAGGCTTTCTTTTCCATATCTGTGTTTATTGAATTTGTAGGCTGAACACACATCTATCTGTCTGTCTATCGAGTCTCTTGATCTGACCGACCGTATAAGACATTTTTTTTTATTATTATTATTGGTAACCTCGTCACGTCACAGACTTCGCTCGATCTCCGCTCGAGACAGCGTCACGTGATGTTGATTAGAAGTATATTGACGTCAAACTATACATTATCCATTAAAAAAAAGAAGGAAAAAAAAATCAATGCCCGGGTTTAGTACACCCGCCTGTGTATCGACCGAGCCACCACCAGGCGAAGCAGTCATACCTATATTATATATATATATATATATATATATCGCCCGCGAGAGAGAGAGGCATCATCATCCTCTCACGTCTTATATATGGTGAGGGGGCGGGCGCTCCGTCTGTCGACCCGTCGGAGCTCGAGGAAGTGGCCAGCGAACCAAGAAGAAACAGACTGTTGTTGTCTGTCGTCAGCAGGTCTGACGACTGACCGCCTTAAACAATAAATCCTCTCTTACCGGTAAGCCCTCGCCGTCTAACCGTCCTCTGACTCTCGTAGGAGAGGGGGATAGATCGCGGAGCCAGTCAGCCGCTGGATACGCAAGCTTGCGGAGGAGGAATGCAGACTCGCCAGCCACGCCCTGACGACACGTTCTTCATTCCACGATGGCGGTGAGTGGCGGTACGGCGGGCCATCCGACCGTCAGGATTAGCGGGTGAGTGAGAGAGGGAGGGAGAGAGAGAGAGAGAGAGCATCAGTTCTACCAACTCACGGATTCCGATGCATCTTTTTTATTCGCATTTTCAATATCGAGACGGGAGTAGACACTGATCGGTCAGTTAAGGAAACGGGGTAGGTAAATACTTTTGACACCTGCGAGGAGCCCCCCCTTTGCACCGAGTAACCTGTAATAACTGGCAACAATTACACTGTACTGCACATTTTAACACTTTCCTGCAACGAATTCCTGATTAACTTTACCGGATTACCCACACAATGGAAGAAAGCCGGTCATCAGCGTTTATGATTGTAGACGCACCTGCTGAGGTCACCCCCCGCTCGTGGTGGGCCCTGATTTCGGTCTCCACCAGGCGATGGAACGAACCTTTCCGCCAGAACTATTCTGTTCAGCTCTGCGACCGAAACCACGCCAACTGACTAAGAACAAGAAGACGCCGCCACGCTACGGGAGGTTCACCAAACCAGGTTGGTGCGTAATAAGCATTGAACTCTGGTTCTCACAACAACAGCAGCTCCCTCTCCCCCCCCCCACCCTCCGCACGGCCTGGAAGAGCTAATATAATCGGCTTTCTGTCCTTTTAATCGGCTTTCGATTAGTAAGGCAACAGCAGCATATGATAGTAGGGGGAATTGGTGTCACCATAGCAACGTTAGAACTAAAAAGTAGGGGTTCTGCGATGTGTGTTTGTAAGTGCGTGATATCTTATTTGTTTCGGTAACTTACGGGAATCGACACGTAAAACGAGGGAGTTCCCCCATCGTCCCCCCCGGCGTTTCAGAATATCCCTGATGGACCTCCCAAGAGACGGTGATTCCATTTTAGAAACTGTGACATTGGTATAACTGTTTCGCCAACCATTTCAGCAGTGCTTCCCAAACAGATTCGTCTGTTCTGAATGCTTCTCTCTTTGTTTGTGTGTGTGTGTGTGTGTACGTTCTCTGAGAATGTGTTCACCATCCTCAGCCATACTGCAAATGAGGCAGTGTCTATGGGGTGGCACTGTACCTGTAGAATCCCGGGGGCCGGGTTACTTGTGAAAACCTTTTATGCGCGTTTTGTTGACTCCGATTTCTTTAAAACCAACGCGTGTTAACTCTACATGGATCTTTAATTTCTTGCTGTCGACACGTGCTTTCGTGCTCACGAAGTTAACACACCGACTTGACTTCGAGGTGATGTGGTGACCGAGTTTGCCAACCTTTTTCATTGCCTGGCACCTGCGCTTCCACGTACTCGTTGCAATATAAATGTGAAACCACTTTCAAATAGCTTTATGAGAACATTTGTATTCATTGCACTTGCGAGCGCAAAACCAGTTTTATTTTTTTTTGCCTGTGTTCTTCAGAGATCGTAGGGGACACTAACTAACTGCCGGTGAGAATATTGACATTGCACGGTATCTCAAGTCCTTTAAAAATGCAACTGTCTCTGCACAGCACCTTACAGGTAACTCTGCGTGTACTTCTATCTTATCTTCCTTTCCATCTGGCACTATTACGCAAAGTCCTGTGCCTTCAGACCAGGGAGAGGTGGTGGGGGTGGTAATCTAATTAATATTTCATTCTAAACATTGAACAGGTATTGAGGGTGGTCTGGCTTAGAACCTGGCGAGATAAGTCCACTGATTATGGTGCTACCACCCGTGATGCCGACAGCTTATTTTCCAGCCAGTGGAGGGTTCCCTCTGATGATTCTCCATTAGCCCATCTGTCTCAAATTTTTCATGTAGCCACTCGAAACGCTGACAAGAAATTACTTCAGAAACATCACTGGCTCGTGCGGTAGTAGGATTCTTTTGGGTTCTTACCCTTTTCTGTTTGCGTTGCTTAGTGAGAAGCCACCCGTTAGGTTCCCTCCTTCCCCCCTTTTTGTCTTTATGATTACCGTACATTTTGTTCTTCTTAATCTCTACTTTAGTATATACAGAGCAGCGAGGACTGCAGTCAGTATAAATATATTTTTAAAGTATTTAAAATTACAAAAAAAAAAAAAATATGCATTTATAAGACACGCAGACTCGTGAAAAACGCCATCTGTCGGTGTTTTAAAACAGGATTCGCTTTGCGGAGCGTCATCAGAGCATTGCAAAACACCCAAAACACGTGGTAACCTGTAAATAAACATTTGGCTAACAGGGAGACCATAATCGTAATTCGTAAGCACTTCCTCCCTAAAAGTCCAAAATGGACCGTATAGTTGTGACCTTAAAAATCCCAGCTTCCGGGTCTTATAGTTGTGACGTACTTAGGCGTATCTAACTTCCGGGTCCAGCATTTGGCGCTGTTGATTATAATAACACACGGGGCTTTTTGTCTACCCGAAACAAAGCATCCGGTAGATTTCAGGTTTCTGATCGTGCGCTGAGACTGAAAACCAGAGGAGGAGGAGGAGGAGGAGGGCGGGGGGGTCACATGCTTCAGGACAGAGTAGTTGGGCGACGACACTGGTGTGGCCGCTCTCTTGAATTGGCAATGGCGGTCGGAGTGCGTGCGAACGTCATTCTACATACCACGCCACACAACTATGACGTATGCAGCCTTGTTTCTAGTTTCACTCGACGCGAGAGCTCTACGGACGGCATCACTCCTTTAGCGATTTAAAACAACAACAAAAAAAGAAGAGTAAGATTACGGTTTTCCCGAACTTTTCCCAGATATTAATCGCTTCGGTAAGTTGCTATACTAAAAGCCGCCGCCTGGCTACGGCGAATCATCCTGGATGTCCCCTGTCATCGTCATTATTGTGATTCCGGGAATTTACCTTTTGCAAAAGCAAAGCCGAATTATTTATTTATTTTTTTCTTCTTTTAATGCCCGCGTCGAGAGAACATCGACGAGACCCGTAAGACCTCCCCTATCACTTGCCAGTAAGCAGCCCGATTTATTTTACTTCGTGTATAATGCAAAATACCGCCCACCCCCCCACTTTAAAAAAAAAAAAAATAGAACACGTGTCCGGCTAATATCTATCATCACCGGAGTAGCGGGATGTCAGGCGAACCCTGCTTCACAATTCTGCTGGTCGTCCTGGGACTGATGACTGACTATACGTCGTCCTCTTTTTCTTCTTTCACGTCTGCTTAACGCATCGCCGAACGCGAGAAACCTCTGTGCTAATTCTAATTGGACGCAGCGCCCGAGACATTTCTTGAGTAACCGAATCTTACAACACGCGGAACCACGAACGGAACAGATTTCTTTCACGTGGCCTTTTGACTATGTATGAACTGTCGTCGCATGTGAGTCCCCCCCTCCTCCTCCCTTTTATTTTCACGCAAAGGTCATCTACACCCGCCACTGACCGTTTTCTCTCAGCCTTTTATTATCTCCAAAGTAGACGACGGATCATACAAACCGTAGAGACCGCGTTACGACCCCTACGTCACACACGCCATAAATCCCCCTCGTGACGTAAATCTGTGTCAGCAGAGAGAACCAATGATGAAGACGACTTAATCAACGGACTTTGGATAAATGTCATCATAGTTTCGTGTTGATCAAATATGAATAATCGATACGTTGCGTTCTTTGGGAAACTATTTTGCTGAGCCCGCTTCACGCCCCGATAGCGAGGGCCAATCAAGCACGGACAAACCGCTGTACATAAAAACAGACGACGGAAGGGAGGGACGGTTTCTGAATAAGGAACATTCTCAATATAAGCACATTTGGCTTATCATCTCTACCGCCGTTGCCCACCGTATTCTTTTTAAAGCTGTTGTTTGTCCTCATCTTAGACCCTGGTCTGATCTGTCTAAAGCGTCACGTTTCCCTTTTACACCGGTATTGCAGCCCCGATCAAAGACGGCCTCGTCGTGCCGGATGGATGTGACCGTAAATACATAATCTGACCGAAGCCTGTAGAAATGTCGACTCGACGGTTTCTTTACCGTTATCAGCAGAATTCGTTACTTCCCACAGTTTGTTCCTGGCCGATGATTTTATTCGTACCCTGCTCGGTCGTTTCTCAGACGCCTTCACTATTCTCAATTTTTTTTTTCCAGATAACGAAGGTGGCCGAAGTACAGAAACTGTTGTTCCTCATCGTAAAACGAAAGTAAAACAATGCTGACTGGTTTGATTCCTCCGAGCTCTGTCTTCCTTGACGCCAAAGTGAGTTACATTTGTGTTTTTATAGCGTAGAGCAGTTGAAGTGCATTCATTGTGATACAACCACTCCAGACATACAAGCATTCTTTTAATAAATTATACCAATAACTCTTTACGTCATAGTTGTGCATACTGTTCAATACGTGGTATTCAGGGTTACGCGTCGCAATTGTTCTACTCCCATTTCCAAAAGATAAACAGCACAAAATGGCCATTAGGTTTGTCAAATAATTCTCTATTTGGTCTCGTTAATGTCTAAGGCTTTCTGCGACTTCCAGCTGGTCAAGCGAATCAGCGGCGTGATGCATGCTAGTTATATTTCCGTCACCTTCAGAAGTTCGCAGTCGCCATTATGCTGAAGGCTTCTGAGACGCTCTCGCTCCATACCTCGCAGCTCCTATCGCCTTCATTGCTGTCCTACTCCGCCCCAGTGCGTCCCTTTATTGCATCACACTTGTCAGACACTGGCCTACTTCGAGCTGATGAGCGAAGCAATTCCGACACAGCTGGTAAAAGATATGATGGCCTTTTCTTCAGTCAGGGTTAGATGGAGCGTGTCGTAGTTAATTTGAGATGTCACGATTTACGCACGGGTGACGACAAAATCTTTAACCATCTATTTGTTGTAAGCTGTCACAGGTAAATGCGTGAATCAGGTGACGTATATAGACTGACGGCCAGGCTCGGCACGCATGACTGTCAGGGAAGAAAGCAGTCAGTCAGAATCTACAATGCAGATTACTAATGACGAAATTCCATCGTTTTCCTTTTCCTCCGAGTCGATTTTTTTTTTCTTCTTAACTCTCGGGGCACCCACTACCTTACTTATCTGTTATGCTCTGAAGCGCCGACCTAGTAGCGCCACCGGGCGGACGTAAGAAGACCAGAAGAGCAAGAACCCATTTCTGCTTCATGTTCAGTTGAGCGCACCCGCAAATTTAGTTCTAAACATGTCGGGCCAGAGTTCAGTAGGGGGTGAGGAGAGATGACGTCAGTAGACTACAAGGATGTAGTAGCTTCCACGTAGGTAGCACCACACGAGTCTTTCGCCTTTCGTTATCGGAACACGAGGCGGCTGTATTCAAACACGCACCTTGGTTATACAGTCGTTCTTTTAGCTTTGGTGTGGCTGGTTAAAAGAATCTCGCTTCCTGTTTTTGAAATGCTCGTGTTTGACGTGGCACGAGGAGGAAAAGCCAGTTGATCTCATGCTTACTTTTATTACAGATCTTCGCCAGATCGTTTGGTTCCTTACACTCGCTAAAACCGAATCAACATCGTGCTTAACGGTTCACCCGTGCGCTGCTAGGTGTACTTACCTGAGGGGGGGGAGGGTAAAACATTTCCTACACTGCACTACAGCCAATGGCCCCTCCCGGTTCTAGTTGGCTGTACACTCGCCTAGTTCCAGCTCGTCGTGGCCGAACCAGTCCTGCGTGACGGGTTCTTTTCAACAACTCCCACGATACGCCAGGAACGAACATCAGGCTTTCTTTCACTCGCATGCCTGCGAACGAGTTTCTTTCTCCTTTGACCACTTCCCCGAGAATGTTTCACGATGTTTTAATAAACAAACGCCGAAGGTCCAAGAACGAACGCTATCCCTCGTAATAAACAGCCCCTTTTCTTCGCAGTCGAGGTGTGTTCGGAAATCCATTTGCCAAACATAAAGATCAGGCCGTTTAATAAGAAAGAGAAAAACAACAACAACAAACAGTTAATTTTATTATTATCCTGTATTCACGCAGTCTTATTTACCGCGTGGAAATCAATTAGGTCCAAACACTCTGTCGGCTCCGAATATTATTAATTCCTCAGTTTACCTACTGTTCTTCATTCTTTTTCGGAACCAGAGAGCATCGATACGGCTGCGATGTATTTTCCCTGGCACGTGTTCGCGTATTGTTGATTTTCCTTTAGCGGGCGTAAATGCCAGGCTCAAGCTCATAAGGGGACACGTGCTTTCTGGTCGGCGTCGTCTCCATCTCTTACGCAGCCTCGGTAAAACGAGCTTTTTTATTTATTTATTTATTTATTTATTCATATCCAGCCGGTTGCGTTCCTGATCGATAGAGCTTACTACGGATTTCTGCACCGCAGAGTCATTTTGACACTGTAATCTGCTCGACGTGAGCCGACTCTCTATCGCGTCTCAGCGTCGGTCGGCGGTCGTCCTTTTCTGTGTTCGCATTGCAGAAAATAATAGGGGGGGGAAGGGTTCTAACACGGGGTCATTTCGAAAAGGCGTGTATCCAATCCAATGCAGCTCCAAACTAATCGCCAGACCCCCCACCTTCTTTTTTTTTCACCGCGCACCTGATAATTTACATCTGAAAGAATATTATGTGATTAACTTCTTTAATTAATCCTCGCCCCGAAACCTCTCTCGACACGGGATTATCAACGCAGACGGCCCCCCCCCCCCCCCGTGAACCAAACACCGACTAGTCGGGTATTTGTTACAGTGGGATCACGATAAAACTGCGCACAGTAAATATTGAGCTGACGTGATTCTGTTCCTGTGTAAGCGCGAGGATTTCCTACTATTAGAACACCCAAAATTCCGCGCTATCAGTTTGACTCGGCGTGTGAATGAGGTCAGTCGTGAATATCTTTCTTTGTTGCTGGCGAAGCACGTGTATCGCATCAATCAGCTTCCATGGTACAAAGTGAAAGTTGTACGCAACGCATAGAAAGAACCATTTATGAAACGTAATACGAACATCTGCACCAAGGAGATCGATTGACTGGTTTGAATGTTAGAAGCTGGTGGTATACAAAAAAAAAAAAAAGGTGAGAAGTTCATCGGAACAAACTGACCGGTAGGGGACCACACGTGACGACTCCAAAACGAGACATCACCGGACGAGAGTTTATTTAAATAGCGAATCCCATTTGTAAAGTTCGCCAGACTGACGAACTGTCGGCGGGTTATCGCGGTGTAAGCAACTGCTACGGTCAGCCATATTGTTGACAAGAATCGTTTCTGCGCTGATAGATGCATCGTACGTAGTTTGGGATTGCATCTGAAATAACCAAGGGCAGGCACCTTTGGGAATCATCCGTAGCATGAACGCCAGCCACCACATTTACCGCAACGAAGATGGCGGCGCGGTCACGTGATATCCCCCGTAAGGGACTGTCATTCGTAGCAGCACACAACTATCAGCGATCACAAAAAGAGGGGAGACGGAAATGCCAAAGATCTGAAATCATCGCGCCGCCATGGCACGAACTATGTCGTCCGGCAGGACATAACGAACGTTCACTATATATTTCATTTGCTAGTACTTAAGTCTTTTTAAAATCCTAAAATTGTTCGGTTTTTTTTTAATTCAATCAATATACTAATAGCAGAGACGACCATCGCATCTCTCTCTCTCTCTCTGTAATTACATCACATATATCTTCCTCTCTCATTGCCTTTCTTTTTTCACGTTGCCGAACACTTGCTTACCACGAACTTAACTCGTACGGCCATCAGCGCCCGTCTCTTTCTTGTTACACAATAAGTTAATTCGCCCACTTTGCAGTCGGGTTCCATTTTGCTTACGCCACGCCACACCTCCCACCTCGTGCACCTGCTTCCGATTACGGGCTTTTCTTTTGTTTGCAACCACTTGCACCCCCAGGCCCTCCCACCGCCCACTCACTCTCAGCCGGCCTACGCTGGTCGCCAATCAAAGCAAAACCTGTTTGGATTTTATAGTAACCAGCTGAAAACATCGTCGAACGTGGAACTGTTCTAAAGCAGGGGTTTGATAGCTGTCGCACTGGCACTTCGGTTCTATAGGGGGATGCTGGCCGAATCTTCACTATACCATTTTATGATGCATCTTGAATTGACTAAAAGGAAATAATAACTTTTCAAATTCGTATTTTAAATGTCCTTTTTTTTTAAAAATCCAAAATATCTATGGTTGATATACATCATTACACCTTGTTGCAAGTTGGTGATGTTTATTTTAATATGCGAGATTCCTTTCCCAAAGGAAAAATTTCTGTGGCGAAATATTAATCATAAAACCCTTGTTTTGTTTCTGTTTATTTATAACTCGGGTTTTCGTTTTTATGACTCTCTAACATACCCGCTTAATTACTGCTTTCCTCTATCACTGCACTGAGCTGCCCGCGGGTCATTCGCTCCTAAATGCCCACGGATGCTCATAGGACAGCAGTGCCCACTTCAAAGGCAAGACACGCTCCAACTTCCACATGGCTACTATCTCAAAGAATATCTGATATATGCCCTCCCCCCCCCCCCGCCAACCCCAGCACCGCTGAGAAACCTTTCGAAAACATTAAAATACTGTTTCTAAGGTCGAATCGCAACTCTTCGGAGGACCTTGAGAGTAAGTAATACATTGAAACGTCGGGAGTTGGGGGAAGGAATCTAGGCAGGCAACAGATTTTTACAGGACCAACGTTTTTCCACGGTCTTTCTACCACCGCGTCGTCTTTGGGGGTCAGCTTTTGTGTTGCTGCTGTCTCTCTCTCTTTGTCAAAACGCCAATTATCTATTTATTTTCCTAACGGCCACCTGTTAATTGCAAACATCTCGCTTTCCCGTGGGCTGACCATATTTGCATGATGACAGGATGGCGATATTTGATTTCTGATGTTATGTTGGAAAACTTTAAACGAGACCGAGCGCGGCCGTATTTGGAATCGGGTCAAGACGTGACGTCACGGCAGTCTAGACGGCCCCGGCGCGTACGTGGTGGTTGCTAAATAAAGACGTATCTGTGCACAGCCGACCTGGTCGCTGACCCCTAGCTCTTATGTCACGGGTCTGGACGGGTGTAGCCTACTTCTGTGGAACGACAAATCCCACCTCTCCACCACTGGCGACCTTCTCGCCTATTTAAACCAATTAACCAAGCTCTCTGATATGTGGCGCTGTTGAACACCGACGGCTTTGAGCACTTCATTATTTTGAAGGAAGGATATTCGTATTTCAGCCTATTAAAAACAACAGCAAGAAAGAAAAAAACATATATGTCCCTGCCCATTTCGCCTCCTTCAAGTTGAATACAGTACACGTTTTTGTTTTCTCTCGTGCACCTATGCCCAAAAGGGAGAGAACTCTCGTGAGGCAGGGTATTGCCACGGCTTACCGCCAGGAAGCGTTGTCAATCCCGCGCCACACGAGGCCCAGCAGTTCCGGCTTTGGCAGAGAATTAATTTCCTTACTCGGGAGTCTTTATTTGAAAGATGCGGGAGGAAACCCACCCCTCGTTTGTTTGTTTTTTTGTTTTTTTTTAAGTATCAATTTCTTGCTGGTGAAGTTTGATATTTTCTGGCATTTAACTTCATCCACCACCTTGATTTGATAGGTAGGTAGACGTTCGGAATGGAAGCCATAGTCAGAATTCAATTGTACATTTTCGCAGCGTTGCATTGTGGGATCTCTCTCTCTCTCTCTCCTCTCTCTCTCTCTCTCTCTCTCTCTCTCTCTCTCTCTCTCTCCTCTCTCTCTCTGTCCCTCCATCTCTTCATCCATCTCTCTCTCTCTCTGTATATTAAAAAAAATATATATCTTTCAATGAAAACCAGATTTAGATCACATGCGCAGCAGCTTTAAACGTGGTATTTTTTGAGAGGATTTCCCTTCTAGTGGTAGGATGGTCAGATGCTGGGATTTCTCGCGCTTCTTCTTGGCCGGTATGTGGTTTGATCCATCGCGAATGCGCAGGAAACCTAAAAAAGAAAAAGTGGAGCCTGTTACTGCTTCGAATTTCGGATGTCTGTCTAACCCTGTTACCCTCCCACAATGTCCCAGGCCAAGCTCAATGCGAATTAACTTGTACGTAGAATGCGGATGTATAACACTCGTTTGCTATTTCAGAAATATAAGATGTAACCACTCTTATTCAAGACTGACCTTCTGGCTGCCGACACGCAGATATTCGGAGTGAAATCTTAAAATAGAAAGTGTGCGGAGTCTGTATAGCTGGATAACCACTTGTAATATGGCCGGTGGGTTGACGGGGTGGATAATTTTTGGACTTACAAAGCATCGCGTGACGTGACCTACTGTCTGCTGTTTGTGGCGTAAGTTAGAGGGAGCTCAGCGGAACTCGATGGGGTTCGTCACGACTTTGCCTTAAGAGACCGAACGTCTTCCCTTCAGAATATCATTAGAAGTATGGACAGGGACAGCTGCTGTATCACCTGCTTCATTTATACGCCCTCCCCCCCCTAACTACACTTCCTATTGGATCACGAATCTTTTTGAGGGATTCGAGACTTACAAAAAAAGAAATTAGAAATTCGCCTAAGTCAAGTTTTGGGTCCGGCCGCAGACTCGGTATTCGTAGTAATCACCCGATTGAATGCGCTGGTTTCTGTCGACTTCTGGGTAGATATTCATTCCAGACTAGAAAGTGACACGAGATGCTGCGGCGTTTGAACCGAGCGTGACACCGTTTTCCTTATTTGAACCCTAACAGTAAAAAAAAAAAAAAAACAATAAAAAAAGGGTGCTTAAAGACGACAGAAAAACAAATGGGGTTTTATCCGACTCCGACCTTCAGTGGTTCGTTCGTATCCGCGGCTGACGTCATGCAGTTCACGTAAAAACGATTGGCCTGTCGCTAAAGAAAGAGGGAGTTGTTTGGGCTCCCACAAGGGAGCCGCCGCCGCCTCCCGATAGGGAAAGAGTGGGATTTTTGTTGTTTACTCGCTGCTCTACGGAAATTATTATTTTCTCATAATAAAAAAAAAAAAAACGAAAGTTGCTTTCGCGCGGGGGCGGAGGAATTAACAAAAACAAATAGCAGGCTGTAAAATAAGTTCCTTTAATACAGACGTGAGCCCACGAGGGGGGTCCTCTCCTCTTGGCTCGCGCTAAACTCGCGACGAGAGCTTGAAAGCTGTCGGTTCGCCATTGCGGAATTATTATTATTATTGTTTTTTTTTTCGGTTTTATACGGACGGAACTGTTCCCGCGTCGGCAGACTGCATTCCGCTTTCTAATCAGCACCTGTCACGTGGAACTGAGCCGAGACCACGCTCGACACCAGCTGGCGCTGGGGCCTGCTGCCGTTCAAGTTAAATTACACAACCGTCAGTCAACATTAAAGCGTTGCCAACTGTTCAAACTCAAGTTCTAAAGGTTTCCCGTGCCCCCCTTTTTTTTTACAACATAGACGCAAACGTATTCGTTTGTTGTCACGCTGTTTTGTCTGAGAGAGAGAGAGAGAGAGATGATGTCATTACAGAGAGAGAGATGACGCCATTACAGAGGGAGAGAGATGATGTCATTACAGAGAGAGATGACGCCATTACAGAGAGATGATGTCATTACAGAGAGAGATGACGCCATTACAGAGGGAGAGAGATGATGTCATTACAGAGAGAGATGATGTCATTACAGAGAGAGATGACGCCATTACAGAGAGAGATGATGTCATTACAGAGAGAGATGATGTCATTAGAGAGAGAGATGACGTCATTACACAGAGAGAGATGGCGTCATTACACAGAGAGATATATGACGTCACTACACAGATAGAGATTACGTCATTACACAGAGATATATGACGTCATTACACAGAGAGATATATGCCGTCATTACAGAGAGAGATAGAGAGAGAGGAGCCATTGATTTGATTGTAATTTCTTCTGTTTTCTTACCGATATAAATTTTAATCGCCATCCTGTCCGTCGACGTCACTACAAGGAAACAAAAAAAATGTGATTAAGCCAAACTATATATATATATATATATATATAGCAGAAACTGACGTGATCAAAAGGACCACGTGACTCTATCCTAGGGACTATAGGGGCAGAACGTTACAGTAGAGGCTTTGTTCTCACTTCCGGTCAGCAGTTGCTTTAGCCCGTGCCGTCAAACTCAATGGCAGCCGATCTCTTTTCTCTTTTTCTCAAACCACCCCTTCCCCTCCAACCTTACCCATCGTGGCTTTTCGGTGCTTCCTGTCTGCGGCGTGGTGCTGCGCGCGCACCAGCCTGCGCCAGCGCGACGCGCACGCATCGGTGCGTTCCTACACAGCGACCATTGATGCTCTGAACGTAACCAATTCTCCGACATCAATGCAAGGGCTCCCTGCCTTACATCAAAGTGCAGTGTCTGGGCGCAGACGTGCACTTTTATTTACCATTGTACTCTCTCCCCGGCTGGGCTTTCTCCGTCGTCGGCTGTATATTCTTGCAGTCGAGTTAACTCTTGACTTTCGGAAAACGCCATGGGCGGGTATAATTCGGCGAAACTGTTTGCTGGCCGTCATATTTCCAGTAGTCAGCGATACAGTTATCAGTTAAAACCCACGGAGACAGAAAGGTTTCGTCTCCCTTCTCTCGCTCTTTGATTGTGTGTGTGTGTTCGTGTCGGTCACGTAACCACCTCAGGAAAAAGGGGGCAGGGTAGCGTGACCGCTTACATACCCCATTAATAGCCTGGCTGTCAAACCGGTTTTCCCCCCCTCTTTTTAAGATTCATCTACTGCAGTCGGTAAACCGGCCGTTATACTGTCAGACCAAACGTCTGTCAGTCCCGGCTCTGATCGATCAGCGATGATCCAATTCTCCGCATCCAACATAAATCGCTCGCGCGCCAGGTGTGCTTTTGATTTTGAATCGTTTCTTGGATTAATGTTCCATAAACCACTTGATGTGAAGAAATAAAAAATAATCTAGCGTAGCAGCCCGAGTGCCACTGTACACAACAACAACCTTCTTTCTGGAATATTTTTGTTTTAAAAAATACACTTTTCCAGGCCGACCGACATCATGCTCACTCTTGAAAATGTATTGACGTAAAACGAGCTGCCGTTACCTGTGTTTTACGTCATCATTTCTTTGGAAACCTTAAAAAAAATTTTTTTTTTTTTTTGGTTATTTATTTCTTATTTTAATGAACACGCCACAGAGTGAACAACACTAGCCGCGTCTTTCCATTTCTATTTCAAAAGAGGCACACGCGCAGTCACGTGACGTAACTAATGTGCGCTCCACTATACTACAAACGATCAGCTAGCGGGAGTATTGGATTGCAAGGAAGGAAAGAAGACAGACATCGTGGGGGTTTTAGCGTTTGTCTGAAACGCGGCGAAGGAAATCTGCGAGGGAGAAGCTACCCAACGTGGACACACGTGGGTGTTAATTAAGGCGACGTTAATGGCGCTGAAAGAACAGCGGGAAATTTAAAAAAAACAACAAACAAATAGCATATGTTGCTTATGAGTAAAAAGAACGAAAGTAGGAAGTATAAAAACTGATAAATATTAA
This sequence comes from Nautilus pompilius, assembly GCA_018389105.1. Classification (NCBI taxonomy): domain Eukaryota; kingdom Metazoa; phylum Mollusca; class Cephalopoda; order Nautilida; family Nautilidae; genus Nautilus; species Nautilus pompilius. Next base: position 220,934 of record JACATO010001017.1, read on the forward strand.
ACGAAATACTGTGTTGCAGACAACAAAAAAAAATTTTTTTTTTTTTAAAAATTAAGTAAGATTAAAATAATCATTTAAATGACGTCATCGCATAACCAGGTACGCGAACCGAGAAAGCATATAGGATATTGCGGTTAAATAAAAGGGTAGTAGGCCGAACAAAGACCGAAACACGTCCATGTTGGAAATAGAACTTTGGAATAATTTCTTTTTTTTTTTTGGCCCCCGCTAAGTAAAAGCAGTCAGTCTGGAAAAGAAGATGCGCGAGCGAGCGTAGCCCGTGCGCGGCCCATTAACAATCGATAGTGACAGAAGTAGGACACGTTGTAGGGCTGACCGACAGCGGAGGTGTAATAACACGTTTCTGAGGATGGCGGCTCGGAAGCCTCTTTAATCACGGCGGCTCCGCGCGGCCGGATGGGGGGGGGAGGAGGAGGGAGGGGTGCCGCTATGGCGTAACTGACGTGATTAAAGACTTGGTTCGTCGGCTGCTTCTGAAAACGTACTGCGTGCGTCAAAGAGCGAGAAATAAAGAGCTGGCTGGCTGGCGGCGGTCCGGTGAGATGTCTCCGGAACGCGAAATTCTGGTAGGTAATCTGGGAGAAGCTACCACGTGTTTTATCCGCTCGCGGAGCGGGCGATTTCGGCGAACCTCCCCACCCCTTGCTGGATAGCAGCGGGACGTACCTGGGTGGGGAGCTAGTGCACTGCGCTACGTAGCAACCTTTCAGCTTGCCACAGTTTCCTACAAATCATAAAGCAGCCCCCAGATAACCTAACCCAGCCTACCTAGCCTAGCCTGGTATTCCAGACAGAATTTGCATGTTCTCGTAACATTGCTAATTTAAACACACACACACACACCCTCTCTCTCTTTCTCTCTCTCTCCCCTCTCTGTACTGACGTCATCTCTCTCTCTCTCTCTCCATCTCCATCTCTCTCCATCTCCATCTCTCTCTCTCTCTCTCCCTCTCCATCTCTCTCTTTCTCCATCTCTCTCTCTCTCTCTCTCTCTTTCTCTCTCTCTCTCATTTACTTCCCTTTTCATTCTTGCATGGGCTGTTTGCCGATGGAATCTGTTTACTCTCGCGCTTCCTTCGTCATTCTTACCCCTCCAAAATGTTTCAGGGTTTTCACTCAAGACAATAAACGTCTGAAAAGTACGCATGTCATCACATGCCTTCCTTTACGTCACATCACTCGGTCGGCCCCTGCTGTACTGTACGTAACTCTAAACTGGAACATTATCGCGGCAATTTCTTTCTTTCTTTTTTTTTAAAATCTAAATTAAAAACAGGCGGCGTGTTTTATATAAACCGCCCTTTAAAGGGATCAGAAACAAGTTCTTTTTTCCTCTCTTATTCTTGCAGCAAACGTTCCCACAATGCATCGCTAAGGAAGCCACTCTGGTGTCGCTCGACCGCCACCGGAGGGAAAAGAAACTAGAAACCTTAGAATAATAACAGGAGATAGAAAGGATCGTGTCTCTATTTTACTTAAAAGCATTTAATATGAGAATGTTCGCTTAATAATCAGCCTCTTTACCGAGTATCCATAACTGCTTCAAACCCCCCTGTTCATTCTTTTGCTTGTGGTTGACGGAAATAAGACAACTTTCGATCGCCTTGTTTAACGCTGATGAACCTTTTTTTGATTTTCAATACGAAGAAAATTTTCTCATTAAATTCCTTCGCTCGACATAAATTGGCCCCTCCAATCAATTCTGTTGTTCGCTCAAGTTTAAGTTGGATCCCATTACCTCTCTCTCTCTCTCTCTCTCTCTCTCTCTCTCTCTCTCTCTCTCTCTCTCTCGTACAGACGTTATCTCAGTACTGACGTCATCTCTCTCTCTCTCTGTCACTCTCGTACAGACGTCATCTCTCTCTCTCTGTCACTCTCGTACAGACGTCATCTCTCTCTCGTACAGACGTTATCTCAGTACTGACGTCATCTCTCTCTCTCTCTGTCACTCTCGTACAGACGTCATCTCTCTCTCTCTCGTACAGACGTTATCTCAGTACTGACGTCATCTCTCTCTCGTACAGACGTTATCTCAGTACTGACGTCATCTCTCTCTCTCTCTCTCCTGCTTCTTGTTTTTCAGTAGTATTGCGCTCACTTTACGTCTTTATCGATGCTGCAGTGCTAGGGTGTTTTAGTTCACCTTTCTTCTTTTTGGTAGGTGTTCTGTTTTTCAGAGAAAATATCACCACCCCCTTTTTGAAAAAAAAAAAAAAAATCAGGTCTCGCACGCGCCGTTCATGCGGAACGGCGTGATTTACCTCGGCCGACGACACCGGTAACTCCAGTCCGCATCTTTAGTTTCTCGATCGCTGGTAGCGTTTTAAAAAAGACCGCAACACTTCGTGCAGATGAACTCCGAGTGCGTGGGATTTCTATGCGCTTGAGATAATAAAGAATTTTAAAAGCATTATCAGCGGATAGATTATTCGAAACAACGACAGAGGAGTTCATATTTATGGATTAGTTAAACTTCTGGTTGGACATTAAGCGCTTGAGTAAAGAAAAAAGAAATGCTATCGAAAATTTGCCGATAATGAAAGCATCGCAATGAAACGATGTTGCCGATCTGAACTTACTTTACTGTTGGCGTGCGTCATTCAGACAAGACTGAAATGGAGACTAGTGGGCTCTCACTCAGGCTGCGCCTTTACTATTAATTTTTTTTTTTTTGTCAATTACAACTGTTGACATAGACGTAGTCACATTGGAGCAATGCTGGCGTAAGAACTAGAATGCGATATAGCGTAGTCAACGCGGGGACACTGCTGACGTATGAGCCAAAGTGTGATATGACGTGGTCAACACGGGGACACTGCTGACGTATGAGCCAAAGTGTGATATGACGTGGTCAACACCGGGACACTGCTGAAGTATGAGCCAAAGTGTAATATGACGTGGTCAACACCGGGACACTGCTGACGTATGAGCCAAAGTGTGATATGACGTGGTCAACACGGGGACACTACTGGCGTATGAGCCAAAGTGTGATATGACGTGGTCAACATGGGGACGTAACGCCAAACTGATAATAAGACAATACTGAGGCCGTAATTTGCGGATTTTAAGTCAAACCGGATCGGTGAGAAATATGACGGAATGGAACACCAAAATTTCGAATGTTTGCTGACAAAATTGGTCCTGGATGTGTGTCAGATTTTGCGGATGACGATTCAACATATGAGCGCCACGGTATGAAATGTAACAATTTCCTACTGTTGGGAAATGCCTCCCCCGTGTATTTTTTTTATATGAATGAAATGCTAGGCTAGACGGCATTGAGAGCGCTGATCTGCTGCTGACGATCACGAAGTTGTATTTCGGATAGACTGATAACTTTCCCGGCTATATGCTGATCTTCGCCTCCATCGCAGTGGACTTTCTTTTATTATCAACACGTGGCCGGACACCATGTTGCTAGTGCTTTCTCCATGCCTGTATTCAGCTGATTGTGGATTGAAGCAAAACTTCTCGGCGACTTGGGCAGTCTTTCATCGACTGTTCTTCAGTCTTCTCAGTCTCCAGCCCGAAGCAGAACGCGCACCGCTAGAGGTCGTGCGGTCTCGGTGCGCAGGCGCGGCGGGTGTTCAGGAAGTGTAGTGGTTTAGTTTGTTTGGTGTTTAGGACCGACTTCGAAAACTGGTAACTTTGTTAAAACGGGTCGTGTGTTGGACGATAATGATGTCTGCAAAGTCCTAATTGCTGGACTGACTGCAACATTAGCGTACAAAAACCACCGGAATCGACCTGTAACAGTACTCTTCCAATGCTGGGCTACTCCATACAAAATTTGCATACGGTCTATTAATTTGTATAAGTAATTCTATGAATTGAGCTAAAGAAATATTAATCTATACATACACATAAAAACATTTACCGATTGTTCTTCGATGTAGAAGGTTTAGATAAATCACCAATAATTTTGATTTGTGCGTCAATGTCGAATGCAGTTTAATTGCATCACTTACTAATTAATATTGCAGGTTAATTGCCTATTGTTTATCAGCAATAAGTACTGTAGTTTTGGATTTTGTCATTTACATTCTCCGTTGTTTTTAAAAGTTGTATTTATATGCTGTCAAGTTTTATATGTACACTAACGTTCCAACACGTGATTAATTCCGCTTTCAATCTACCGTGATAACCCCATGCAAGCTTAAAATTCTCTGAACGACATCACAGGGAGGGAGGGGTCCGTTCCGTGATTTTGAATGGAGTCGAAAAGTCACAGCCGCGATATCAGGGGCTCTTTTGATGAATGAAATTTTGTACCGCGCCGCATAAACAGAACACGTGTCTGACATATTGTTTTGTGGTTGGAGCCGAACCGGCCGACTTCATCGATTTCTGCTTTGCTGTGATTAATGGTACCTACCGACAATGATTCTTTTTCAGAATCCGGGTTCAACTGTTTTTGGAGAATGGAATAGAAACCTGTATATATCTATATATATTTGTTTTCATTCCATGTACTGGGCGTGGGGACGGGAAATGGGGCTGCGACTAAGCGATAGTCTCGCTCTTTGACCCTTCGGGTGCTCTCTCTCTGTGCTGACGTCATATTTCTCTCTGTATTGACGTCACATCTCTCTGTATTCACGTCATATCTCTGTGCTGACGTCATATTTCTCTGTATTGACGTCACATCTCTCTATACTGATGTCACCTCTCTCTGTATTGACGTCATATCTCTCTGTACTGACGTCATATCTCTCTACTCGCGTCATATCTCTCTACTGACGTCATATCTCTGTGCTGACATCATAGCTCTGTGCTGACGTCATATCTCTCTACTGACGCCATAGCTCTCTACTGACGTCATATCTCTCTCTACTGACGTCATATCTCTCTCTCTGACGTAAAAGCTAGAAACAAACCTTCCGCATGTCAGACTAGAGACGAAACATCATTTTGGATGGACTTTACTTTCGTGATTCGCAACCTAGTTTATGAAGAATTGCAAACAACACAGCGTTTTGGCAGGTAGGTAGGCGGGTACGTGGTTGGTTCCAGAACCCACCGTTCCGGCGCGTCAACAAAAATTAACACAGGAAACGCGGTTTTGTTTGCACAGTCCTGACGTTAATTCTGATCACGTCAACCGCAGTCATCGGAAACCGAAACGATCGCAGTGGACTGCGTCTCCCTTTGATACGGAAATCAGTCAGCGGAACTCGTTTCCGTTTTCGTCCATGCGTTTACCGAATTTTAAAAAAAAGTCAAACACTTTTGGTATTTTAGTACCTTTCTATTTGATAATGTACACAATGTATTGCAATATTTTTGCTTAAAATCTTTCCTTAAAAAAACAAAAAAACAAACGGTGGTTGGGGGAGATGACGACGACAAACCGGGTACTGAATTTAATCTATGTACTTTTTCTTTTCGCTTTGCTGTTTTTTGTATTCCCTTTGGGTATTTTAATGTCAGCCCCGGAGCCGTATTACTACTACTACTACTACTACTATTATTATTATTATTATTATTATTTAAAATGTTATATATATGTGCACATGTGTATTGTTATATTTGTGGAAAGTATTCGCAGGGCCTCACTTTTATCGCCGTGACATCTGAACTCTCGCCTCGTTACTTCGTTTCCATGCGAAATGACAGTTGAAAAGCTCAACAGACTGAAAATAGTTAAACCGTCCGTCGGCTTCTCTCTTTAAAATTTGTATCCTTATGTATATATATAAGTAAGCTGCCGTCCGTAATTCCGTCACACAGCGAGCCGGCGATAAATATAAACTGGGTGTCTGCGGAATATCGGGGCCGCACGAGGATAATGTAGGTCACACGTACATATAGCCCGTATCTACGTACGGCCGGCCGGGCCGGGCCGGGCCGGGTGATTGGTGAACGAGGAAGTCACGTAGCGGTGATGTAGCTCTCCCCGGCTGGCGTGATTGGTGAGGAGAACGACAACGACACTCGCTCGCTATCCGAGAAATCCTCGCCACGCGGCGCGGCCAGCCATCGAGGGATTGTACACAACAACACGGTCGTGGCAGCACCATCTCTCTCTCTCTCTCTCTCTTTTCTTCCCCAGCCCCTTCCCCCCAACCAATGAAAGGTAAGAAAAAACCGATTTTCTGACGTTCTTTAAGTTAAGGGCGGACGGGCGCTGGATTTAATTAATTAACTTTAACCCGTTCGTCGTAGACTCTTTTATTATTATTTTTTTTTAAAGTGGAGGGGTCGTCGTCGGTCGGTCGGTCGGTCGGTCGTAGGGAAAGGTCGGATAGTGCGCGAGAAAGACTGAATGGGTGGGTGAGGGTGAGAGAGAGAATTCGTACGGCGGGGGCTGGTGGATCTGTTAACCGAGCTGGGTTCTGCGGCGAGAAACCGATCGGCGTACAGCAGCATTCTTTGGGTATTCGGGTTCACGAAGGCTGGAAGGCGGTAACGTTGGCTTGTTTTCTCTCTCTCTCTCTCTCTCTTGGTGTTTGCTGTCGGTCGGGTTCCTCCTCCCTCGGCCGTGTCCGCTGGCGGAGGGAGACGGCGCAGCAGCTGTTCGCGCCGAACATATGCCCGGGCGGGCGGACGTGTAACCATAACAGGGGCGAGGGTGAGGTGGTGATCTTTGTGGTCGACGTTGACAGATTCTGCGGTAACGAGAAATTGGACGGACGGAGGAGGCGACTTCCTGCCAAATGTGCCGCCGTGTCGCCCTTCTGGATGGAGATCGGGGCTAAATATCTACGAGAACCGCGGAGGGGGAGAGGGAGGAACCCCCATAGACAGAGAAATACGTAGAACCCCCCCCCCCACATTTTTAAAACTCGAACAGTGCATAGCTTCGTTTTTATTCCAAAGCCGAGTGAAACAACAGAGTTAGCCGAAAACCCGGCCAACTCCTCTCCCCTTCAGAATACAAACAGCCAAATTAAATTAGATTTGAAACTTTATACTTTAAAAGTCCGTCGTCGCATTCCCCCCCCTTTTTACTATTAAATTCCAGCGCTTTACACTGTTAACAGCAATAACAGCCGCTCTCCGAGTGGGAGTACTACTACCAGGCGGTTTATTTGGTTAGACCTTCTTGTTGTTGTTCGACGACGCGTGTCAGCCGGGTAAAGAGGGGCTGGGCCCCTCGCTCGGGCCCTGTCCGGCTCGTTTCGCAGGTTGGAGACGGACCTTCCGCCGGGTTGTGTCCGCTGCCTGATCTGCGGCTTGATTGCGACCACAGGTAGATTATTGCTGATAATCTCGCGTTTTTGGCGATGATGCTCCGCGGTGTTCTAGCAGCAGCCTCCCGATCACTGTTGTTATTTTAAACGTTCTCCGAGCTACAAAAGAGTTCAACGTTTCACTGTGTACTTAACTTTAATAAGCTAAAAGAAAGAGAGAAAAAAGGCACAACCAGAAATCCGTACCTAGTCGTATGATAATTATCCACGCAGAAACTACACTTCTTGTATAAGATACACTGGCCGTCATAATCGCAGGAGGGTAATAGAAGCACTTCAGGTGTGAAGCGGGGCGCGTGGATGAAAGAAAACGACAGGGAACCGTGACAAACTTTCGAAAATGTCGCCAGGCTCGCTGGTGTATTTCGTGTGGAGAAAAGTAAGTCTACGGCAAACATATTCGCCGGTACGTAGGTAAGTTGTTTATCCTCTTGAAAGCTAACTGTGGTTGTCCTGAGCGATCGATCCATCATCGTCTATTTACGGCGCCAGGGGTCAACACGAGAAAACACCAACCGTCGGGCTTAGCGCCCCAACCCACCCCCGTCAACCGTTGGTCTTAACGCCCCACCCCACCCCCGTCAACCGTCGGTCTTAACGCCCCCCCACCCCCGTCAACCGTCGGGCTTAACGCCCCACTCCACCCCCGTCAACCGTCGGTCTTAACGCCCACCCCACCCCCGTCAACCGTCGGTCTTAACGCCTCCCACCCCCGTCAACCGTCGGTCTTAGCGCCCCACCCCACCCCCGTCAACCGTCGGTCTTAGCGCCCCACCCCACCCCCGTCAACCGTCGGTCTTAACGCCCACCCCATCCCCGTCAACCGTCGGTCTTAGCGCCCCACCCCCCCCCCGTCAACCGTCGGTCTTAACGCCCACCCCACCCCCGTCAACCGTCGGTCTTAGCGCCCCACCCCACCCCCGTCAACCGTCGGTCTTTACGCCCCCCACCCCCGTCAACCGTCGGTCTTAACGCCCCCCACCCCCGTCAATCGTCGGTCTTATGGGCCCCCCCACCGTGTCATCAGTGAGAACGTTAGCACTGATTCGTAAAAGTCCCGAAGTTTTCTACATCGGATGTGAATGACGTCACGAAACTCCCCCTCTTTCTCGCTTGTCTTGTTCTGGTAACATTCCGCGGAACGTAGGTGTCAGTGTCACCCTTGAACAGCGGATAAGAGATTAGTCTGTTTACTCAACCCCGGACGCAGATAAGAAGCCCGGTTAACGTTGAGATACTCTATTGTTTGTTGTTGTTTTTTTTTAGTTATTTGTTCGTTTTACTAACGCTGGATGGAAGCTCACTGCGCCGTTCACCCCACGAACGGCGGACTTGACGTCCCTGCGATTTCCGGTATTTCCTTCGACCGAACTGTTTGGCTATCGATCGTGCGGACCAACAGCAGCACCCCGGTCCAGTCCGGTCCCGGTCGGGGTGGCTTACATACGAAATGGCCTTTGCTTTGCCCCCCCCCCACACCCCATCCCTTTTTGTTTGTTTTCAACTCCGTCGGGTGTCCGGCTGGAATGGGAAACGTGTGTCATTTCGGAAAAAAGAGCCGTCACGCGTGAACAGGAAATGTCCTTAGGGTTTAGCTTCGCCGCCGTGGCCAGAGCGCGACTAAGAACAAAGACTCCCCGAGTAGATGGAAAAGGTCGTTAACCCGGATATGCAAGATATCGTACTTGAACCGGCATTAATTTAGAAAACTAACGGGAAGCAATCGAACTTGTGCTCATCACCAAGGCTCGGTTGCGTTGAGTCTGGGTCTTTGCCCCCAGGTTTTCATTCCGCGATCTGCGCGCATCTGTGAGTCATTAATCTTATTTGGCTTAGTTTACACCTTAAAATCTATCGGCTGATTAAGTATTTCTTTATTATTTTTAATACCGATGGGAATTTCCGAGGTCAGCGGCCGCGTGGAAAGGACGGATATGGCAAACAGATGGGTGAGGACGGCTAATCCTTTTATTTTTCTTTCGGTGGGTTAGGGTTAAATTTTTGCTTCAGTCCCAGAACCAAACGTAATTACCGTCTTTGTTTATTTTCGTACGAAAATCTACCGAGGGGTCCGACCGCAGTTGGAAAATGCTCGGGAAACGGACTCGTAGTTTAAAGGGAGGCGACACGCTGCCAAACAACGGTCGACGAAGAAGCAGGGGAAAGCGTCACGTGACGTGTCGCGGAGAATAGCGGGTGCTGATGATGTCGCATCTCCCCCCCCCCGTTTTTGCCGGACTGCCGCTTCACGAGGACCACACAAAATGGTCGTATAAAAGTGTGTAAGAGCGGGATTAGAAATAAAAAACAGCATTAGCTGCGCTCTAATAGCCGTACATAAAAAGGCCAATGACATACCGCCGGGCTCAGAGTTAGCAGTTTGGCTCCAGGGTTTACGGTTAGCCACAGCAGTATATTCGGGGATTCTTATCGCAGTTGCTCTTATCAATTAACTTCAAAGCCAAATAACCCTGTTTCGCAGAATAAACCGGCGAAATAAGTGACTAGAAAATTCCGATTTGGCTTTTTTTAACCCCTCCCCCCTCCCCTCACAGGCCTTGCTGATCAATAGTTGCGATTTCGAGCCGTGGCGGCGTACGGGAACTTTATTAAAACAAAAGGCGGTCCGTTCGATGGGAGATAATTATCTACTTAGTGAGAGGCTTTGATTGGTTACTCTGACCCGAAAAGCCAATAAAAACGCTGCCGTCCTTTGCCGGATATTATCGCCAAATATAATTATAAGTTCTGCCACATCCTCCCGCTCGCCCGGCGAATGTGATTTAAAATATCTCATTGCTGCTGCTGCTGCTGCTGCTGCTGCTGGATTCAGCCCGACGGGAAAGACGTTCAATGGCGGCGTATGTTTCGCGTTTCCGGTTTCGCTCCTCTTTAAAGAGAAGAGGGAGAGAAAAAGTTTGTTGCCTTTTTTTTCTGAATAGCAAATCTAAATTTTCCGGTTGTACGGTGCCGCAGTTTATTAAATCGCGCTGGCCCCTTTTCGGCGTCGACGAACGAACTCTCTCGCGCGTTCTGGAGGGGAGAAGGATCGGATTGCGCGAGCGAGTGAGATCTCGTGGCAGCAGCATCCGGCTGATCAGAGTCCGATCGCGGGGGGCGTATTGACGCGACCGGGGGGGGGTGGGAGGAGGTGGTGAAGCCCACGTAGGGCCAGAATCGGCGACCAGCCCCCGTGAGTGTTTTCTTCCTCCTTTTCATTTTCTTGGGAAAAAGATTAGTGCAATAAAAATTCCCCGTCATTTGGGTAATTGCTCATTTATTGCTTTAGAATCTCGATAAATTTTTTGGGGAGTGTGTGTGTGTGTGTGTGTGTGTGTGTGGTGTGTGTGTGTGTGTGATAGAAAGAAGTTTATTCTTTGTTTACGTGGGAGAAAAATGGGGGGAACAAACCTTTTCTTTATAATACAATGCTGAGTCGATCGAACCATCGCTCGTTCACAATGTGCCTCAGTCTGCTCTTAAAATAGCCCTTTCTTTGCGCTCAAAATTCCGACGCAAATTCAGAACTGTCGACAAAGGCCACATACAAGTCGTACTTATAGTTTGAAAGCTACGACTATTCGAGAGAAGCAACAGATACACACACACACACATATTCGTGAATGACGCCAGGGAGATCTTTTCGCCCAATGACTGCTGCTGCTGCTGACCGATTGTTTTTGTATCTCCTGCGTATTGGTTACGGGTGGGGGAGCCATTATTAGAAATACTAAGGTAGCGGTTGTAGTCACATTTTGTGTCTTGTTTCTTTTTTAACCGTGATCCGGTTTTCCTTTAAGATGGACACTGCGATAGGATAAGAGATCGGACATAAAGAAAGTTTATCACGTGAGAGGTAAAATGGCGGCGCCTTATTAACCCGTGCTTTCCTCCGAGTGAGTGCAATTCTTCCGGTTCGCGATTCCCTTTTGCCTTCCTTCTGTTCTCGATCTCATCGCCGTAACTTTACGGGAAGGCGAACGGTAGGTAGTACCAGAAGGTGTCGAAAACCAACGGTAGGGTGCTGTCTGTCGGAAAAAAGAAGTTTCCCTCCGCCAGCTTAGCAGTCAAACAAGCCATCAACCGACCCCTAAAAAAAAAAAGAATTTCTTTGTCTCCTTACGTCTTGGTGTGGGGGGTGTGTGTGCCTTGCACGGTTCCGGTTCCTAACGCGCGACATAATTATCTTCGGTGACGCGAGGGGATGCGTCCCGTGACGTGGGACGAATAAGCCGCGCGGGCTTTACAGAAACGAAGAGAAAATTCTAAAAATTCGCCTTTCTTTATCGGTTGTGGGGGATATTAAAAAGAAAAAAGAATGGAAAGTCCAGCTAACTGATTGGGTATTTCATCCTGCATGCAACTGAGCTGTCGTGTGTCGGCAGCGCTCCAACTTTGCGGCGAAAACTATAGGTCAAACGTTATTTGGCGATAATCTCAACCAGTGATCGGTAGCTTTCAGGTTGAGTTATGTAGATTTTACCATAACGTTATCTGTGGACCTTATTATTATTATTATTATTATTATTATTATTATTATTATTATATTATTATTATTATTAGTTCCTCCTATTTTACTGAAGAGGTCCGCAACACAGCGTTTTAGGTCAGGATGGAGAACTTTCCGGTCGAGAATTACCGAGTCGTCCATGCCGGCTTAGAACGCCGATGCGGCAGCTTGCAAAATGGGTTTCGGCGACGATTTGCGTTAGATTCCTAACCGCGTTTGGAAAGAAGAACCGTTCGTTCCCTGATCGACGGCAGCGATACTTCCGGAGGAGGATGATCTTCACTCACGAAGAAACTCTATAATATTCCACTGCGGTTTTTTTTTTTTTTTTTTTCGTTCAGGAGGAAGTTATTTTCCGATTTGCTTGGGCCTCTCTCAGAACGCACCTGTTGTTATGGTGGCCGGAAAGGTTTACCCAGTTTACCGGAACTCCAGAGATGTTCGCCGAGTCATGGGTTTCTTACTGTATTTCGTCTCTGGGTAGCACCTTCCTCTTCACCTTTATAAAAAACAAAACTTTTTTTGAGGAAAAGCATTTTAAGCTTCGTTTTTCTTTTACCTTCTGAAGACGGGGCAAATCCTTGTTGCTGTGTAAACTTTTGCGACCAACGTATTTCGTTTCTGCTCTTAACGTTCGCAAACATGAAATATGCCAGGGTTGTGTCGTTTTGATCGATTTATCTGATTATTTTTCTTCTTTTTTTCACCATTGATGCAAGTTGACGCCCTCGATCAGTTTTATATAGACGCATTCAAAAGAATGCGCCGGCCATAATACCAAGTTTTTTAAAAGGGATTTCTTATTTCTGCCGACCGGGCTCGCGATCATTCTCGTTTAGGTACTCTGCAGTATATGATACGGCGGTAATCGTTCTAAATCTCAGCAGATGTCGATTCTCCATCTCTCTCTCTCTCTCCATCTCTCTCTCTCTCTCTCTCTCTCTCTCTCTCCTCTCTCTCTCTCTCTCCATCTCTCTCTCTCTCTCTCTCTCTTGTATTGATTTCCTAATAGGTAAAGTATAATTATTGCCGTCCGGTTACGAGTAGATAATTCTGCAATGCAAGGCACTGACACGGAACGGGCAAAACCTGATATGTGGACTATACGGTCGCCTGTTACCAATGAGTCACAGTCGGCGAGTGCTGAAGGAGGCCGATACAAGTACATGATATAACACCGCCACCGGTAGACTTCATGTACACCGGCGGCCAAATTCGTGGGCTCGCTAATAAAATATCCCGCACTTGACGCAGAAATCGATATATCGGTCCGTCCAGCTATGTATGTATACGAACATATGGCTAAGAAAATCTATACGTGTAAATTTTTTATTTTTTTTTTAAATAAAAACAACGTTTATCGTTGAACTTTTTTTTCCCCCGTCCGAGAGGAAGACTGTCGTACCCTCCTCTGTGCTTGATGAATTGGTGGCCTCACATCCATGGCCGCTAATGCCACGTTGTGTGTTCTTAATTTTAGAGTTAATTAGGCGATTGGTCGACCGGAATGGCACGTTAATCGTTACCCACCGACACTTGCTGCTGCTCGGTCACGAATTCGCTCTTCCTGGTCGTCTACGCATCGCGATCGCCTACTCTCGCTTTACGCCACCCGTCAGACAAGCAGGTCACCTTCCCCCCTCTGGAGCGTTAATCGAGTTGCTTCGATGCTTCATTATCCCACCTCCCTCCCACTTACACGGTATTCGTGGTCGTGGTTTTAACTTGGGGTGCGTGTCAGTATGACTGCGTTAAAATAAACACACACACACACAAAAACAAACTCGCTTTACTCGATTACCCAAGCGCCACCTAGCGGTTGTTTGCGCTCTGATTTCTTTTTCTCTCCGCGTATCTTTCGATTAAGACGAGTAATTATTCCTTGTTTGCTTGTTTTTATTTACCCGTAGCGCTAACGGAGACGGATTTCATTATCGAATGAAGCCTCCTTAAAATACAAACCGTTAGTTAATATATTCTTCGTGATCTATTTATGCTCCAAAAGGCCAGTAGCTAATTGTCACGGCGGAGCCGCTACCCTCAAACACGATTTTAACCCGCCTCGGGCGGGAGGGGAGAGAGAGAGAGAGAGAGAGAATAAAAACAGTAAAATTTTCCAAGCGCCGGAAATAATGGTCAAGATGGTCAAATGGACGCGACATAACTAACTAGTTGTCCCACTGTCCTCTCAGCTGTTTCGTGCAGTTTCGGTATTTTCTCCTTACCTTACAACCTATTCGCTTTTGCTGTATGTACTTGGCTGGCAGTGAGATGGATGAATCATAACCTCGTTCTCGTTCTCATTTCGACTAATAATTCTGCGTGACAGGCTTTTGTACCGCCGCCGTTGCCATCTTAGAATCCTCTGCGTAATGCGGGTCCGCTAAGCTCTTCCCACACGTCAGGTGCACCACACCTCTCTTCTCTCTCTCCCCCCCCCCTGCCTGTTGTACCACAGAGGTGTCGCGTGCTGGTCTCGGAGTTTGTATCGATTTCGAGCTGCGTGCGGCTTAATCGAAGTCGGTGGCGCTCGGATTAGAACATTACTCTGTTTCGTCTCCTGTCGAGTTGAGTATAAAATCGAAGTTATAGTCAATCAGATCGGCTTACGTCGTTTTTGAAAGTGTTTTTTTTTTTAAAAAAAAAGATAACCAAAGTTAGATCCGGGGTATTCGAGGTAACCAAAATAAGCTTCCGTCATCAGGGACAGGCATCGATAGGTTTGTTGCGAGAATCACGGAAACCAGATTCAAGCGACAGATGCACTGATGTGGTAAGATTCGATTTGGAAATCTTATCGATGATTTATTTCTCTTAGCCTGCTTTTATTTAACATACGTAACCGTAGTCCATTATTTCTTCCCCATTCTCCAAACCACCTGTCTATTCTGATCCGTGAATCTCCCTAACAAAACACATGTCGAAATATGATATTTTACAGGTATATTATCGCGATCCGTGTAAGCAGCTGGCCCGCCACGTGGATACGAGGAGTCGGCATATTTATAAATAGATGAGGTGCAAACGAGTGAAACTGTGGCTATCTTTTTCGAACTTCGTTGCCTACATCTTTAGGTCAACATCCTTGACGAATGCTGCTTGAAGAGTTTGCGCCGTTCCGTAAAACTTCTGGTGTAGACTGGCATTTTCTGGCCAGTGTTTAATCTAAGTGGAGTATTGAGAACAGTTCTGCCGCTTTTAACGTTCACCCAAGAGCTAAAGAATGATATCGTTGCCAGAATCTTTTATAACGGTATTTTAGTTCGCCCCCCAACAACGTTTTTGCTCAATAAAGATAAAGCCAAGGGAATTATTAGAACGAGTACGTATTTTTTTTTTAAAAAATTGCCATACTAACTCAATTCATTCATTGAACAACCACCTGTTACTTCCTATGCAACAGATAATTTCTTCAGCATTCTTCATTCAAAACCAGACAGAATATTATTTTCAAAGCTTTGATGGATGTTTCTAGGCATACGTTTGGCAAGAGATTCTTAAACGAGCTCTGGGTCAGTCGGAAGGAACCGCATCGTCAGTGAACACTATAAGAATAAGTTTGAAGTCTTCCTGAATTTTCTCAATATATTCGTTCCGACACTTTAAATGATGCTGCTGAACATAAACTGAAAGCTGCCTTTTCCTGAAGCCCGGTTGTAGATATTCTGGCTTAACGTAGCACTGCACTGATTAGTACCAGCGGACACCGCCTTCCGGATGTGGTGCGGTGCGGAATGACGTCATTTCTGTTGTACGTGGAGCGTGTTCTCTCTCTCTCTCTCTCTCTCTCTCTCTCTCTCTCTCTATGTACTTGGAGAAAGCATTCGGGTACTAACAGTTACTTCCCCTTCCTTCCTGGGGGCTGAGCCGTGTCGAGCAGGCTTTCCTACACTACATCCTGGCCACACTTGATTTTCTAGATCACCGAATAAAACTCGACATTTGGCGTTTACTTCCTTTGTTCTTTCTTTCTTTTTTTTCAAGTTAATTCATGTAAAATTCAGCCGATGTTTAATTTTATCTTCATTTATCTGTTTATTTTCAGATATCCCCAAAGATGAGTTGTTCTTATAAAGACCAAGGTTTTTGTCTACCTGGGAGCCAGACCAAAGGGATGACGCTTTTAATGGAGCCGTCTTACGTCACAGACTCTAATAAACGCCCTCCGGTGGGTCAGGTCCGACTGCCACCGAAGAAAGACTTCAAAGACGCTCACCAGATGCTGCAGAAATCGTTGCTCTTTCCATCGACGCACTCTATGCTGCGAGACGCCGACAGTCCACTCGACCTTTCAGTGAAAACCAGGAAGCGATGCGCGGACACGACCTTCTCCGACGTCCATCTTGAATTTCTACGCGAGTCGTCTCCCCTGAAGAAACCAAAGACCGGGGCCACCACCGCGCCCTTGGATTTAACAAAATCGAAAACCCTGGTTCTGACAAGACCACCGTTTCACGACAACGCCGGACTGGCTGCACTTTACCACGGCCAGCCACCGTACACGTACAAACCAGTGCATTTGAAGAGCGGCTCTCCTCGGCCGAATTCGCCAGCTTTGACGAAAATCAGGGATGGTCCGTGGAGTCATCCGGCGAAGGACGTCAACAAGCCGGCGGGCTACGCTGCATCCCGGTCGGCGCTGCCGAACTCCGTTCACGGGTATCCACGATTCAACATTCCACACAGTAAACCCGCCTATCCGGTGCTAGGACAACACATCGCCTCGTTCTCCCCTGTCAGCACCGTATACTCGTTTCCGTTGCCGGGCGTCGCTCGCGCTGAGCCTCGGAACGGCGACGCCTCGGCGAAAGTCCGATCGCTGGCGAGGTTTGAACAGCCAAAACCAGACGAGAAACTCGAAACCGGAACGATCCTGCCACAGGTCCCGCAAGACCAGGGGAAAGCGCAGTACTTCCCCGCCGTTCAGAGGTGCAGCCCCGACAGCACGAACAGCGTTCAGTTGCTATCTAAGTCGAAGAAAATCTGCGGAGACATTTACCACCACCAGCTGCATTATACACATCAAAACGGAGGAGTTAGCAGACGACAGCGGCAAGGAGACGGCAGAACGTCTGTTCCGGTGTCGTACACGTCTAGTCACAGCCATTTGCAGACGCCTCCGCTCAGACCAAGGATACCCACGAACGCCGTGCAATACTTTCCTCCGAACGCCAGAGTACCGCAGCAGTTGAACGGGCATCAAAAACACAGAATGCCCATGAAACGAACTGATACCCCTAATAGCAGACCCATGCCAGATAATCACTTCCCATTTCTCACGACTAGGTCTGACAACTACACACAGGCACAGCCTCACTACCAAACGGCGGGGTCTGGTCATCCTTCCGTCCGAACTGTCCCGAAATACGCATGCGCGCCGAGTCAGGCTTTGCCTCCGGCCATGGTACCATCTTCCGCCGATGTGCAGCAATGGCTGAAAAGGGCGTCGGTGACAGCGGGTGACGGTAGAAGTTTTCAGCCGTTGGAAAACAGGACCTTGAACACGTCGTGCGTGATGTCGTTCTTCACCCGCCCCGTCGATCCCGTGTGCAGCATGAACACGGGATTCACAACAGCGGGAAAACCCCTGCCGGAGTCATCTGAAACGAGCCAGAGAGGTCTCGATAAATATTACACTCCGTTATCCATTAAAATTCCCAGCAATCCGGAATCGATCCAAGATGGAGAGAAACCGGAAATGAAAACCGGCTCGGAGATGAGAGATCCGAAGATGGGATCGCGAAAGCACATAATACTCAGCGCCGTTAACCAAGACGAGGCGCTGAAAAAGGCCTTTCATGTTTCTGAAGCAGGTTCCGTGCTGCTGAATCCGGTCGGGGAGGCGAGATCGACTGCTGCTTCGTCTTCGTGCAGCCTTAGCCCCGCGCCCTCTCCAAAAATGCCCATCTTGAGTCCGCAGCACAAAAACCCGCCTCGGGTGGGTTCTCCCTCCAGGAGCGAGCCGCCATCACTTGAACCAAGGCCCGCGACCTTCACGGAAAATGTCCAGACTCAAGAGGCCGTACGTTCTCGCCTGCACATCGAAGCGAAGAGGACATTCGGTAACTTCAGTCTGAATTCCAACGCGCTGCAAAGTAGTAGTCCGTACAACGGTCTGTATTATCAGCGGGAAAGCGGCATCCCTTGTTTTGTTAATTCGGTTCCGTATATTTCCACGTTCGGCACCCCGATACCCTTCCCCCCGAGTGCGCCACGAAGCGCCACTGACTGTAGACCAAAAGACACCATTCCCACCACGGCTAAACTTATGAAGACGAACATTTCCAGGACGATCCTGGAAGGACTGAAGGATCGGAAAGATGGTTTTCACGGAAGGCAAACTGCACGCCATAAAAACATTCCCGTTGCTAACGTGGCACCGATTGTTCACTCAAAGCAAGACAAAGCCGTGCCGGACAATCGGAATGGATTACGAAACGGTTTAGACAGCGTATTACAATTGAACAAACGTCAAGATGGAAAGGAAATCCAGAACGACGGCATCAAATTTCGGCCAAATTCACGCACAAGTTGTTGCCCCCTTTTCAATCCGAAACCCCCTGTTAAAACCAAGTTTGACGATAAGAGTTTGCTGCACGACAAGTCCGTCGTCACGGCGCATTTCCAGGAATGTGTACCCAAAAAGGAGCTGGATTTCAAAGGTGCTAATTATAAATATTCGAAATGCAGTTTTCAGGATGCTATAAACTCCATACTGGAGCAGCGCTGTGGCAAAATGGACAGTGAAATTATTGCGGACAAACTTCATTGTAAAACGGAAGAGCGAACCAACGAGAATAAAGGTACAGGTAAAACAGAGGCAGCGAGGGGTCACGCTTCCCCTGCTCGCTGTCGCTCCACCCCCAGAGTTGCTGGAAAGAAGAGAGCGAGCAACAACGGAATGGATAAGCAGCTGGATCGCAAACGAAAATCGCCGTCGTCCACGCAGTCTCTCATGGATGTGGATCGGATGAAGTGTAAAAACTATCTCAAGCACAAGCTGCTAAGCGTCATCCCCAGCTATCGCAAAAACCGCCTTCTCTCGCAGTCGGTCGTCGAGCAGGTTCGGAGCGGCTCCATAGACAGGTGCGGGCTGCTGCGCTCGAGCGGTATGTCCGCAGAAAGCTACTCGCATCGTCAGCGCAGGTCCATGCTCAGCGAGATCGCTGATTCTGATGGCTACGTCGGGGGAAGGAAGCGAGAAAACACGAAAACCAACGATCTCTACGCCGACCCATCGCTTCTCGGACGGGAAGAGCGAGCGCTCCAGGTAAGATGCTTAACTTTCGTTGTTCTCTTTGTCTGCCCGCCGATGGCCGCCCCTTTTAAGGTAACTGGCTTCGCGAAGACGGTTTGAGGCGTGGGGCTCTTCCGTCTCCCAACTGACTGACACTCCAGGCGAGTCCGCTCCACCCGTTATTCTGAGACGCCCTTCTAAAAGGTCTTCATAATACGGAACGAACCGAAGGGCGCAGACGGAAGCAGAACGGCAGAGGGGAAGGAACTCGGCGAGATCACTTGATGAAAACCCGACGCTCCTGCATCATAACCTGCTGACCTGACCTCCCCCCCCTAAGTTTAATTCAGACTTCGCGCCCCATGGCTCCCGAATGGCCAGGTGACAGAAAACAACGTTTGCTCCGCTCGCAAACGCTGCGTGGTTCTCGCCATCGAGACCGAGTCGCAGAGGTGACGAGAGAGGATCACTTTGACAACTCGTGGCCCGCGCTGCTAAGGAATTTTGTCACGTGTATTCTGGTCATCTGTTGCGTTGTCACGTATTAAAAGACTTCTGAGTCGCAATTTTTTTCTTTCTTTCACAGGTGTAGCCAGCTTGCGGCAATCAGTTTCCCTTGTTATTCGTATAGCGGCACCTACCGGAGATTTCTCACGGCCTTATGTAACATTTCCGAATTCAGCATCTTTTACGTGCTAATATTCTCTAAAGTCCTGTTAGCACCGCGAAGAGGAGGAGGAGGAGGAGGTGGTTGATGGTGGTGGAAGTAAACAAACGGGGAGTTTGTCTTCCTACTTGTTTGTGTAGAGGATCTTTACCCGATAGGTCTTCTCCGGGGAGCGAGTCGCTGTTTAGGAACAGGAGAAGGCAACGTTCAGGATTCAAATCGAAGAAAACCATCAGCCAAACCTGTTTACATTACTCTCGATTTATTGCATTTTTCCCCCGTCATCAACATATCCATTTTTTTTTTTTTTAAAAAAAAAAACGGTGCAGTTCTAAATAATTATTCGATTGAAATACTCGGTTCTCCACCCGACCGACCGCATCTGACCACTTGAGATGTGATCTGATCGTGTTGCTTCTGTTGCTTTCTTCTTTTGTTAATAAATTTTAAAAAAAAAAAAAAAAAAAAACAGCTAGATGTAATT
This sequence comes from Nautilus pompilius, assembly GCA_018389105.1. Lineage (NCBI taxonomy): Eukaryota > Metazoa > Mollusca > Cephalopoda > Nautilida > Nautilidae > Nautilus > Nautilus pompilius. The sequence goes on from JACATO010001017.1 coordinate 241,046, forward strand.
GCAAGCAGATTGGTCGCCTACTTGACATAAAACTGTCTTTAATGATAATAATAATGATGATCAACCAGTTCGAACCGCGACAACAAACGGTTCTTTATCCTGGAGCCAAATAGGCTCCCTGACTCTTTACGGGCTAAATCACAGCGTAACTAATACAATATGCAAATTTTTGTTTTTATTGCCAGCTTGCAACAGCGATCAGTAAAAGTAATTCAGATGATTACTTATGCGTTGTATTCTTCGAAGAATCCATAATAATAATAATAATAATAATAATAATAATAATAATAATAATAATAATAGGTAACTTAATTATGTTTTCTGTTTTCAGCGAGCGATGATTCAGTTTGACAAAATGGAAAAGGGCGAGAGACGCTTCCGTGACGATCATATAAGAAGGAAGACGAACACCCGACAGAAGGTATGCAATACAAACATGCCGCCACCAATAATAAGTTCCTCGTGTGTTTTTTTAATGGGAGGAAAATGTGTGAAGAACGTTTTAAATGGAGCTATTGCCGATGTTAACCTCAGGGATTTTTGTGGCGTAAACGCAGGTAATTCCAGGTGGATGGATTATCAAGTTAAAAAGTCGTAATTAAGCTGAGCATCACTCGTTCGGATGTAGGAAGTCTGCGAACAGACTCTTTTTATTTATATGTGCGCCCGGATATGAGTAGATTCTTGCTTTAATAAAGCAAATGTTTTTTTGTTTTTTTTAACGAGTGGTGTGGAATGCGTACTTTGGTAAAATTCTTAAAACAGCAGAACCATCCGATACTTCACGATGTATGGATCCCCCCACACCTCTCTCTCTCTCCCTCCTCTCTCTCTCTCTCTCTCTGTCGTGTGCGAGATTCTGCGCCTCGAGCAGCTAAATGTTCTTACGTCACCTCTCCCACACGAAGACTTGGGTGTTCTTACGTCACCTCTCCCACACGAAGACTTGGGTGTTCTTACGTCACCTCTCCCACACGAAGACTTGGGTGTTCTTACGTCACCTCTCCCACACGAAGACTTGGGTTTTCTTACATCACCTCTCCCACACGAAGACTTGGGTGTTCTTACGTCACCTCTCCCACACGAAGACTTAGGTGTTCTTACGTCACCTCTCCCACACGAAGACTTGGGTGTTCTTACGTCACCTCTCCCACACGAAGACTTGGGTGTTCTTACGTCACCTCTCCCACACGAAGACTTAGGTGTTCTTACGTCACCTCTCCCACACGAAGACTTAGGTGTTCTTACGTCACCTCCCCCACACGAAGACTTGGGTGTTCTTACGTCACCTCTCCCACACGAAGACTTAGGTGTTCTTACGTCACCTCTCCCACACGAAGACTTGGTGTTCTTACGTCACCTCTCCCACACGAAGACTTAGGTGTTCTTACGTCACCTCTCCCACACGAAGACTTAGGTGTTCTTACGTCACCTCTCTCCCACACGAAGACTTGGGTTTTCTTACATCACCTCTCCCACACGAAGACTTGGGTGTTCTTACGTCACCTCTCCCACACGAAGACTTGGGTGTTCTTACGTCACCTCTCCCACACGAAGACTTGGGTGTTCTTACGTCACCTCTCCCACACGAAGACTTGGGTGTTCTTACGTCACCTCTCCCACACGAAGACTTGGTGTTCTTACGTCACCTCTCCCACACGAAGACTTAGGTGTTCTTACGTCACCTCCCCCACACGAAGACTTAGGTGTTCTTACGTCACCTCTCCCACACGAAGACTTGGTGTTCTTACGTCACCTCCCCACACGAAGACTTGGTGTTCTTACGTCACCTCTCCCACACGAAGACTTGGGTGTTCTTACGTCACCTCTCCCACACGAAGACTTGGTGTTCTTACGTCACCTCTCCCACACGAAGACTTAGGTGTTCTTACGTCACCTCTCCCACATGAAGACTTAGGTGTTCTTACGTCACCTCTCCCACACGAAGACTTAGGTGTTCTTACGTCACCTCTCCCACACGAAGACTTGGGTGTTCTTACGTCACCTCTCCCACACGAAGACTTAGGTGTTCTTACGTCACCTCTCCCACACGAAGACTTGGGTGTTCTTACGTCACCTCTCCCACACGAAGACTTGGGTGTTCATTCGGACTTGTTTTTGGAATTGTATTTCAGTTCGCCTTTTGACGACGCTCTCTGTACGCGGTCTTTCGGAAGAGCTGTCGTTCGAATGACCCACGTATACCAAACCTTAATTAAAAGTTTTTTGTGTTTTTTTTTGGAAATCATCTGAAACTGAGGGCGGCCGTGAAGATATCCGGGATTTAATAAGAGAACTGCTTGAGATGATTCTAGTTCAGGCGCCTGCTCTGTTCTTTCCTGTTTATCTTAAAACGTGTATTTGCTTCCTCTTTATTGTATTTACTAAGAGTAAAGAAAACGAACCCCTGGTTGACGTCTGGTCTCGGGTGGGCGTAGTCTGAAGACTTTTTGGGACCCCTGAAAACACGAGCTTCGTTGAGGAAAGCGGAACGAACGGGATGATGCGGAAGGACGAGATAGACCGGTGGTGGTATCTGAAGGTGGTAGAGTGAGTTCAGTACCACTACTGTCATGGACCCTAGCCAGAGCCCTGAACTGACTCCTCGCATATTCCGTTTGACTGTTGTATCGGTCAGATTTACTTTGTCCCATGGCCCATGGGTGTCTGAGAATGGAGAGCCAAGGCGAGAAATCAGAAGAAACTTAAGCCGTTCCCAAGAACGCGGAATGAATGAACAGAATGTTTTCGGCTGGAGGGGCCCCCACGAATATTTTTTTGGTGACTGAGCCGGGGTCTTTCATTGTCGTGTGGGACGGAGAAAGGGTCGCCCGCATTCGGAGGTGTCCATCTTGTGACGTAACTGGTAAATTAACTTTCCAAAGCAAGGCGGGGAGAGAAGGGAGCGTGCAAATTGGGCATATCGTGGCCTCGTGTCCGCGCCGTCCTGACGGAGCGTGGGAGACCCTTTAAATGCACGTAGGCGTCGTGTTTCTATTCTTCTAGAATCTCGGGGATCACTTTTGGAATGTATAGATGAAGGTTTCTTTCTGTTGGTTTTCTTCTAAATTTTCCCTGATTCCTAAGACGAGGCTGTTTACCATTCTCTGTTTACAGGCTGACGAACTGAAAAGAAAAGCTCTGATGGGGACAGCGAGACGTAAGTACTCGGCGACGATCGTTCCCGCATGACCCTTAACTTCTCAGCACAGCGCAAACTCTGTCGGTGCACGTTTCTGCTTTTCTGTGGGTGATGGCCGGCCACTGTAGTCCTGGTAACGGTGTGTAGTCGCTACGGGTGTGCGTGCGCACATTCCCGAGATCACCGATCCGGGTTGTGGGAGGAGGCCCTTCCTTCCTTCGGTTCTGTGATGCTTAATGGATGTGGAAACTTTTAACGTTAAACACGCGGTCGTCCCTTTCAGTGGGATGTCGAAAGTTTTTGGTGACCAGGCTTTGTAACTTAGGTGATAAGGGGGCTGGTCCCCGTGGACGATGAAAGTATTAGGGAACTCCCCACCTAAATATTTACACGTAGGTAACAGGGTTTCTCCCTCAGCAATAAGCTTTTCGAGAGCAGCTGGCTTTATTTAACCCATTCACAGCAATAAGCCTTTCGAGAGCAGCTGGCTTTATTTAACCCATTCAGCCCCGGAGCGGGTTGGAAGCAAGAACTTCTATGACTCCTTATATATATATATATGAATTAATTAATTAATGTCTCTCACGTCAACAGCTGCCCCTCAATCGGGATCCGAGACCTCATTTATCACACACGCTTGCTGGTGGGAGACAAGGGCTGAATGAGTTGGTGATCTATTCTTTGTCTTCAGAGAATGGAAGTAGGCGAGTAAAACTGTCACTAAGCGTCAGTATTCTTAGCAGCGTCACGGCGGGCGTTCTTCGTTACTGGGCAACACGGCCCGTCGGTCACGCATATTGGCTTTACGTGTCGCGTAGGACGCAGGTTGCTAGGTGCCGTAGCGAATTACGTGTGTTGTCAGGTTGCGAAACTGGTCGCATAAATAAGAAATGCGCGCAAAATTATATCGTTTAGTTTATAATATTGTATTTTTGGTTGGGGGTTTTTGTTTACCAGTAAGATACGTTTCTGTGTCCGTCATGGCCTTCCTCAGTCTCGGGTAGGGGGGGGGCAAAATGGCTTGGACGGTTTCAGTTGGTCAAATCGCTTGTGAACGTTTTAGGAAGGCTTGGCTGGTTCTTCAGGTATCCACACGACGGCGTGCTTATCACCTGGGTATGGTTTGGGGGTGTGTGTGCAGCCTGCTGCTGTTACCCTTAGGGATCTCTACCACCGGTACCCAGAAAATCTTCACGAGAACCCCTCGTTATCCCAGATGTGAGAAGACACCGGAGCCGAACGAGCCATGTCGAGTCGAGGAGGTACCGTCGAACCGAGCCGCTTCCGACTGGTATTCGAACACGGGCCCTCAGCTACGGTAGTCCGTCCGCTGGTACATCCGCCGCTCGCCCCTGGTCCTCTGCTTGTAACGTGAATGAATTAATTCGTTTTTGACACGGTCGAGATGCCATTTACAGTGTAAATAATTTGATAGATCGATTTAGAACAGTTTGTGTCTGCGCTACGTGTGTTGTGTAGTGATGTGGGGCGCCTCCATTCAATAAAGCTGGAGAAACTCCGGATGATTTTCCGGCGTAAAACGATATCGAACTGTTTCATCTTTCTTCTATCGATCCGCGCACCATAGCCAGTGACTAATACGTTTAAGGTATAATCTGTTAGCAAAAGTGAAACTTTATTCTTGCATTTCTCGCGATATGAATCGCAGACATGGTAAAGGATAACACACGAGATCTTATTGTAATTTTATTTCAAATCAAAGGACTTTTTTCTCTCCCACCCCCCCTCCATTTCAATCATCTGCTTCGTCTCTTGTTTCCTTATCGATGATTAACACGTGACACCAGGGCCTTTGCTATAACCGTAATTTATTAGTCGCTGTTCGCGGTCGGTCGGGTTCACACGTTCGATTCTGTTCATAAAAGAAGGCTTCCGACGATAAACCGCTGGCCTGGGTTTGAAGAGAGAGAGAGGAGGGGGGGGGGAGATTTGATTTAGACAGCGCTCTGAAAATATCGTAAATTCGGCTCGATCACATTCGCGTGTCCTGACCCTGACGGCTCTGTGAAGGTGAGACGTTTGGTCGGAAGCTCGATTTACCCGCGACATTTGCTATGGCGAGATGGAGCCTCGGGCGCAACCTTGCGTTTTCGAGACCTCGGTGGTGGTGGCGGCGGCGGGGGGGGGAGGAGGAGGAATTCTTGTGAAAAGTGTAGACAGAAAACACCGCTGTACGCATCGAATACCGTAGAGACAGATCCCGCTGCTGGTTCTTCGTTAATTGTTTTCCCGACAGCCATTCTCCCGTGGCGCCACCTTACGGCGACTCGAAACTCGACGCCATATCTCGACATTTAATCAAAAAAATCTCGCTAATGAGATGTAACCGTCTTTCTGATTTTTTTTCTTTTTTTCTCCTTTTGCTAAATTTTCTTTCGCCCTGTAATTGGTAGAATTAGCAGCAAGTCTGCTTTTTTTGGTGCAAATGAGAGCGCGACGTCTTGTGGTTGTGTAAAGTATGAACCTAATAATTGAATAACCTCCAATTTAACCACACCGGAGAAACGTACCATTTCCAGACGGTCGGGCCTGACCATCTTAACTGTTGACTAGAGAGAGTTTTGTGTGAAATTTAACGGTTTTTTGACCGCTGCCATTTCTTTCTTGTTTTTTTGTCTGCACTGTATCCAATCTTTAGAATTCCTTAGCAAGTAAACACGGCGTTTTTAAGTGTACGTGTTGATAAGATTCCTTTATGGAGTGTATAATTGCTATAATTGAAAGCTAGTAAACAAAACGAGTAGCAGGAAGCCAGATATTGAAAGAAAAAGGGGGGTTGAATGAATTTCTTCGGCATATGTTTTCGGTAGAAACATGGCGCGGCATCCGATCTCGGATTACCGGGAGACGTGAACTGTCGGTTTCGAGCGGTAGTTCTGCGCCAGACGCCGTTGCTTGTGTTGGTGTAGAATCTCGAGCCTGCGGGACTCGACCGTGTTGGATTTGGTCGGTGCCAGTGTGTGGAAAACGAAGTAATCGCTTCGGCGGGGGGGGGGGGACGAGCCTGACATCGGGTGGGTGGTGGTGAGATTCGCCGTTTGCTGCTGTCCTGCTGGCACATTTAGCTTGTCCCCGACCGCTCTCCTACGTCGCTGGCATCTTTGTCTGCTGTGACTCATTAAATAAATACCACGTTATTACATTTTTGGCTAAAAGTCACCCTACCTGTTTATTCTTAGCGTCCGGATCTCTCATCGTGGAGCTTCGATTTACCCAGCCAGCCATTGTCCGTTTGCAGTTCTTTCTTTACCTTACAAAGTACTAAAACTAAATCTTTTTTTTTTTTAAATGGTAACAATTTCACTGTATAGCAACCGCAAAGACTGCCAGATGTTTCGGTTAACCTGGGGTTTGGGGGGGTGGGTTGGGAAGAGCGCGCGCAGTCTAGGAGAAAGTTCGTGCCCCTTCCGCTTTTCTGGTCGGCATTCTGATTTGCAGATCAGAACCGACGCGATCTGTCCGGTGCAGATCGATAAGGCAAATCCCACGAAATTAATTCGTGGTGTTAAACGAAAGCGCACTCGGCGAGAGGTTAGCTACCCTGCCGGTATTCCGAAGGGGCGGGGCGGCTACTTTCCCAGGCGTTATATTGTTTGGAAACCGTCCAGAAAGAAAGAGAAGAAAAACAACAGACAGACAGACGGACGGACGGACGGACGCGTTAACACAGCTACCTCCGCCCCGGACGGTTTCGCTCTAAGTTACGGATGACATAACAGCCGTGGCCATTGGGAAAGCCGGCGGCGGCCTCGGTTTCGTCTCGTGTCTGTAACGTGTTTATTCCACGTGATTATCACCCCCCCCCTTTCCTTCCTCTCCCGTTGACTCTCGAGTTTGGAACATGCGCCGTGTTGTTGGTGTATCGTTCACTTCTGGAGATCGGCACTGACCGCGGAGCCATCAAGGGTTCGTTCCAGTAGTTCTGCTTCATAATGGATGTGGGGGTCATCACGTGCCTATAATGGAGGGCTTTGCTGTTGTGTACAAACGTTGGTGTCACACACACCCTCCAGGGAGGAGGGAGGGTGGGGGGGTTGAAGGTCGTAAGCGACCACAGACACTTCCGGAAAGCGGTCAGCAGCTCTCTGACTAATGCGACACAAGCGGCCTTTCCAATCGCATCCACAAATTATTGTGGCACTCTACTGCAGGAAATTATTCATCCTTTCAACTCCTGCTTCTAACGCTAATTTGCTGTTTTGGAGGAGAAAAAAAGGACGACGAACGAGCCGGGTGCTTTCTTCAGATACTTATATTCTAAATTATGTTTTTTCGACCAGCAAAATAATCTTGTATTATTTTTAAAGGGCACATGTCGTGTTACTTTCGCAGTTTTACTTTTTAAGTATATACATCAGTAATTTCCATTTAGCTTAATAATAATTGGTCCTGGGATTATTTTTTTTTTAAATCTATATAATCTAAAGTTCACTAATTGCTAGAAAGGAAACTAAATGTCAAGTAATAATATTGTGTAACTTGGATCTTAGAAACAGGCGTCGAAGGAAGTAAGAAAGAATTGATCGGTGGTGACGTCACAGATAGATTAAGAAGACCGACGATGTGGGCAAAGGGGCCGCAGGGTGGCCGCTTGGTTGGTCCCGGTAGCTAACTAAAGCCGTTGGCAGTAGTTCAGGGTGTTGCAAAGTGGTTGGCGGTTGGATTATTCGTTCACCGCGGGTTCTAACGTACAGTTATGGTGATGTAACTCCAAGATTCTAAGACTGTGACAAGAAGTAATCCCTCACGAGATGATCCTGAGATTTCGCGTTTCCTGTCTTACGTCGTAACAGCGCCGTGCTAATATTCATCATAATTCGATGACCTCATAGGATCCGCGTGAGGGTCCCCACGAGCATTTTGTTGTTGTTGTTGTTTCCGCTACAAAGGAGCAGCGCCCGTAGTTCGATCCGAGCACTTCGTCATGAGCTACAACACCATCTGCTACAAGGCGCGAGGTAGCAGGTGAGCTAGCCGCAGTATGTCCTTACTAGAACCCTCTATTCTTTAGATGTGGGAGGGAAACCGAAGCGACTGGTCGGGTACCCCCAAAACCGTGCCGGTTTAGACCCTGTTTGGAACTTTGCCATCCGGTAGTCCGCCACTGGGTTGGGGCGCCCTTCCCTCCCGAATGATGGACTGTGCTGCCATGGACGCACACAACGAATATCCAAACGTCTTTCCGTTAAGTTTTGCCCGTTTGGTGTTACTGCTTATAGTTGGACGTTACATCCTTTGAAAGAAAAAAAAAAGAAAAAAGACTGCTTTAAGGTGCAAGTCGGAGAGAGTACCATTAAAATACTGGGGACGTTCAGGTGAAGCCCCTCTGAAATAACCATCACCGTAATGGTATCCGGTCGGGATTCGCGTGACCGTCACCAGTAGCTGCATTAAATCGGGGATCCACGAAACGAAAGTGTAAAGTGTATTATTAATACTTCTTTAGACGCACCTGATTTTCTTTCGAATTATTTGCAGGTCTGTTAATTAACAATGTTCTAGCATTTATGGAAAACCACGGAATTCGCAATAGATCTCTCTTCCCCCCCCCCCCCATCTCTCTCTCTCTCTCTCTCTCTTGAATATTACAGGGGAAATAACTAAAATTTACTACCCACCTACACACACACAAGAGGCAAGTAAGGTTAACTCGCGACACACTAGAATTTTTTTTTGTTTGTTTGTTTGTGGGCAACTTCGACCACATGGCTGGCGGATTCTCGCCCTCTGCGCGAAGTCGGGGCCGCGTGCCCCTTTTGTGCAGTCTAGGGAGGAAGGAGGAGGCGGAAGGCTTGCAGTTTGCACCAAAAAGAGCAACCCGGCGTTGATTCGCCGCCATGAGAAACTCCTTGAAAAACAAACCGACAGACAGACAGACAGACAGACAGACAGACGTAGACATTCCTCCAAACCTACACTAGTTTACCCTTTTTTCTTTATTTCTTTCGTCAGCAAGAACCCGTGCTGAGAGAAGGTCTCGGAGATGGAGAAAATTGTCCAAATCCAAACCCTTTGTGGATTTTCAGCCGGAAGTACTGGACTCTCGCACTCGCAATCAGGCAGCGGGTAAGCTTCAATAATGACACTTCACATGCTCTCTGTAACTCAACCCTCGTATTCATGACTTGTCTTTGTGTTACTTCCGGTCAACTCTTTAGCTTCCTGTATATGGCGGTATTCAGTACAGCGTTTGCTTCACTGCATTGATATTAACGGGAAAGGCGACATGAAACGGGGGTGATTTACCGGCTATTGTGGACACTTCCATGAAGTGTTGTAAAAAGATCCCTTGGTTTGTTCGCTTGGGATTTCTTTGTTTGGGGCTTTTATTATATTTTGGAGATATTTGTTTATATTTCTATAGGTACTAGGCACGGCTTTACTTTGGTCCTTCGATAGATCCCGGATATCTAACCGTTTTAATCATGTGGTCTGAAGAAAGTAATTAATGTCTTATTTTACATTTTTGTTATGGTGAACCAGGGGACACGGCTTGATGATGAGAAGGAAGTGAATAAAAAATTTTTTTAAAATTTGCGTCTTTAAGTATTTTTTTGTTTTGTTTTGGTTTAAAGTACGAACGCTATTAAATTTTATTAAATGGCTGTATTCTGCGTGTACTGAGCCAAAAGTAAGTTACGCAAAGCACTTCACTTATTTGAAAGCGTGTGAGGTCGCAGTATCAGGTACTCTGTGGAGGGAGGGGGGGATAGAGATCGACGCTACTACATCAGAACTGATGCCACCCTACACCGTAACTCTTCCAGCACCAAGTCTATCCGTGTTACGAAAACGTCGGTGAGACGCAGATACCTTATGTTAAGTAAACTTCGCTAAAGGGCGCCGTATCCTTTCCTCTATAGGATGACATGTTAATAAATAATCACAACATAACGGTTTTAGACAGGTATCTTCCCTGCCCTGCTGTCCTATTTCGCTTTCTTCCCGTTGCGTAACTTTCAGTTCAGCGTTTTTTTTTTGTTTTTTTATCCAAGGCCAACGAAGTAAACTTTCCCGGTTTTTATTTCCCCAAGCTCCAGCACGCTTACAGTATTTACGTCAAGGGTGGATCAAAAGAAATGACTTCTGTTTACAAGTGTTCGTCATTAACGCTTGTCTAGCCTCCTAATTGCATTCTGGTTCATGTTTCCTTACTTTATAAAGGCGAATGTGTCTGCATGTTTTTGGGGCCTCATATCACGTTACAAGGTCTGCTCAGTACGCTTGGGTCTTGTTAAATGTTTCATGCATGTGATGTCTGCAAATGTCTCACTTTCCGATATATGCTGCCACCGTACCTTTCTCACTCTAATCATTGTATGTGTATACACGTAATAAGAGAAACGGGTGCTGACGCCATCAGATAATTTAATAAAATCGTTGAATGGATTTTGCGGTGCTTCAGATTTACCTGCTCCTTTTCACATACAAGTTACAAGGTTTTCTTTTAGACTTTTCTTTCTCCGGACATCTTCCGAGTGATGGGTTTTCCTGCTCCTCCGATTGCTTCATGATAAACGGATCCTACAGCAGATCCGTATCTCGACGATGCCCCTAATTCCGGCTTGCGATGCCTTAGCATTGAACGAACTTCCCTTTTTGGAATTTTATTATTTTCAACCCTCTCCCCCCCAAAAAAGTGGAAGTTGTACTAAATTAGAGGCGAATAAATGAACGGTGTATCATCCCAGCGCTAGACTAGTTCGCCACCACTCTCTCCATGTCGCCAACGTCAACATTGGTTTCCGTTATTTTTCTACAGACAGTCGTTCGTTCGGCTTCCATTAAGATAAATAGATTGTTTGTCTTTGGAGGAGAGTGGAGCGAGGTCTTGAAGCGTGATCTGCTTGGAAAGCCGAGTTCTCATTGGCTACGGCTGAGGAGAGTGGAGCGAGGTCTTGAAGCGTGATCTGCTTGGAAAGCCGAGTTCTCATTGGCTACGGCTGAGGAAAGTGGAGCGAGGTCTTGAAGCGTGATCTGCTTGGAAAGCCGAGTTCTCATTGGCTACGGCTGAGGAGAGTGGAGCGAGGTCTTGAAGCGTGATCTGCTTGGAAAGCCGAGTTCTCATTGGCTACGGCTGAGGAAAGTGGAGCGAGGTCTTGAAGCGTGATCTGCTTGGAAAGCCGAGTTGTCATTGGCTACGGCTTTCAGCACCAGCTAAAGGGAATAGAGTCACTGTTTGCTGCAATCAACATGTTTGTGTATAACTTAGAGCTCAGGAGAAGGGAGAACCCAGTAACTTACTCCTATACCAAGTCCCGCTGGGCTGTGAGGGTCAGTTTCATCTTCAGCTAGCAAGGGAAGCTTAACAGAGACGTATGCAATTCTTAAAACAAAATTACCTAGGAAAACTGTTATCCTTGCCTTAAATTTTTCTCCTTTTTTAATAGGGAAGATTCGGCGCCTTAAATACAACAGGAACGCGGCCTACGAGAGGGAACTGAAAAAGGAAGAGTTCCGAAAGGCTCATAAAAGGGCTAAAAGACGGCGTGCGAGACTTCGGGAGCGGCGCAGAAAACCGGACACCAGGAAGTCCCGGCAAGTGGATAACAGCCTCACTGGATTCTGGGAAATCCAGAGCAACAGCCCCGTGTTGCGGTCGGCGATGAGAAGGGGTCGGGGACGCGGGAAGTTGAAAATGCGACTTCAATGGTGTCCCAAGTCGGCCGGGCAGAAGTTTCACTGCACGAGGGCTAGTTACGTGCTCGGTAGGTTTAGGGGACGGCGAGGCAATGTCGGCTCGTACTTCAACCGAGTTTCCACCGGATACGGAAGGAGGCACGTCGGTTTACAAAACAGACGTCATCTTCCGATCAGCAGGCTGGGCCGGAGGCGATTAGCGAGAGAGTCCGAACAGCCGAAAGAGGTAAGATTGCGAGCAGGGATGCTCAAATGATTATCGGTTTGTGAATACCCAGCCCGCCTCTAAACGATCGGTCGTTGTTGTTCATAGGGATCAACTGCGTCGCAACCGCTCCGATTAGAGAAACAAGTTAGTAGGACCCTTTTGTTCGAACACCGGTCCGACTACGAAGAGGCTACATGCATCCGACCAAACCGTTTAAAATGTTGTTACATATTTCGAAAACCGTATCGGTATCTTGACCCCTGCTTAGTAATTTGGATACATGTGCTTTCGTTGTAGAAGCATCTACCTATCGCTGACATTTTGTCAGGGTCTACTGGAGTGTGGCCGGGAGCGGGAGCTTCTCTGTGGAGGAGAAAGCGGTCAGCTGACTCCGGCGCTAGCGTTTTACAGACGTGAACGAACACAACCGATGGTTTTGTGTATCAGCAGTAAACTTTCTGAGAAGCTGCGTGCGGCGATGGATTGTCCGCCCCTTAGATGGCTGCGTAAAAATCGTCGAGCACTGCATTGTGGGAAGCCTTGGAACATCGTTCAGTTTATGGAAGCAGTGTGCGTTAGACCGTAGAAAGATGCTACGTCGGTTTCCCATTATCGCTGATCGCCGGATGCTTTTATCTGCGGCAGGTTTTGAAAGCGGATGGAAACGCGTGCGCCACCGCTACGGGTGGTGTCGGTCCATGGCGAATGCAGCTTCGCTCGTTTCTGTCTCTGATCAATCCTTTCTCCACTGCTGGCCGGGTACGCATGCATGCTGATCTACACGAACGGCTCCATCCAGGCAGACAGACGCCATGTCGGAAACGTTTTACCTACCCTGAGCAAGACTAACCAAACCGGTTCTCTCTCTTTCTGTACTGATGTCATCTCTCTCTCTCTCTCTCCCTCTCTCCTCTCTCTCGTCTCGTACAGACGTCATCTCAGTACTGACGTCATCCCCCTCTCTCTCTCTCTCTCTCTCTCGTACAGACGTCATCTCAGTACTGACGATCTCTCTCTCTCTCTCTCCTCTCCTCTCTCTCCCTCTTCTTTTTCTCTGTCTCGTACAGATGTCATCTCAGTACTGAATCATCTCTCTCTCTCTCTCTCTCTCTCCCTCTCTCTCTCTGTCTCGTACAGACGTCCATCTCAGTAGACGTCATCTCTCTTCTCTCTCGTACTGACGTCATCTCTCTCTCTCCCTCTCGTACAGACGTCATCTCAGTACTGACGTCATCCCTCTCTCTCTCTTGGCCATCAGAACAGGTTCCCGATTCAGACACACCACCGCTAGCATTCATTCAATACGGTCTCGCTTTCTCGTTCTGCTCAGTAGCCGCGCTAAAAAAAAAAAAAAACAAAGGAAAAAGAAGAAGAAAATCAATACGGCTTCTGTTCGTTAAGCGGTTTAATTGAAAACTCCGAACGACAGCACAACGTGACCTGACTGGCTGTCATAATTTACGACGGCCAGTGCGAAATGGAGTGACGCCGAAAATTTACGAATTCTAAGTAGGAAAAAAAAAAAACAAACCCAACAACACATTCCCGGGTTCAAAACTTTACCTATTGTTCGCCATATAAAGGCCTGATTCCCTTCTCCCGAACCCGCCAGTAAATGGGGTCTGCTTGCCGAAAACTATGCGAAAACAGCTTGGGAATCGACTTAACGCCAGGAGGAATCTCTGTTACATATACGTCGCTATATATTTCACTTAAGAACGAAATGTCATCCACTCGCTCTGAGGAAAAACGATGCATTATTTCCGCCCTTTGTGTCTGAAGATTTTCTAACTTACAACTAAATCTGATACATTGCGTAACGGTAGCACAATTCTGCCTAGTCGAATAGCCGCAGAATTAATTAACCATGTTGAATGGTGAAGTATTAAAAGTATTAGTGCAAACTTGATCCCGCTTTCCACACAAGTAAATTAGTTTATCGATTAAGTGCTCTTCGTTAAGGAAAAAGATATATATTAGGACTCGGTTGTATCTCTCTGAAAGGTAATCGAATATATCGCTCAGAAAAATGTCAGTCAGGGAGCACTTCTCTATTCCGCTGCTGGTACTATCAATCAGTTTCTTTGAATTAAAGAAAATATGGAACGCTAAAATGAACAACTCATATATTCTTTTACATGTATGGTAAGCCACTGTGTAGACACGGTTCTTATTGCTTAATTTAATCCGAATGTTGAGCGAAGCCAAGTCTTTCTTATTAGTAGTAGTAATCGTATTAGCCGTTCAGTTTTGGGTTAATCTCGCGTAATGCGTTTATTCTATTATTTTTATATATATATCACGGAGCACAACGATAAAATAGTGATAAGGACGACATCAAACGCCACTGATTATGGTTTTGATGATGTCACAGACATTTGTTAAAGTTATTAACTACGCCACCAATTCCTGTCCGGTTGTACGTCACGTGGGATCGATCCCACAATTGTACATTATGGTCTGGCGGTCGCTTAAATGTTATCTAAAACTCCGACATATTAGAGTTGTGTCTACCTCCCGTTTATTCTTTCATCTATGCCGATAGGAATGGCGCCGTTGCATAATTCGAAATATTTAGCGTTTGTGGGGAGGATAAGCATCGGCGTTAGGGGATTAGGGGGGATTGGAAAACCTTGCGCGTCGTGCATCAACAGCGAAAAATACAATGGTGTCATATGGCGCTCGTCGGAAAGAGGTCACGTGACAATATTTCAGTGAGGTAGCAGTATTCGGTCGGGAGGGGGGGCGCGCGTGTCGTCGCACTTTGCTGACGTCACCGTTAATGTTCGCGTGCGAATAAGCGTGGTTCCCCCCCCCAGCCGTGCATCCGGTGTGTGAATAGTGTCCTGCCTTGCACGCGCAAATCAATGCAAAATACACGTTATGGGATGGCTGTATAAAACGCTTAGGTGTTGGGTTTCGTGGCCTGGGAGGGCGGGATGGTTTGATGGCTGGACACGCCTGTGGTTGGTAGGCGGTGCCAGTCAGGTTGCTGTGTGCGGTGCCCACGCGAGATACCTGACCCCTGACCCCTGACCCTGACCCTGCCCTGCCCTTGGCGTAACCGTGATGCCTTCAACCGCGAAGCTATCGAGTCACGATGCATGCCTTAACTGCCGGAAGGCCCTGAAAAAGGCAGAAGGGCCCCGGACGACTTCCCCCCACCCCCCACCAGCTTAAATGAAACATTTTTCTGCGGCATGGAAGGGAAAGTGACTCACACCGGATGCACGAAGAAAGTTTTTGCGTTTCTTTCTGCCACCGACTTCTGACGACGTTTGCCGGGTTCGTTCTGTCCGACAGCAACCGAAATCACGGTCACCGCGCTGCCCACCAACCCTGACTGCTGGCGGGAGTATTGTTGCCATTTAGTTTTCTCCTATGAGTTTTGGAAAGGGGGAGCTAACGTTCTTGTTACTATTTTGTCCCTTTTCAGGTTAACAAAGACCATTTCGGCACATCTTTCCCCATTCCACCGGAAATAAAGAAATTGGTGATCAACAAAAATTCCGGTGAAACTGTTCTCCACAGAGCTGCACGGCTCGGATACGAGGTGGGTGTAGAATCCGATTATTTTCTGTCTGTCGTTGTGGATTGTTTCCGTTGCTGCCACGTTTGGGATTTTTGGTCAGACATCTTTATGGACCTTAGCGCGTTATTTAAAGATACGAAATTCTGTTTTGCGGCGAGTAGTAAACAGCTGATCTTTCACCGTTCTTTCCACTACGTTCAGTTTGGTGGGGGGATTACAGATATCATTTGATCTCTCATACTCCAAGTGCTGTTTGTAATCTGCATCGTAAAATGTTACATCAGTCAGCTTCCGCAGCCATCGCATTCCGGGACCATTTCTTCTCTGTCAGCTGAAATAATCTTTAAAATTCCCTACTTTAGGAATTCATAAAAATGTCAAATGTGTAAAGAAGCTTTGTACTTTATTCCACAGGACGTCACGTTGTATTGCTTGGAAACAAGAAGCGTAGACGTAAATACTCGAGACAATGCAGGCTACACACCGCTACATGAATGCTGCGTACGGGGGAACTTTGTCATCGCTCAGTTTCTCCTGGCATATGGTGCTGACGTCAATCGGTGCTCTCAGGATGGCATCAGGTATGAGAATCTCGGCTTCGAATATTCCGGGAGTACGCAACTGCAATGAGATTTCTGATTTTAAATATTCCGCTCACGATGTGGTGTTGGGTTGAAATGTTTGGTAATTTTCAATACATAACGCAAACAAAAGAAGAGAGATTCACACTGCATACAAAACATCTGACATGCATTTTCATCTTGTACACATGGAGGAAATCTTGGCGACGATCAGGTGCGCAGATGAAGATCCGCAGCCCTGTGTTGCCTCCTAGAAGCCCCAGGATGGAATATTCCAACACTATCTTACACTGCTGTGTGAATACTATGCTAGCGTTTTGCTGAGATAAGAACGGAGGGACGATGTATTGTTTACCGAGGTTTGGACGTTAGTCCGGTCATTTACCAATCCATCAGTAATATAACCAGGTGATGAGCTTACTCTGGTTTCGGAGATATTTTTCTGTCGCCGTTGCCTCTAGCTTGTATAGTTTTTTGTTTAAACGAGATAGTGCTAGAGTAATTAGTATGACTTATTTCCTCCGATTTTGGGGGGGGGGTTTGTGTTTGGGTTATCTTCCCCTTCTTTTGCTATATTACCCGATCGCGAGTTACTGTAGCGCAGCAAGACGAGGTGCCGCGTGCGTTATTCAGGCGAAAACTAGACTATTATGGTTAACGCCGGGAATTAGATCATAAGAAATCCGAAACTTCTCCAGTGCTTGAGTTCTGACTGGCAACAGCTTCTTAAGCCGATAGGAGGACTGAGTGCTTTGAAGGTGGGTGGTTGTACCCAGCTTTTATTGAATAAGTGTCCAGCTACACTGACGAGTCAGACTGGTTCAGCTCTTTCTTTATGATGGCTGACGGAATCAAGAACAAGTTCAACCAAACATACAAAGTATACTACTGCTACTACTGTTCGTTTGACATTCTTCTTTGAAACGTCAACATACTGAACTGTTTTTGCGTGTGCGTCCACGTTTCGCTCTACAGACTTCCGGTTCCGGTGAACGGTGACTTGGTATCTTGCTGGCGAACAATGCCAACAGAAATCGGAGACAAGGAGCTGACTTCGCCGCTCTTAAAAGAGGGACCCCGCGTAAATCATCCAAGTGTATTTCCATAAACGCGACCTAACATATATTTGGAATGTCGTAGGTATTTCCTGAGGAAATTAGCGCCCTAGAAAAAAATATAATAGTTTTTTTTTTGTTTGTTTTAATGGGAAATTAATGGGCGCAAAGGTACTGACTTTTCGGTGAAGCCGATTTGACGGGGTTAGCTTTCGTTTTTGTTTTTGCGTGTACAGGGAGCCGACCCCCACCCCCTGAAGTTTAGAATTTTATTTGGCTAGAAGGTTTTCGGAGACCGTTAACCATGGCGCAGAGTGCCGAGGATCACTGCTCTTATTCAGCGACCCCCATCTAAATCATACCCGGGTTCCCGGAGCAGTTACTTAATTATAACAAGGGGGTCTTTCGCTTGGTAAGGAACATTCGTCATTCATGCTCCCCCCGGGGGAGGCTGCTGGTAGTGGGCCAGTCCGCCAGTGTCTGGATCGTTTTGCTCTAAATATTGGTGCCACGCAACTCTTCTTAGTTTGCTCCAAAACCTGTTGCGCCGCCTGCATAAATAAATATATGGTCGGGAAAGGTCTCTCACACGCCCCCCTGCTTCATGGAGCTCACGGTTCAGGTCTGTTATGAACCGAACCGAACCGATCACTTTGTACCGATAAAATTCGGCGTCACGCCCAGTTCAGCAGCCACTTCCGTCTGTTTACTTCCGGGCCAGGTATCACTGCTCGGTGGTAAGTCGGTGCGTCAGCACTCACTTCGGCGACTTTATTATCTGGACGTTTCTGACAGAATCATTGTTATGCAAATTTATCATTATCTGACAGGGGTGTTACTTTTGTGGACGCACTCCTTCCATCAGGAGACGGAGAACCACGTGTGGCGCTTGAAGCGATAGAATGGTCACATTACTCAAATTGCCCCTCGGCGCACAAGTTTGGCTGGGGAAAACAGGTTTCCATGAAACAGTTAAACTCTATGGATGAGTCTACTGATTATGGAAAATCTCTTATTATCCAAATTATAGATAATACATTACAACAACGTAGTTGACACGCAATTCTTCTTGGCGAACCCCTGCCTTGATTTTGGGGGTCTAAGGACATCTCGCAGCTGTGAGCCAGAAGAGAGGTGTGGGACGTCAGCCTTGGTGACAGAGCGAGTTGTCTGTTGACGGTGAAAGCACCTACTAAATATCTTCAAATGTGGGAGGCTGGTGAAGAAGAGCGAGGGAGTACTGCGTCAGGAGAGCACGGCGAATTGAGCCGGTCCCAAACGGGCTTCGAACACGGAATTTATTTTAGTTTAAGTTTAAATTAGGCAGGTTAAAGAAATCAAACTAATAAAGAAACTAGTTATTAATTAGCTCGAGCTTAGGGGAGCCACCAATCTGTTGAAGTATGCACGCCATCGTTAAAACGGGGGGGCGTAGTACGAACAGCACCCCCTGTTGGTGAAATGAATTCGCCTGTTTATCTGGGATTCTTCCGACACCCTGCGCCGATAGTAAAATAGCTGGCGCGGGACACGAGTAATCTCCCTGGTAACGCGTCTGGGCAGCGTGAAGTTTTGCCGCTTGGAAACCGTTTTTCAAATACGTATTCTTTTAATAGTGGGATCAGCTTTAACCTAAAATTTACATCGACACGCGTTCCCCCCGGCGAAGAGGGCAGATGATCGTTGCCGACTATGAACGCCATGAGCCATCGTGATCGTATCGACGGGAGGGTTTAGAATCTCTAAGACCTGATTGGAGGCTAACGCAGGTGAGAGGCGAGAATGAAAAACAGTAGATTACGTGTTTGGAAAGGACTTATCCGTAGAATTTTCGTGAGCGATGCACGATAAAAGTACAAATAAGAAACAGATTGGTATTTATTTTGGTACTACTCCGGAGGTTAATCTAGGAATAAGACTCGTATCATAGTTACGAGGGGAAAAATCCCGTATCCTTTGGTTCCGTGAAATTTCGAGAAGCGTAGAGACGGTAGCGATATTTGATGTTGCCAGAGTGTGACATTGTATGGCGAACATCATCAGCGCTCTCGCTTGTCTGCTGCGCCTGTACAGCTGATAGATAACGCGAGAGTACGCCAGACGCTCGGCCCTGTTCCATCTCCGTCCTACACCGACGGCCGCGGAGTGGCGCTCGATAAGCAGAGATGGCCGCGTTCCGATTTATCCTGTTTGGGGGCCTTGTCAAATAATAAAATATCGCGGCTTCAAGACGGCCTTGTGGGCGGATTTTGTGGGCTTTTTTTTTAATTACAGGTCGTTGGTGGGGTGGGGTTCAGTCGAGTAGCGAGAAACGTCCACAGGAAGAAAGCTCGTTCTTTCGTAAACATTTGAAGGCCGAGATTGGTAACTAATCTGGTTTCTCACAGAGTCCGGACAGACATAAAACAGGATCTCAGATGTCGGAATTCCGATCTCTCTCTCTCTCTCTCTCTGTCCCGCGACCCTCTGTCGACAACTCGGTTCTCACAGCTTTTCTCATCAGCAACCGGAAGCAGCTCGCAAGACCTACGTTTGATCTGAATTGCCGTTCTTAAAATAAGAGGGGGGGGAGTTAGCACTGTTTCATTATTTTTTTTTGTTTTGTTTTACAATTGCGTATGATTGTTTGTTTTAGTCTTAAATTAATGACCAAAAGAGGACGACAAAAACATCGTCGAATAATGAAAACAGAAGATGGAGAATAATGTCAGCTTCTCCATCCCGGCTACGGTGTGTGTGTGTGTGTGTGTGTGTGTGTGTGTGTGTGTGTCTTTTGTTTTAGAAAATTCGTCTTGTCATCTAAGTAAAATATTCACCCGTGTGCCAGAATCATTCCGCACGCCGAGACGGCGATCATACCGGTTTTTGTTCACCTTGGTTAAATCCATCGCTTAATGGGGGCAGTCTGTCTTCGTCACAAACCGGATCTCGTTCTCCGCTCACGTGACCCGCGAACGCCGCTGACGTCAGCGGTACGGTAGATTTACTCCGCTCACGTGAGCAAGCCAGGTTGCCAGCGGTGCCATCCTCGCAGACTTACAACTTGTCGCGTAAGATATCCAAGCGAAACAAAAATAACAAATCCAAAAAAAAAAAAAAGAGGAATGCAGAATGCGTTTCGAAATTCATTTATTTATATTTTTTTAAAACTTTTTCACTCGCTCATAAATATCTAATAAAAGAAATGTTATTACACAAATATTAATAGCTTCACAAAGTAAGTATTTTAGTGTGTGTGGCGGGGGGGGAGAGCATAAAGAAAAATGGTTTGCACTGAGATGAAAGTTACGACTATCGATTGGCGATTTTTACACATTGTGTAAACACGACTTCTTTTAAGAATCTATCGCACCGGTTTTTAACGATTTATTAACGTACGTCTCAAACCGAGCGGTCTCCATGGCAACGACAATATATCCGGAAGGGAAATTAACGAGATAGATTAACTAGAGTTGAGCCGAGATGCGGAGAGGCCTGCCAGAGATCGAAAAGACCTTATATTATGTTCTGGCTCGATTTAGTGGGCTGACCTCGCTTTTCCATGTTAGCGCGCGTGTTCCGTTCGGGTTCAGTTGATTTATTTCCTTCTTTTTGCATTAGCTGGCTGTTTCGCGAAGTAAATCCGGTAAGCCCGGCCGCCTCTCCACTTTAATGTGTCCTACAATTACGGCCTTAGACCCTCAGAACCTCCTTTTGCCGAATGCTGGGGGTTGAAATGATCGGTTTTCAGGTTTAACGGAACGAAAAAAGGAAAGGAAAGGAAGGATCTTTGATCGGAAGCTAACTTGATAAGAACCGCAGACATCGCAGCGGCGCTCTCCGCCGGTGAAACAAGATTTGTTATGCAGTCGCGCCGCCATGTCAGTGGAACTGACGTTGGCGAGTTTGAAATTCTATTTGTGACGTCTCCGCTGGTGGATGAGGTGACTCCGGTTGTTTAGACTACTGCGATTGGGGAATGGGAAAGGTCGATTAAGACTATTTCGTATAGGGTGAGACCGAGCGGTGGGGAGGGCTAGCTAGTCGTTACAGCACATTAATTTCTCATTAAACGTGTAATATGCTTTGGCCATGACGCTGATTATAGGTCGTTCAATCTGGTTAATGGCAGACATTCTCTCTGGTTATCAAGCTGCTTCTTCTCTTCCGTGAATTTCGTCGTAAATGCGAGCATTTTTGTTTCTGTCGGTAAATAATGATAATTACGAGTGGAATTCAATTAAGAATGTTAATCTAGACTGGTTTTGTCCCGCCAAACATCCATCTCCGAGCTTTCTTTCAAGGTGATTCTTCGTCTGACCGGCAGCCGTAGAACGCAGGTATTGAAGTCCAGGAAGGTTGGTTGGGGGGGGGTGGCTGTGGAAGGGATTGATTGGGAAAGGTTCTTTGAAGATCTTAGGCCCTTTTGTGCAGTGATTCGTCGCGCTGACTTCGGGGTTTCCGAAGCCCCTCCCCCCCTCTCGCAGTGGGATAAATCGACCCGCTGACTCCTTCGTCAGCGCGCACCTGTTCATTCTGACGTCACACGCCTTGCAGGGTGATGAGAAAGAGGTGGGGAGATTTACAAAGATTCCCTGAAAATCACAGGCTTTTGTCCTCGTATCTACCGTAGAAAGCTGGTTATTTTACTATTAATTATTGGGGAAATGT
Organism: Nautilus pompilius; assembly: GCA_018389105.1. Lineage (NCBI taxonomy): Eukaryota > Metazoa > Mollusca > Cephalopoda > Nautilida > Nautilidae > Nautilus > Nautilus pompilius. Next base: position 262,875 of record JACATO010001017.1, read on the forward strand.
ATTGCTATTATTATTATTATTATTATTATTATATTATTATTATTATTATTATTATTATTATTATTATTATTGTTGTTGTTGTTGTTGTTGACGTAGGTGTGTGTGTGTGTGATGCAGGCATACAATTTGAAAACAACAAAAAGATCGTTATCGTTACATACGTCATCGGTGACGTCACGGTCACGAGAAGTCTACTCATCGACCGCGTGGGAAACGATCAGTTCCTGATGCGCTGCTTAAAATAGCCGAACAAAAGAGTCGGTGTGGAGTTTCTGGAGAGGATGGGCCTGCTGCGTCTGGGGACAGCGGTTAGGAGCCTTGGAGATTCGTCATTCCTGTGTTTGTCTGTCGGCCTTTATGCGTTTTCGTTCGTTTCGCTTGTCGCGGTTAACTGTTAAAAGGGTGGAACAAGATGCGAGGCAGAGACAGAGCGAATGGAGGGGTTGTTGGGGAGACCCCATGTGCGAATCCGCGAACTTATTAAAAACGAGAGAGTTTTTTTTTTTTTTTTTTAAACCCCAGCTTACAGTTCGTCGCCTCTCTCCCCCCCCCCACCCCCCCGTCTTCAGGCGGTTACATCATTAGGGGCTTTAAAACTAAATTCGCGACATGCGCTCCTCTCTCTCTCTCTCTCTAAGTGCGCGCGACTTCTACCCACTTTCGCTTCTCGGTCATTAATACGCGTTAACAACAGGTCGCCGCCCCTGATAACGAAGAACAAAAAAAAACGAGCCCCTGATCCGGGATTATCCTCGTCCTAATCGCTCGCTCGCCGGCAGGTGCTCGCTCTCTCGGTCGTCACGAGACTTCCTCCACGGGTCAGCCGCGTGCGTAAAAACACTGACGGTTCGGTTTCTAATGCTCGAATTTCCGCTTGTGTTTAAAAAAGAAAAGAGGGGCTGGGGCCCCCGCCGTGCAACTTACACCAGCTGTGCCGATCGACATTTATCCAGCGGTTGTTGTTCTCTCGCCGCGAAAGGATGGAGGAGGAGGAGGGGGTCGAAGGAGATGGAGAGCTTGTATTTCCTCAATCGTCGTGTCTTCTTTCTTTCTATTCTCAAGCGCCTCTGCATCGCCCATCCTCTGACCTCGCAATGTTTAGCCAACTTCGTCGACGGAGAATATGACGTAAATAGCCGCCAGGTTCTGCCTGTTTTCGCTTTTTTGTCTTTTATTATGGGATTTTTATCGTTCCTAATCTTTTTCTTTTGGTTCTATGAGGCACAACCGCTTTCGAAATATCGCGCATAGGTCCAAATTAAGGTGGGCGTACTCTACCAGAACTGAAAACTCTTTCTATGCAAACATCGCCTTCAGTGGGTCTGAAAAACATTATAAAAATTAATATAGTGTCCCTTCCACATCAATTTGGCTTCTCTCCGGAAATAAGGGGCTCCGATCGAAATTCACACATTTTAGGTTCTGTGTATACATTGAACGTCCTGGTGGGCGAGTATGACCATCCATGTCGAAAACAGGCGGATGCCGCGATATTTCTCCGCTTACCCGAAGACCGTTCAGCGTGTAGCCAGAGTTAACGACAGACATCCAAAGATCTCGACGGACCTCATGGATCTTGGACCCGTGGCCAATATTATCGCGAAAGATAGTTAACAAGAACTCGCCGCCATTGACCTGTCATATTCGGCCGACTTGGCTACATCGGGTAAATATCTGCTCATAGGATGTCTGGCCAGAATCTCGGGTATTGGTAGTGTGTGCTCTTCTCGGATGAGTCCAGGTTTCGTTTCGGAAATTCACGTCTAGAGGCACCAATCTGGTTCGGATATGATCTTCAATTCCGTTGTCTTAAGCCCACGGTCAAGTTGGGAGTTGGGAGCGTCATGGTATGGGTTGCAATCCGATCTGGTGAAAATAAAGAATTGGCGTTTGTCGAAGGACATCTCGATTTCGCCGACTACGCCACCAATTTAAACACGTATCCAACAAGAAAAGCTAAGAATCAATACTTATATTTATCAAGAGGGATGGGATTGCAGGTGGCTAGTTTTGAAGAGAAGTCAGGACAATTTCTTTCTAGGATAGCGGATAGTCTTGATATGAGGGATCGAGCATCCATGGGAGCCAGCCTCTGGATTGCCAGCCAGATGCAGCCCCGTACATGATGAAATTAGGTAAAAGCTCCCACGTGCAGCCAAAAAAAAAAAAAACGATGGAAGAGTTTCATCTGTTGCTTGTCTTCATTTGCCGAACCGGGTGGTCACACAGTACACAGGTGTCTCTATGACCCGACTGTTACGACATCTATCCCGCTTTTAGTCGAGTACTAAAGCAAAAACGGGTGCCGTACACGTGACTGTGAGACATTCAAAACTACCGTGGTGTCACAGTCCAAAGGTAGCCTGATTGATAGTCACTCGGACAAAATAATGCTATATTTTATCTTAAACACGGTGATCGTAATTTAATGGCAGAAGCCCATCAATACAAGAAGTTCGATTATAGTGATGCGTTACTCTCTCTTCTTTTTTTTTTTGCGTATAATGTCTTCACGCATTCGCTGTATCTTTCGTGAGGCGTTCCCGTCGTGAATACAGCAATGGGGCGTTCTTAAGTTCCAGGTTTGGCGTCTTTTGAATGGTTATCTTATATACATTAAACAACACGAGAGGGGGGTGCGTCTTTAGAAACTTCTCGGCCTATGCGACTTACGGTTCGCTCGGAATACCCACTCACCAGTCCATTCCTCGCACTGTACCCCCCCTCCATACACGCAGTCGTTTTTTTTTTGTTGAGACGATAATTCATAAGTTTTTGCACATCTAACCTCTTTCTATGCATCCTGTGTCCGAGTCCATGTCCGACTCCAAACTCGGGTCTTCGCTCATATTGAAATAAAATATATACATTCAGTTGAGGCCCAAATCGCGGGTTTACCGCAGAAATCAGTAAATTAGCGCACCGAGTTACGTGTACATTAAACTAAGTCGGAACTTTGCGCTGGAACCTGACAACGAGACCTTTCTCTTTAAAATTTTTTTTTTTAAATTTCATTGGTGACTCTCACAGTTTTGACCAAGACTGTATTTGGAACACGAATACAGTTTACTTTAACATTTAATTCTAATTACCAATAGTTATTATTATTTTTTTCCTGCGTTATTATCCTTGTAATATTTTTTTTTTTCCAATTGCCGAACGTTTGGCAACCGTTTTCCAAGAGAAGCATTTCGTCTTTCGCCTGGCGGGGCGGGCGGAATGCGCGGTTAATATTCCAGATTTGCGTATTTCCTCAAATGTAATTCGTATCCCGGATCTACATCGGCCATGAGCCGGCCTTCCCCGCCAGTTCGCAGACATTTCACGGATGCCTTACCCGGTGAGTACCTTGAGTCACTCCGCTGGACAAAGACGGCAGTTTGGTGCTTAACGAATTCCCGAAAGAGAAGCGCCGGGGAAGAGGGGATTGGAGGGAGGAGAGATGGTTGTTTGCGGGGTGTAGGAAAACCGGTCCATAGGTGGATCATCCGCCAATGCTGCCGTTGGGCGAGAGCTGGATGGACGGTCGTCTTAAAGGCTGTCTGGGTATATCTGCACCAGTACATTAAAACAACCTTGTTAACCATATATCAGAATAAAATTAACTTTATTGTTTCCCGTCTCTCCTCATTCCTGAAACCGGCTTTTTTTTTTCTTTTTTCTTTCCTTTTTCCAGGCCGATCCACGATGCTGTCGAAAACGACCACATAGAGATGGTCCGACTCCTCTTGTCTTACGGTGCTGACCCCACCCTCGTGACGTACGGCGGCAAGTCTCCCATCAAGATCGCCCGCTCCACGAGGATGACAAACCTACTCAAAAGTGAGTCTTGCTTATTAGTTGCTCCTGCCTTTACCATCACTGAGCCGCTCGCTGCTCCCCTCCCTCTTCCTTTAAACTGTAATCAGATATTACATGAATAAGTTTGTTTTTTTTCCGAGATAGGGAAAACAGACAGAAGGACCCGCCCCTATCCCCCGGAGAGTCTTAGGCCGATTCGGTGGGAAATGCTTAGACCACTGCTACCTCTGATCTAAGACATCTCTGCCGCTCCTGTGGAGGCAGAGCCTCCGGGTGGCTGGTGACAGCTTGTTTAACTGGAAACAGGAGAACTACGCCACAGACAGGGCTTTCTGGATGCTAGCGGCTCGTTCGTGCGCCCCCGGGTGCTGTGATGGACGGGCGCAACTTCACTATGATAATAAGAACAGATGGGTCACGGGGTCCTCTAGAGAGTGTATAGCAGCAGGGGGATCGCTAACCTGGCGAGATGGAAAGGTGAGCTGTGAACGATCAACGGCACGACAGAACAAACCACTCGGGAGGGGTTTTTGAGACTCTTTGGCGTGGACAGTCAGGGTGGCTGAGGACGGAGGGAGGGACTTGTCGTCCTGACGAGCTCACTTAGCCCGGTTAACGGAGCTGGAGTGGGGGGTGGTGGGTGGTGATCAAGACGGGGTGGATTCGTAGCTTTTGGAGAAACTGGAAGCGATGATTGAGGTTGAATGCATCCCGAGACAGTGGATACTGCGCTTTGACGGAGAAGACCGTTTTGCTGGCAGCGCGCAAGCGTTTTGAGGGCTGCAGCTATAACGCCGGACATGTGCTTATTCAGTTGAGAGCAGAATCACAAGGGAAAGGGAATTGAAATACGAGGATGGTAGCAGATGTAAGCTTCGGAGAAACGATCGACACGTTGTCCCGTCTTCGACCAGCCTCAATTGAGTGAGATTACTTGGGATGGAGGGGGGGGAGGTGTCCTGAGGAAGTCGCTTGAGAGTGTCGGAAGCCAGGCTACGCTACCGTCACAAATACGAACCTCCAGAAATCTGTTTCCGCTGAAAGAAATTCGCTCTTTTCCACGCGCCAACATCTGTTGGGCGTCTTCTTGAAGGTCTAAAATTTAGACCCGGCAGATCTGACGCCATTAATCGTTCACTGTAAGTATTCCAAGCTCTGGAAAAATTTTCGTAAGTTAATAATACTCTTTCTCGGATAAGGATCCCACGGTTTTGCTTTTTTTCTTTTTTCTTTTTGTTTTTACTGAAATGTGAATTTAACTCGTTCACGGAATAATAAATTCTTACATCGATTCAGTTATTTCTTGGTTTTTATTTATTTATTTGATCTTTCGACAAACCATTTATCATTTATCGGATTTTGTGGTGCGGAAAATAAAACAAAATTCTTGAACTTTGCACCAGAGGAGAAAAAAAAGAAAAACAGAGAGAGGGGAGATGGGGAGGGAGGGAGATGGAAAGAGAGAGAGAGAGAGATGGAGAGACAGAGAGAGAGATGGGGAGGGAGAGAGAGAGAGGAGATGGAAAGAGAAAGAGAGAGATGGGAAGGGAGGGGAGAGAGGAGAGGGAGATGGAAAGAGAAAGGAGAGAGAGATGGAGAGGGAGGGAGAGAGAGGGAGATGGAAAGAGAAAGAGAGAGAGATGGAGAGGGAGGGAGAGAGGGGAGATGGAAAGAGGAAAGAGAGGGGAGATGGAAAGAGAAAGAGAGAGAGAGGGAGAGGAGAGAGAGAGAGAGATGGGGGGGAGGGAGGGAGAGAGAGAGAGAGGGAGATGGAAAGAGAAAGAGAGAGAGGATGGAGAGAGAGAGATGGAGAGGGAGGGAGAGAGAGAGAGAGGGAGATGGAGAGACAGAGAGATGGGGAGGGAGGGAGAGAGAGGGAGAGAGAGAGGGGAGGGAGAGAGAGAGGGAGATGGAAAGAGAAAGAGAGAGAGATGGAGAGGGAGGGAGAGAGAGGGAGATGGGGAGGGGGGGAGAGAGAGAGGGAGATGGAAAGAGAAAGAGAGAGAGAGGGAGATGGGGAGGGAGGGAGAGAGAGAATGTCTTGAAATCAATAGCATATATCTGATAAAAGAGTTTCATTACTTAGGGGATCTGAATAATTTATTTTATTTCCGCTTATTTCCAGATTACATCACCGATCTAAATGGGGGAGATGAAGACGAGATGGCTGCGTGGGAATTTTCAAGAACATCGATTGTTCCTGGTAAGTACTAGAGGCACGGCGTGGCGGACCCTGTTTGATCAGGCGTCTACAAGACACGTTTACCCCAATCTGATTTGTTTGGATTTTTCCTAGTTTCCAGAGGCGTCTGCTAAAACACGACGCCGAGTTGTTGGGCTGTGTTTGTTTTTTTTAAATACACTTCCGGGCAACAACAGAAAGAGATAGTCCGGTGGGCCCTGGCGCACCATATTCCCAGCCCCCTCCCCTCTCTGCTTTCTTTCTGCGACCCATCCGGGGCGATTATCTGGGTGTCAGGTGGGCCTGGGGTTAGTTAGCGAACCGTCGGGATCGGGATCTGAAGGTGGCAAAATAACCAACCCCGCCCCGGTTTGGCCAGGCTTTCGAAGATCCACCGTTGGATCCGATCCGGTGCAGCACTTACCCGACTAACAGGAAAACTTATCCCCTCCCCTCTTTCTGTTTCTTTTTTTTTTTGAAGCGATTTTACTCTTGCTGATTGACTCCATCTTTTACTCGTTTACAGATTCTGATGAAGAAAATGGATTTGACATTTTTTCCAACGTCCCATCCGATCCGGAAGAAGAAGATGTAGAGGATATTTTTCACTTTACAGACTGTCCGTACATGATCTACACAATAGGCGCAAAGGCCAAGACGATGTAAGTACCGCGGCGGAACAACGGCTTTGATTCGCTGGTGGATAACGCCCACCTCTATCAGTTGATGCATGTTTTACTGTGGTGTAAAGGTGGGCTTTGCTTATCTTAATTAAATACGTATTTAGGGTTCCCCATCAACCAGGTGTTCTGGAACGGTTCCCGGGGGTGGTGGGGTGGATGTGCGGAATGCGCTGGCGGAGACAGAGATGGAAGAAGAGAGGGACACTTGATCACCGGCGAGCTATTCATAGTTTCAAACCTAAACCATCCGCTGGATTGCGCTGTCGTTGTCGTCTTTTGAAACCATTGAATAAGCTCCGCATAATACGACGTACCAATATTGGGCAGGTTGGGCCGGAACTCTTTTATTATTATTTATTTTATAAAAGTGCAGCTCAGCTGAATTTCCCATTACTTGTTGTCATCGCTTCTATTGTGTCGACGTCATCGCTTGAGGAAGCTACAGCTGAGGCGCCATTAAAATCTCTTGTTCCCTGGGCGGGTCCATCTGTATTTATAGGGACCGCCTCCCGGGGAAGCATTGTAATCGTGTCTATTCTCGGTGTGACCCGAGGCCGTCTGGAATTCTTCATGCTCCACGAGTGTCTGAGGGCAAGTCATCCGTGAAGACATTCGTACTGAATTACCCGCGAAATTGACCGTCGATCGCGGCGTTTCGGAGAACGGGAGCGCGCCCCTCCCCCCAATGGGTCTGCCGGAGCGCGGAGACTGGACGGACGCCAGAGATCGAATCTCGCCGGTGGGCTTCTTTCTCCTTTGTGTCCCGGCATGTCGGGATCGGGATTCCTGCTCGCTCGCGTGAAAAGATAGCGCGGAAACCGAAACCACTTGTCAAATCAGCGCCCCTGCGTCGCTGCTGATGTGTCTCTGCCTGATTTACAACCGCCAGCCTACATCAAAGACGCCCACCCGTCTGTCTGCTGCTGCTGCTGCTTGCTACCGTGACTCAGCCAGCGCCATTGTGAACCGTTCCGGGAACCAGTTTTTAAAGGGGGAGGGGGGAAAAGGGACAAAACAAAACAAAAAATAAAAAAAATTGCAGTTGAAAATCTGAACGCGTCTCTGTGTCTGTCTGTCTGTCTCTTAGTTCGCCGGGCATTTAAATGTAAAATTTCACGGGAATTTACCACTTCGGCTGTCAAACTTCCGGGAAGTTTAGGACGGGCGGAGGAGGTCGGGGGCATAAATCCCTGGCACCTTAACTGCTGCACAGAACACAGCCGCCCTGAATCTGTACATAAATGAAAGGAAGGGGGGGACGTCATGGATGTTGTTTCCTGACCGTTGGGAGATCTTACTCTTTTAAGTCTGTGATATAAAAGCGGCAGATCAGGGTGAGGGATGTGCACGCACTGGCGATATCAAAACAAATAATTAAGGTGTTCTTTGTGTTTTATCGGGGCCGAGAGACATGGCGATGGAGGGCGCACCGGTTAGTGCTGTCATCTAGTTGCCGAAGTATCACAAGCAATATATAGGCATTGTGGACGACTGTTTGTTTTTTTTATTATTTTGGTGTCCTTTTTTTTTTAAAGGCCCCGTGAATGCATCCTCCTCTCCGATGTCCTGGATCGGTGGAAGGTGACCGCGAAGACATTCCGCGAAGTGTGCGAAGATCTCGAAGTGATCGCCGTCAGGACGGAAGAGTTCCTGGCCGAACTCGGAGGCGCGGTGAGCAGCCGGCTTCTGTCGTCCAGGCTGCAGTCGCAGCCCCCGCGGGAACTGCTGCTGGTCTGGGCGGACGATTTCCACAGGGTGAAGGAAATGCTGGTGAACTACAAAACGAAATCGAAGGGTCATTTCAAACCCCCTCACGGTGCTGCCTCCACGAACCCCGCCGCGCCACCACCGGACTTATGTCAGACCGGCGGCGCCGACGAGAAGCCGATCTCCGTTCCGGTTCCGGTTCCGGTCCCAGAGGGCGCCGATGGCCCATCGCGTGCCTCGATCTCAGAACTCCCCCGCGAACGAAGGACGGCGCCGCCTTCGCAAGTTGCTAAATCGAAAATTCCCTTCGACAGATCTGTTGCTAGTCGCACGGCGGAGCCCGCGCCGTCGCTGTACCACAACGGGCACTTTACCATCAAGGTGGGCGCCGTTCCCGAGGACTGCTTCCAGGCGCTCCACGTCAGGCCCAAGGTCGCCGACTGCGAGCCGGGAGACGGTGGCTCCTACTCCGACAGGACTCCCGTACTACTGGACACTGCTGTTATTGATCGGTAAAAGTTCAAACAATAAGTTACACTCGAAGGCAGCTCTTTTATAAGATGGCATTATTATTATTATTATTATTATTATTATTATTATTATTATTATTATTATTATTATTATTTTCCTTGCTGACGACACGGTCCACTATTTAGACTAATTTATTTTCTGTACAAAAGAAAGCAAAATGTGAATCATCTCCCCTTCCACCCCAACTCTTTTTTTTCCCTTTCTTTGAAGACTTTTCATGTCAAAACAGGATTATCTCCCTTTGCAGTTTATTGGCTTTTTTTTTTTTTTGTTTGTTTGTTTTGTTTTGTTTTCCCGCGGTGTATATGGAAGTAACTATACTGGAATTTTCAATACCGGATTCTCAGACATGGACGGACACCAGATCATGAAGTGCGATTTGCATATTAACAGTATTCACCATCCACGGGAGGATTTCAGCGGAAACGAGGCTACGATGTTTGCGCTTGGAGCGTCGCTCTGTCGTCTTTTCCTGCCACTGACGCCGTGGATAAATGTATTGGGCCATCGATTGAAGACAGAAAGATTGTGTGGAGGGGGGGGAATAAAGGAAAGGTTATTCTACCCGGGTAAGGACTGATCCACTCACTCACTCACAAATAATACGGGTCCCTGGGTTACGCAAGTGAGAATATTGATTTCTAAAAAAAAAAGAAGAAAAAAAAATAAATAAAAATGGCGTCTGTAGTAATATGCAAATTTTTTTTTTAAATAATAAAATAAGGATATCGGGTGACTGGCTACCAGACTGAACGTTTTATGGTAAATTATAGTTCACGCATTTTTTCTCCATTTGAGTCAGATTTTTTTTTGTTCGTTCGTTTTCTATCCGACAGGTGGCGCCGACGCCGCCTCGTTCAGCTATTTTGTTGATGATTTATTTTTTTTTATTTTTATTTTTTTTTTTTTTATAAATGAAAAGCTTGTTGTGGTACGTGATTTAAATAAATGTCTGTCCAAGATCGGTAGCATTCGTTTTTCTCCATCTCGTCTAACGCCAAAATATTTGTAAATTAAAAAAAAAAAAAAAAAAATAATAATAATAAAATAAAATTTAAAAAAAAAAGAGAGTTTTTGGAAGTATTTCGAAACGATTTTAAATGTTCGAAAGAGTGATCCATTTTCGAATAATAAAAAAAAGTATAATTGTTGTCATATCCTTTTGTTCTCTTTACTTTCTTTAATTATTTTTTTCGGTTCTTTATTATTATTATTATTATTATTATTATTATTATTCGTACGTCTACAAGGGAGGCGACCCTGAAGGAGAGAGCGTAGTGCCGCAGTTATCCGTTTTGAAGCGTCGCCGGGCGGCGATTGGTTACAGTCTGTCTGGGCCGTCTTTTCTTTGATACCGTCAGAACAGACAGCGGGGAGATGGTCGAGCACGCTCCAATCGTTGAGAAAGGCGTTTGGTCCGATCCTGTGCTAAACTGTTACAGAACACGCGGATGCTCATCTCAGACAGTGACGGGGGGAGAGGACAAAGAAACCCTGCGACCTTTTGGGATATATATTGATTGGCAAATTAATCAGCACTAGGAGCCTCCCTCTCATTTCAGCTGTCTTCCCGTCCGTGTAATTACTTCGCACCAGGTTTTCCTGGCGAGTCTTCGTCAGACAAACGATTTTTTCCAATAGCGGTAGAAGACTTGTCCCGGTCCCCCGCAATCGACGGTTGACACTGCGGCGTGGTGTACATCATTTGCAAAGGCGTCAGGAAAATGCCATCGAAGCGATGCTCCAGACGTTTTCCTGGTCCGAGTCCTACCGTAGTTTCCATTTGTTATTGCCTGGTGTTTTAATCAATTCCTGGTATCGCAAGCCATTCGTGTCAACTCCACAGTGCCCACTCTTAAGTATTTTATGACTTCCGGCTTTTCTGGTCTATGCCATTTCGAGTGAGATAATGCGGTGGTTACCACTGACAGCGTCCTTTGGACCCTGAGTCTTTCGTTCTCCAAGAAATTGAAAATCACTCTCTCTGGTACTGACGTCATGTCTCTCTCTCTCTCTCTCTCTCTCTCTCTCTCTCTCTGTCACTCTCGTACAGACGTTATCTCAGTACTGACGTCATCTCTCTCTCTCTGTCACTCTCGTACAGACGTTATCTCAGTACTGACGTCATCTCTCTCTCTCTGTCACTCTCGTACAGACGTTATCTCAGTACTGACGTCATCTCTCTCTCTCTGTCACTCTCGTACAGACGTTATCTCAGTACTGACGTCATCTCTCTCTCTCTGTCACTCTCGTACAGACGATATCTCAGTACTGACGTCATCTCTCTCTCTCATGACCCTTATGTTTAGTTGTGTAAGGAAACCGCTCAGGGGAAATCCACGTCGACGGAATGGTACAGCACAAATGTCATGTTATTGATGCATGAAACACCTAACCTGTCGGGTGGCTGGTGACAGGATAAAAGCGAGGTTGATCTGCTGTAATGTCCATTACTCAGGACGCGCTTCGGCATCAAGAAGTCGCTTGGATTACGCCTAGCTAGGACAAAGCAAGTCAGTCTTCAATATACTTGGCATATTGAAATAATAAAAGATCAAGAATTAAATCGCTCGACGGGGTTGGTACATCTAAGAAAACTTTTCCCATTACACCTTACAGAGACACTGGAAATGGAAGGTGCTGTTGTCAGACGAACCAATGCTTGATCCAAAGAATAGTGTGTTTATTTGGCCGCATGCTGCTGACATCTCTCGCTGAAGGAGTGCGTCGCGCCTATAGTAAAGCACAGTGTTGGGAGATAGTGTGGTATCGGGTAAGAATAAACCCAGTGATATTTACAGAAAGCGAAGAACAACAACAACAACAACGTCATCGTGATATTCCTCAAACTCGTGCCGTGTTCTAGACGTGCGACCTTGTTGGTCGAGACGCCCTTTAAATCCGACACAGCGAAACTTAGACGTTATTTGAAAACACGTGAAACTTTTTCAATAAATAAAGAAAAAGTAAAAATTGTTTTTTCCCCAAAAACAAACAAACAAAAGAAAAGTGGTAGGGTAGCCGGACTTCCCTCCTCGCCTGCTTAATCGAACAGCGTGTGTTGAAATCGACATGTGTAGACATGACAACAGGCGCGGTAACCGTCTCGCACCGTTCTGATAGCAGCAGTAAGTCTGCGGGAGACTGCTAAGCGATCGAAGTGGATATGATTCGTTGTTCGTTAATCGCTCGACCTTCATTCAATAATAAAAAAAAAAAATCTCTCAGCTTATTTTCCCTGTAAGTATTCCCGTTTTTTTTTGTTTGTTTGTTTTTTGCCGAAACCTTTGAGCGGTAGTGTAAATGGGCCCCCTCGCCCGACCCCTGTTTTTCGCGTCGCTTCAGCCGATGCAACTGCGATGTCAATCAAGCGGAGCAAGAACTCAACAGGTGTAAACTTTAAAACGTTTACCTAGAGACGTGCAGGGGCGGGGGAGAGAGAAAGAATGGGGGGGGTCTTAAACTTTTGATGCTTTTGTGTATTCTGAAACTCGACATCGCGGATTAAATAAAACACAATCTGCTAACAAAAGCCGACGCCCGGGTCTGGTGTACTCTCCTTTCTACTCGGACCCCTGTTCACCACCTAAAATCAAACAAACGCTGTTGACACTTATTTTACACCGTCGCTTCCTTTTCTTTTGTTTCGTTGTTGTTGTTGTTGTTTTTTTAAGTCGCAAAGGGAGCACCATCCACCCGCCGTGACGCCTAACCTAGGCGGGAACGCGAAAACAATCTATTTCTTTTCTAACAAGATTCGCGTAAGTAAGCAAGACTGGGCTTGGCTGGGCTGGGCTGGGCTGGGCTGGGCGCCCGACTTTCCCATCTATTTAGCTTTCCGCTCGGCTGGCCAAGAATGTTCGGGAGGGCTTCGGATTACCAGCAGCTACCATTACCCGTGGGCGGCGGACACGTGATGCCGACTGTTTCTTTTTCGATCTGGGACGGTTTAAAGAAAAGGGGGGGGTACTGTTTTGCATCCTTGTAGCGCCCCTGTTTCGGAGGGTGGGGCGGCGCGAAAACTAGCCAAAAATTCCATTTCTACGGCGTTTTGTAGCCATTACGGGAGATCCGTTTATAGGGGCTGGGTGTTTATTTAGTCAACGTACCGGTAATGCAAAACGCGTCGCGGAGCTGGAGCGAGGCGGGGACCTGTCGTCACAAAGGGGAATATGAACGAGGAACAAGGCTTCTGAGTAAATACGTACACAAAGGGTTAAGGCACAACTGCCTTTCTTTCATACCACGGATGCAGCTGTTGCGGATATTGTTTTTCCTTAATTCTGTAGAAGTTGCTGGTAGCTGGGGGACGGTATTTCTCCCCCCCCCCCACAGTCTGACTTACATAGATATGTTCTTTCATCGTGTTCTAAATAAACACTTTACGATCCGGCTAAATTTAGCGGTCGCTTACCCCCTTTCACAGAAACTATTTGCTTTCAACTCGCCCGGCGTAATACTATTATATCAGTTATCTGCTGGGTGCGGATGTTACCCATAAAACAACCGGAAACATCTGTTGTTGTCCGGTGTTTCATTCTTTTTTTAATTGTTCCCTTTTCCAATCACCGACCCCGAACACACATCTCTCTCTTTCTCTCTGTACTGACGTCATATCTCTCTCTGTACTGACGTCATCTCTCTCTTTCTCTCTGTACTGATGTCATATCTCTCTTTCTGTACTGACGTCATCTCTCTCTTTCTGTACTGACGTCATCTCTCTCTGTACTGATGTCATATCTCTTTCTCTCTGTACTGACGTCATCTTTCTCTTTCTCTCTGTACTGACGTCATCTCTCTCTTTCTCTCTGTACTGATGTCATATCTCTCTTTCTCTCTGTACTGACGTCATATCTCTGTACTGACGTCATCTCTCTTTCTCTCTGTACTGATGTCATATCTCTCTTTCTCTCTGTACTGACGTCATATCTCTCTTTCTCTGTACTGACGTCATCTCTCTCTCTCAACCCTTTTTCTTTAATAAAAAAAAACAATAGGGAAACTTTCCAGTCTTCTAAAAGATTTAATTCATCCTTGCTTAAGTCCCCTTTTGTACGATTTTTCTCCTCTTTCCGCTATAGCGAACCCATAATGAAAACCTTGGAGATTAAATATTCGGGTTAGCAGTGTTATTTTCTTTCGTCCATCCTGTTATTTTCCCTTCTCCTATAATCCCGTCAGCCCCTGCTGCTCCTGTGCCGCACGAAGATTGCGGAGCGTCAGGAATTTTCTGGTTCCGTCGTTAAATTCACTTTTCGTTACGAGCGAAGATCACGTGATGTTTCTGCGCTTGCGCACAGACAAACCACACTCCGCCCACACTTCAGCTCGTCAGTGAAAGCCCCTGCTGGAGCTCTTCTGATTAGTTGGGTTAAAAGACTGAAGTCTTCCTCTCTCTCTCAAATCTGGTGTAAAGCAGCGAGAGAAACCGGGCCCGCCAAGCCCCTCGGGGTCGCAACAGATATAGCAGCAGAACTTCTATCGTCACGACGGGTGTCGTTCTCTCCGCAGCGAGAACGCGTCGACGTCCGCCTCTGTTCGACAGGTGCGACAAGCGAACAGAGCGAGAAAGAGAGAGACACACACACCCGGCCGAGGCTGTTGTTGCTGTTTTCTCCCAAGAAGTCAGGTCTTCAGGGGCGCTCCTTCATCAAGACTTTCACTCTGCCACACGGAGACAGACGACGGTTCACCTGAGGTCGGTCGACAGGTCTAGGAAAACAGCTATCAACGTATGCTGTTGTATATTACTGACTCACTAACACGCGCTGATTCGTTCGTCTCGCCCTTTATCGGAACGTCGCAATGTACGGGACGCCTTGGCTAATTCTTGATTATGTCCTCTATTATTTTATCGTTTTCTGCTGACAACTAAATATATTGAGGTAAACCAAACGTACGTTTTAAAAACCGATTTTCAATAATCTAAGTATTTCGTGTAACGCTGAGATCGACACAGTTTTTACATATATCACAAATATATATGGTTTTGTTAATAATGATACAATCACTGATGACAAGTCATCAAAGACCTAACAAAATCATTTAAAATATTCCCTACCGATACTTTAAAAAATGCCAACTTGTGTTGGTGCTTATTTGAAGTAGAAAGGATTTTGTCAAAACCAATATAAAGTTATACAGCAGATCGTCTTGCAGGATTAGGAAAAAGAAACAAACATTATGCACGACTGTGATGCAAAACCAAACACCATTTAGCGCTATGCGCAACCATAACCCACAACATATCACCATACAGCACTGTGCACAACTATGACGTACAGCCAATCATACAGCGCTGTGCGCAGCTATGACGTACACCCAATCATACAGCACTGTGCGCAGCTGTGATGTACAGCCAATCATACAGCACTGTGCGCAGCTACGACGTAAGCCAATCATACAGTAATGTGCGCAGCTGTGATGTACAGCCAATCATACAGCACTGTGCGCAACTACGACGTACAGCCAATCATACAGCACTGTGCGCAGCTACGACGTAAGCCAATCATACAGCACTGTGCGCAGCTACGACGTACAGCCAATCATACAGCACTGTGCGCAGCTATGACGTACAGCCAATCATCATGAGCACTATGCACAATTATGAAACAAAGTTGTTGGTATCTTCGCGAAAGAATGGCTGTGGCATTAGTCAGATAGTTAATTGTTTATTAAATTTGCAGAAATTTTTTTTTGAAGTTAAAATAATTTATCAAAAGAAAATATGTTAATTAAGTAGAAAATGAAGTCGATTTATGAAGAGAGTTCAGTTTTAATCTTAGTTTACTGTCTGTCACTGCCATGTCCTCTTCGATAGAGTCAGTCTCCTTCCTCATCAGCCCGGCAGTGCTGACGATATGTCCAAACTCAGATCGTATGGTATCGATGTCGTCTCTCTCTCTCTCTCTCTCTCTCTCTCTCTCCCTCTCTTTTTCCTTTTTCTGTTTTGCTTTTAAAGAAAAGCAAATTCGTCTTTGTTTTTTTTTCCTTTTCTTTTCATTTATTTACTTTTTTTTTTAGAAATTGTTCTTCACAAAGAACCGAGATAACTTTAACGTGGCGCTTAAGGGACAGCGCGCTTTTGTCTTCTGCTTCTTTAAGGTGACGTGTATCGATGACTCTAACAGTCCTGCAAGTTATTCCGGGAAGCTCTCTGTCAGCCGCTCTTTCTTCGTCGGCGGCCGAATTCCCCTAGAGAGATCGTTATTGATGCTCAGGCCTGGATCCCTTTATTAAAAGACTGTCTATTTTTTTTATGGCCGAATACCACCAACTCGCTTCTGGTCATCAGGAATTTATGCAGCGAAGGCCCCTAAAGGACGAAGAATTGATTTTCTTAGTGGTCAACTGTAAATCAATTCTTCTTGAGGTTCGCTCCATCGTCGTTATAACGGACCCAGCGGCCGTTTTCGGTAGGCGGTGACGTCACGTACAGGTCCGGCAGTTTAACCTCACCTTATTTGCGCCGATAACAGAACGCGTCGCGTGTTCCTTGCCTGACGCCGTGTCACGTTATTTACATTATTTCCGCCATTCTCGCACCCAAACGGAAGCGGAGGAAGGATCTCCGCCGAGGACATGAGATAGAATTATAGCAAGCGATTGCCACCGCATCCTCGTCTGCGGCGCCACAGGTGCGGTCTGATCGGTCGAGACGACAAGTTCGAAACGATCACCGAAAGTCTGCGAGCTATTCTCGACTCGGCGGACTTGAAGGACTTCGAAGACGCCTGACTGACCGCTGCAGGAACCCGCAGATTTGCCTTCCGTTGCGCAGATCTATCGAATGTCTGCCGTTTCTTCTAACTGTGGCTACTTTAGCGTCTTGAAGTCCAAAGCGTAGCATATATTTCTGGAAGACAAGAAAAAACAACCATTTAGACAGTCAGCTTCATGGCCGCCTTTAAGGGGGGGGCAAAAGATCGTCCCAAGAATCTACAACAGGATCTTTTCTCGGTTTTTCCGAATCGCCTTCGTTTGTTCTTCGATTTTCAAACAAAATGACTTCTTGAAACCCCATCGACGAGTCTAAACAACACGCACGCGCTTAATTTCCTACTGTCTGCGTAATGATCCCGCTTCCGTCTGACATCTCTCAGATCAGGATAATTAAAAGCACCGCTACGCGAAGATAGATTATTTTTTTAAAAAAAAAATTTTTTTTGAATGTTTCAATGAAAAGAAGTGCTTTGAAATTTTCCGTCAACTGACGATGCATTCGTCCGCCAGCAGTGATCGAATAACTTGCAACGTGCATTTATCTATTTAATTACAGCAGGCCGGAAACTGGTTAAATCTGCCTTCTCCGATAGAGCGGCGTAAGAATTTAATTTTGAGCACGTTCGTAATATGATAATAGTTTCGGTTTATTTTGGCATTGCAATGAATAAGTTTTACCCCCCCCAACATGCTGTAAAGATGTAGATTGATTCATAATAGATAAATGTGCATGCATACAAAACATTCTCTCTTTCTATTCTTTTTTGCAAAATTAATTGTACAACGCTTTTAGTTTTATTATCCAGATACTCAGGATTTTTTCAAATGTTACATATTCCCTTTTAGCTTAGTCATACTTTATGTATTATAGAATAATTTACCACATTATTAAGTTCTCTTCAATCATTTATGGTATTTAGTAAGTGAGTGAGTTAAAGAGGCTAAATGGCTATAAACTACCAGGAACCTACTTGGCTGACGTGTTGCTCGGTGATTTACCGTTTAGAGGCAGATAAGAATGTCTCTATTATTGCTAATGGCGAAGGAAGATTTGTTAGTGGAGGGGGGGTTAAAATGTTTTAGAATCTAAAAATGTAAGGTAGCTAGGTAAATCTAATTAAATGTCCATGGGTGTTGTTGTTGTTGTTTTTTAACTTTCAAAGATTGCAAATAGAATTATTTGTCAATGAAGCTCGAGCAGGACATTCTCTCTCTCTCTCTCTCTCTCTCTAGTACTGACGTCATTTCCCTCTCTCTCTTTCTAGTACTGACGTCATGTCTCTCTCTGTCTCTAGTACTGACGTCATTTCCCTCTCTCTCTTTCTAGTACTGACGTCATTTCCGTCTCTCTCTCTGTCTCTAGTACTGACGTCATCTCTCTCTCTCTCTCTCTCTCTCTCTCTCTCTCTCTCTCTCTCTCTTTTCACTTTATTAACCGTCGGCGAGCAAATATTAGGGGCCTTTTCCACCATGACGTCCCCAAATATATATTTCCGTACATTTTTGTAAGTGTTGCTGAATAGTAGCATACAACTCTCACACTGCCTAGAAACGGTTATTGTCATTACAAATGCTGCCGTTTAATAAAAATAAAAATGGGTTGAAGTGCTAGATTGTTTCCCGCCGTCTGTAGACAATACGATGTCGAGATGAATTACTCATGCTGTCTCCTGGGAGAGGCGGGTACGAGTTCGGATCCCGTCGGTTTGGCCACTTTCCGCAGCGGAGTTTCTTCTTGCTCGTCTCTCTACCAGTTAGCCTGCGTAAGTTTCCTCCCGCAGCTAAACAAAAGGGTTTTTAGCGGAGTTTTCCGGTCGCTCATGGTAGAAGTTCCGTGGTTAAGTCTTGACTGGATCCACAACTTCCTCTTGTGAGACGAGTTTATATCCGAATGGAGATTCGCCAAAAAAGGGGGGGATTCTGTTAGCATCTGTACGGCGAACAAGGGGATAATTATTTGTTTAATCTCTTTATCCGGTTTTTAGAGATGTTCATATTTTGGGCGGGTTGGCGTCTAAATCCCTCAAGTGGTAGACAGGGGACAAGAGGCCGGGGTAAAGCTTCCCCAGCCAGACCTGACCTTTAATTAGTGCGGGTTGGAACGAAACCTGCGAGTATAATCTGAAGGATATTTCGTAATTCCATAAATCTGCCTCCCTAAGATATTGGACAAACAAACAAAAAAAAAAGGGAGGGTGGGGATTAATGATCCAGGAAGCAATCAGTCGTGGGGGGGGGAGAAGGTGATGAAGAGAGAAGACAGACAGACGACGGAGTCGGTCGCGAATTCCGCACTCGCCGATATCTGCGTCAAAAGAACGATGAGTCAGGCGAATGTTTTCCTTCGCAGATCAATTAGAGCCGTTTTCTGGTTCTAAAAATGACTAATTCTCCGAGACTGGCGAAGAAAGAGAGAGAGAGAGAGCTTCTCCGCCGTCGCGTTCTTCGTCTTCCAGCGCCGTTCCGTCGATAAGCTTCGTGTCGCCGGAGTGACGTCAGCCCACGTGGACTGGAGAGGTCGCCGGCATCCATGGCGAAATGCGGCGGCCGTACGAATCGCTCTTCCTGCTACGTTAACCCGCAGAAAAACGCCTCGCTCGACAGAACTGTTTATTAGATCCGTTTAAGGTAAACAGACGAAGAAGTTGAAACGATTTATAAAACTAAAGGTGCTGCGAGTGGGTGGGTAAATTCACGTGGGGAACGTAAGCGGCCCCCAATTTTTTAATATTTTTTTTTTTTTTTTGTATGGAGGTTGACGCGATTTTATCGCATGAACCGCGGAAGGGGGAAGAGATGAGGGTGGAATTGCCGCAGCCGAGCCAGCTCGAACCCGCGAACATATCGCGACAACAAGTCGTTCGCTGTAGCGGGTCAGATCTCCGTACGCTTAAAGCCGTCGCCGACACCCTAACGCTACCGGATATCATGGCGTCAGCCACGAACATTACCGCAGAAAGCCCGGTATCCGGGTCATTCGGTGCTTCTTGGCTTCTCTTATTATCACCTCCGCTTTCGGAACAGTTGGTTTCATTGCCAGCCTGCCTCTCACTCTTGCGTTCGTTTGCAGAACTACTTGAGATAGTTCCACGGCCGCCGCCGACTCGCACTGACTGACGACCGATCTGTTCGTGCGGCCTTGAAAAGGCGGCTCAGGGTTCGGGTTAATTATCGGCCATTGGCCCCTCCGCGTTTCCGGATGTTGGCGGCGTGGAACCGAAAAGGTAACCTTGGTCTGCAGACCATTAAATGCGAGAGAAAGGTTCTGCTCCCACCAGACACTTCCGGATATTTGGCCCAAAAACGGGGTTACGTGACCTGGTCATCAGAATCCGCCTGATATCGTTTACATCAGAAAAATGAATAAAAAGGGGCCGTTTTAAATAAATATTAAAAAAAAAATAAAGGCAACAGCGAAGTGGAATGTTTCAGATACAGAGAGAATTTTTTTTCTTTATATCGATGCGGAGAAGTTATTCAAAAAATTTAATTTGATGGTTTTAGTTAAATGAGGCCCGCTTGAACATACGCATACGTAAAATAATGAAAGTAGACGTAATTAAGAGCAAAGCCCCATAATCTCGGATAATAATTGTTTTCAAGAGGATGGGAAGCTAGTATTTCTTCTGTCGGCAGCCAAGACTGCATGCAGCAAGGTTACTGGAAGACCGTTCCGTATAGAGGGCGCGCGATGGGAGCCGGAACCATCAGTGGCGCCATTCCACCCGTTTGTTGGTCGAGTTTCTTTCACACACACACACCGGAAGTTCGCTCTCGCATCCTTCCGATCTGAGGAGGAGTGGGAAGATTCGAAATACTCCATTGTTTCCAGAGTCATCGCGATAAGTTTTCGGTCGGGGAGGGGGAGAAAGAGGAGGAGGAGGTGCTAAACATCTCGCGGGAATCAGAAAGAAAAGAAAAAAATAATGGACACGTGTTAAAAAGGTCAACTTTAAAGGACCGGGGAACAAACTACGAATCTCGGGAAACCTGCACCTCTCGCCGTCCGTCGTCGTTCGTCCTGACTAAAGGAGAGACCCGAATAAACGAGGCTAGATAACAACACTTCACCTCAAAAAGGAATTCGCATCACCCCCCACCCTTCTTCTGAAGACTTTGCGCTCACTCCGGTCACGTGTTCAGTTTAATTTCGTTTCTCTGTTTCTTCTGAATACTTCTCCGCCTGGTGATTTACTATATCACCGTTCAGCGCACGCGTCCGACACTAAGTAATAACATCTCGTTCGGTAAAGCACCCGGCGAATAATAAACGAATAACCTTTGATACGAATTCGATAAACGCGCCGGCGATCTGTAGGTATGTGATTTATTGAAGTGTAAAAATCATCAGCGAGATACTTTTCAGAAATAACCTCGGGAACGGAGAAATAGATTAAAATTCCAAACCTCGTCTAAAGATATCGGATTTTTTGGTGAGGCGGAAGTGGATGTAGGAACTGTATACGTCAGCAGCGCTCCGCTAGCGCCGAAGGGGGGAGGGAGGGAGAGAGAGGGAGAGTGAGCGTGTGTGTGTGTGTGGGCGGGTGGGTATCTGCTCGAATGACTTTTGTCGGTACTAGAGCGGTACAAACGCTAGTTTACAAAACCAAAGGACGGTATCATCTCGATCGTATAGAACACGTGACCAAGCATGGGCTCTCGGCGATACGATTGGACATTTGTAAGGCACATGGGGTTTGAGGCCAACAACCAACACAGCAGCAGCAAGACCGTAAAGCAAGCTATTTCCTTTCCCCGTCTCTTCGTGCGGTAACCGCGGTGGTGGTTGGGGTGGGTGGTCGGATCTCATGTAAGATGCGATGGCAGTCGTCGCTAGCACACGTGAAAAAGCGACTTCCTGTCCGGTACTGTAATATACTCTTTCGGCTACGACCACCTCTGACTGCGCGACCGGAAGGGGTCAAAATCTCGAGCGAGGAAAGACCTTTTTTTTTGTTTTGTTTTTGTATTTTTTTTCTTTCTGCATCAGTGGACTTTTTAAAGGTCACTAGTTTACATGCACGTAACTGCATCCATCTGCATAACGTATTCTTGTCTACGAAATACGCCATTATTTTATTGGTGAATCTACTATTACGGACGCCATTGCAAATTGGAAAGGCACCAAAGTGTGGCGGAAAAGCCGTGTCAATATCCACCCGCCGTCTGGTGCGCCATCTAACGGGCTATTTCCTGCGGCGAATGGTCGCGTAACCGTAGGCAAGCTTTAAAAAGGGGAGGCAAGAATTGGGAGGGAGGAGGCGGAGACTGAAAGAAAATGGAATCAGGGGCGAAGAAAGGGCCGAAGCCAGTCAGAAGTTCTGCGGTCATCGAACCCAGGCTCTCTGTCGCAGCCCTCCAGGTTACGGCGGCCAGTTGAAGTATAAATTATATGGTAAATGATCGCCAGAATTTACCTTTCCTGAAGAAAGCCAAGTTTACACCTCCGGGAAACGAGACGGCTTCCTCTTTTGGTTGGGTTTTCTCTGGATAAATCGAAACTAGAATCTACATCTACGGGAGGAGGAATGTAATTATTCTGGAATATACGGCTTCGTGACATCTTTTAAATTTTCATTTCGTCGGGAGGAAAGGAAACTTATATAGTTTTAAGGGATGACAGTAGATTTAGTTCGCAGACGTACTGAATATTTCGTGTCCAAAGTCCCCAATACATCTGGGATATATCTCAAAAGGATATAAGACGGGGATGGATTCGCTCAACCGTCCGACATCAGTTCTCAACTCTGTGATACTGCTCTTCTGAATCAGTCTTCTCACCTCGCCCCGCGCCATTCCCCAAAAACTGGCGGGTTTCCATTCGTAGAATCGGGTCTCGAGATTCGTCGAAGCCGGGGGTTGGTGACGTATCCAGTTGTCTTCCTGCTGCCACTCCCTCAGTGGTGAGAGCGGTGGCGGTTGCGTGCGCCTGCCTCTATGGCTTCATTTTGGAAAACTCAGAATCACCCAGGGTTTAGCAGCTGAAATTGGATAAATGCTCCGCTTCAGATCCTCGGCGACGCGTGCCTTTGGATGCTTACTGTTGATATTTTTTTCTTCACATATACATATAATTCTTATACGTGCGCTTTATATGAGAGATGACGTCAGTACATAGAGAGAGATGACGTCAGTACTTAGAGAGAGATAGAGAGAGAGAGAGAGTGTGTGTGTGTGTGTGTTTGTGTGATGCACTTGGAAAGCGAAATGTGTATTCTTGGTCAAAACGAGACTGCAGACGAATAAGAATGTGAAACTTGGCCTTGGAATAGAAGACCGCAGAGTAAGTTATATAAACAGAACAATTAGCATATTTTAATCTGTGGAAACGAGCTAAGCGACATAACAAGGAATCGAGCTACCACCCACATGGGAAGTCTAATGTGGTTTCTGGTTTGTTATTTTTGCGGTTCATTTTCTTGTCGGTTAAAACCTGAACCGTGCTAACTGGAGACCGACTTGCGGGTTAAAGTTCAGACGAATGACTGACTGCCTGACATCTCGCTGGAGGTGATCGAAAGCGACCCCTGCCGCCAAACTGATTTCGTCGGCGGCGGTTTGGGGCGACAGTGTTTTTGGAACTGTTGGATAGTACAGGAGAAGGAAAACAGCAAGTCGTTTACAAGCCCACGGGGAGGAGGAGGGGGGAGCAGAGTCCCTTCCTTTTCTTTGATGAGCTGACCGAGAATGCGTCGTATTTGTTATGACAACAGACTGTAGAACCCGGCCAGCTATCGCGTTGAAGCTGCGGAGGGACAGTAAAAGGTCGCGACGCCCGCTTGCCGGAAGTTCCCCCTCTCAGTCGGACTGACGCAGGGTTTCCTACGACAGCGCCATCAGTGCGCTTCCGTCCATCTCCCAAAAGGGCCAACATGACGGCCAATGTTAACCCTTCCCGCCGCCCTTGTATAAAATTGTTATTGAGCCCTTGGGGAAGGGGGTTACTAAACACCCTAAACGATCGCAATGCCACCTTCAACCTCAAACCGAACCATTCAGGACGTGAACAGCGCCCCCTAGCGTCAAATTTGCAAGCGCTTCACCGAGACTCTTCTTTGCACAATTAAAGACGTTCTGAAAGTTTACGCTACCGTAAAGTGGCCGACAATCTCAGGTGAAAGGTAATTTGCCAGATTGAAACGTAAGGATTTCTCGTGGCAGGAAGCTCAAACAGTCAAAGGCATATTCTCCTGTTTGGGCGACAGTTATCGATCAAGCCGCCCTAGCCGACTGTCTCTCCCATTATGCAGATATTATCTAAACATACTATTCAAAGGGCTGCAAAGTTACTTAGAATATTCTCTTAATTCTAGCGTGAAAACGAGTTGTTGTTTTTTTTTAGCTATTATTAAGTTAAAGATAAGCGGCCACTTCTGATTTATTTACTCACATCTCGTAGTTTCTGTTTATACGGGTTATGTACACTGACACTTATAACACAGAAAGGACGCGTTTATTTTTAGCTATTTTCAGGATCGCTCCCAACGTCGCCATTCGCCTTTGCCCCGTTTTCGAATTACGTTTTGTACTCAGAAACAGGAGAGCTCAGGTTCTAGCGCAGGCGCCATCTTTACACCGATTGCTCGTTCCACTTAAGTAAGATATAAACCCCCCCAAAAAAACTATTTCTGTTCGGTTCAAAAGTTCAGCGGTTTATTAAATGTGTCTTCTGAGCGCCGAGATAAACTCGGGAATAAAGCAGGTAATGAACATTTACTTTGTTAACATACCGCGTCCGTCAGGAATCTCTCCTACGTGACCTGCACCGCCGGAATTTGATTTATGAACGTAGACACCAGACAAGTTCACCGGCCATCCCCCGCTTTGAGATCGCCATCCTGAATGGAGATAATAACCCGGTATTGATTTAATAAATTATTGATGTCTGCGACAAGAGGGAAGAACGTCATCGTCGGGCGGGCTTTGAGTTTCTGGAGTGGTTCGTGTTCTCTCTTACACCTGGCGGATCCTAGTCCTCGACCGGGTGGGGGGGGGAGAGGCTTGAAATTCTTCTCTCCTCTTCCTCCTCCCCCCAACCGAGAAAGTGCAGACGCGAGTTTTTTCTCGCCAGTTAGAGACTTGAAGGATGTCTGGCGACGCGAACGAGAAATTCGCAGCGCTTAGCTTCCCCGCGGTAACATTAAACGGTTCCCTTTCTGTTGTTCTCGGCTTCTTCTCGGTCTGCGACATCGGAGGGACGTGGGTGGGTGGGGGTGGTGGCGCCCTCGGTGGCTGTTCTTTCTCACGGCTACAAGGGCGAGAACGGCCAGTAGAGAGCGCGGTGAGGGTTCCTGACTGTAGACCGGCCGTCCTCTGCCTTTCTCGGTCACGTCCGCGGGTTCGATCCATGGCGTTACTGCCGAGCTCTCCAGGCACAGATCAACCATTCCCCACCAAAAAATAGTGGTAAAATATGATCGGGATAAATGAGATAAGGAAACAAATCAGTCTTGGTCCGCTGGGCTGTAAAGGGATTTCCTGCCTGCCGCTCCACAGCCAGACGTTTATAAAGGGGGGGGTGGTAACTCTACGGAACAGCAAGAGGCAGGAGGAAGCCATCGTGGAAATATTTACCACCATATTACGGCTAACATCTCCACCCCCACCATCGGCAGTTGTTTTCCAATATTAAGCCGGGCCGAAATCTTAGACGATCTTTGATATTAGCAACAGCTGACAGGACGGAGAAAAGGGGTCTTTTGGTGTGGGGGGGGGTTCTAAATTAATTTTTCCTCTCCGCCGCAAAAAAACATTTATTAGATCTCCGAGTCCATTTTATACCACCCCTGACTAGAAGCGGCGCCATTACTATCTATAGTAGACTGTCTGCTTGCTCCCTGTTTAGTCAAACAACAACAAAAAGGGCCTCAATTTCCAGAAAACAAATTACTTCCCACGGTGTCCGACTCTTTTTCTCGCTCTTCCTCCCCAGCCGGCCAATTCGTTGCAGTCCCACCTCTGAACGCCGCAGAGCTGATGGTAGGTTATTCACTGCCGTTGCGTAGACCTGGCAACGCCCTCTAGCGGACAGCTTCGGCATTACGTTCCCCAACCACAGCTTGGTGTTTGTTTTTTTTTTGTAAAAAGAAATCAGCGGATCCGCTCGAGAATCTTTGCAATAATTCAAACATCTGAAGGCTTTTCGCACGTCTGCTCGTACTAAAAAAAGAATTAGTAGGCAACGACTCTCGAACGAGGCTTCAGGTGGCGCCACCTAACCACGACGCGTCATCTCCCTCCCGACGATTACATAGCAACCGCCTTTTAACGAAAACGGAGGGAAAGGGAGGGGGGACCCGACCTACGAGACCCGGCTGTGACCCAACCTCCTGTCCAAAGCCGAGAACAAGTGTTTACCAAAGGAAAAGAAACCCTAGAAACCAGGCGAAACACTTCAGCGGGGCCCGTCCCACGAGACCCGGCTGTGACCCCAGGCCCTGGAACGAGTGTTGACCAGGGGAAGGGAAGCTTTACAGGCCAGGGGAAATACCTCAGCGGACCCGGAAGCCCCCACCCCGCCTGTCGCTGGCATAAGGGGGTTTTGTTTTTTGAGATCCGGAAATGCCTATTATGCTTTACCCCCCCAAAAAAAATTATAAGAAACTAAATATGGCGATGTATTTAATTCGCTTGTTGGTAAACAATCTCAGCATCAAACCATCCTCGTTTTTAGTGGATTTAAGAATCCATGGACATAATAACACCCCAACAAGTCCCTCTCGGAAGCTAGGTCTTATGTCTTAGTAGGCGCCGTATAGTGATTACAGAAACGCCTCCCAGTAGAAGGCGTAAGTAATCGCGCTCACTCGATATCGAGTAGTCGCGACAAAACAGATCCCGGGCAGAATCGAAACAATCAACGATCAGCTGTCGCAGATCGATACAGCAGGCGGTCCGTTCGGACAGAGTAGCCGTCGGGGCGAAACAGACGGCGATTTTAAACGGATGCGAGGTTTAAGTTAGTTTATTAGCTACAAGGAGTCGTGAAACATCTCTCCCCTCCCCCCCCCCACACACACACACATCCCAGTTTAAGCCGAGTTGGCCATCCGGAGAGCTTATTATCATTCCTGCGATCGCGGGAACGTTGCGATTTCAACTGTTTACCTACAGAAATTCTTTGCTCGGCGATCCGTTCTCACGGGCTCTTGTAGTTATTTCCCGTCGCCCTGGGGAAGTGAAATGTCAAACAGCGGCAACCGAGGACGCAAGAGTATTATCGGAACCGCGTCAGAAGTAGTCGGGGCGAGATGTAGGCCAGGTCTGAGCTCCAGCGTGGAGACGTTCTAACTGGTGGAGCCGGGGAGAGAGACGTTTACTGATGGTGTGGGTGGGCAGATCTTCCATAAGTCAAAGATGAGGAAAAGAAGGGAGCAAAGCGGCTTTTGCTTGGTATTTCGAAAAGTAGGAATCATCTATCCTCGGCCATCTTTCAGAAAATGGGTACAACAGCGAGTTTGTAGTGGGTTTGCCGCAGAAGATGTCCGACAAGCAAGGATTCCTGAGATTAAACTTTGGAATCTGGATAAGGTGGTGCCGTCATATCGTGACATCACCAAAAAGGCAAACAAACAGATTCCAGACTTAGATTTAAAGGATGCTCTCGAAAAGGCTGAATTCTTTCTCTGTCAGACAGAATCGACGTGGACCAACAATGTACAAAGAGAGCAACGCGACACCTGGCCCTGACAACAACAAAAAGCACAGCCTTTAAACTGATACGCGCAACACACACACACAAGATAGTGAAGAAGGACGAGAGGAGGGAAGTAGTACGCCAAACAGAGCCCGGCCAGGGGATCGAACTGGCAACCTCAACCGTGGCAGTCCAGTAAACTAACCACTTGACCACCGGTTGCCCATACACGCATCAGATCGCCACAGGACGCAGGCTCTTCCATACACTCAGATATAAAGCAATATACACTGACGGTCGTAAATGATAAATGATCGAGCATAAAGATATTTTGATATATATTTTTTTAAGGTCATGTGCGTCTAATGCTAGATACATGAACTCTTTTTACATGCGTAGGCTCTGAGTCTACTGTTGGTCGTGGATCAACAGTATTACGTATAATTGTTTCATCTAGTTTCTCCGGCATCCGGGTGAGGGCTGTGCACCTTTAATTCCATCACACCGATTGGACGTGGGCACGATGCTCCTTAATTCACATGATCGGGATTCATATCAAAACTTTGCGGTGCCCCGGAAAGAAGTCGAAAGATCCTAATTCTTCTTTCAGTCTGTCGTGACACGGGAGGTGTAGCAGGTATCGTCGTCCTCTTAAAGGACATAGGCATCGAATATCAGGATGTTTTTCTTGGTACAAAGGTAAATGAGTCTTTAAAATGGAACGGCTGCAGACAGAAGTGAGGCATCCTTCAAGAAGCAACAACTATGCCTTTCTACCGCATCGGACTGCAGCGCGTATCATGATATTCCCGGATGCATACCTGACCGCCGGTTAAAGATGTCGTGGCTGAATATCTTCTCCAAACACAGGTGCGAGGAACTCTAAACGTGAATTGCTGAAACGAAACCTGGAACCATCGAAGAAGACTGCACGCCGCCAACACCAGAAAGGTTTGCGACCAGACTTTCAGAATATCTCAATTTGACAACAGAAATTTCTTGAGTGATGCACGACTTCTGTGAGCAGCTGGCTGAACATGCTGTTGGGCCGTTTTCGGCGTGGAAATAGCGCTCGCTCACAGGTGTTACCTGCTCATCCTATTGTCTAATAGATAACACATTACGCCTGAAATATGCACATTCCGGTTGGGTACATTCATTTATGGATTATCCAAATTAATATGACAGGGCATGGCAAAGGTATAATAAAGTCGTACAACTAACAATAATCAATATAAATTTAATTATTACAACAGCAGTTTCTGTAGTTAAACAAACTCACGTACCTAGGTGTTCTCGTGTGATTTGTGAACGCCCATCTTTGGTTACGAGTGGACGTTGTCCCTTTATTAATCCATATTACAATATAAAATCGTCACATTAATGACAATAATCGACAATGCGAAATGATACATTATACGTCCAGCATCATTTGCAGAATGTAGCGATAATCCACTTCCATGACGGCTTTTTTGTGGACGAAGTAATTTTCTAAATAACGAGGTAGTGAAACGTTCGGGTCCACTGTCCATGTCATGGTTAAAGATGGTTCCAAGACCGTAGATGAATCGATGTGTTCTAGACCTCCAGAAAGCCGAATTCTACGTAGTACCATAATCATTATCGAACCCTAAGAATAATCCATTAAGAAGAAAAGCTTCTTTTTTTTTCCGTTAAACCCCTTTTAAGGCGAAAGTGTTAATAGTCTATTCGTGTCGTTGCAGTAGCCGAAAATGCATGCGGAAGGGGCTCTGGCCATCCTCTTACAGGTGCCGCCCGGACAGAACCGGCGACGGGAGAGCAATGCGCACCAGACAAAGCCCAGTTATTACCGGGCCGTGTACCATAAAGGGAAACTGTTCAAAGAGTCCGTCGAGGCAGAAATTGTGAAGCCTTCCGAAAGTAATAGCAAGAAAATTAATCAGCTTAATATCAAAACTGGAGGAGAGAGAGGAAGAGAAAATCAATTATTTCATTGTTTTGTTTTCTTTCCTTCTTTCTTCCTCCGCTTTATTCGGAGTTCTTGCGAAATATCTTCTCTCCAGAGAGCACGTAAGCGGCCCGTAACCATGGCAAATGCTGTCTCTATGGTAACAGATCGTCGGGGGTTTTCCTTTTTTTTTTCTTTTCCCATTTTTCCAAGCTAGTCTGCGCGAGTGGGAGTGGGGCAGGGTAGGCTGGTGGTGCTTAGCAATAACCGACCTTGCTAGTAATAGACACTTTCTTGACAGTGGGACTGGTCTCCGTCAGCGCCGCAGGACGGACAGTCCGCTGTATCTCGGAGCAGAGTAGTTTATTAAGGGAACCAACTCTTACCAGAGACAGGTCACAAAACCTCTTGCCAGTTCAAAGGCAGCGATACAGCATTTAACTATTAAAACAGAAACCGCACACGAACACACACATAAATATCATTATTTAATTGTACGATACAAATTACTGTCAGATATGGGATGTTACCGTCGCTGCTTCTTTTTTTTTTTATTTTTACAGAATTGTCTCCCCCTGAGCACGACGCGCGGCTTCGTAACGATCGAAATCTCGCGCACCCGCTTGTACCGTTGACGTAAGCCATCATGACGGGGTTGGGTGACGGGATGCGGTTAATGGACTGGCGCCGTAATCGGGAGAGTACGCAGGCCACGTGGGATCAAGATTATGCAGGCGAAAGGCGGGGGGGGGTAGTTTACTGCCCGCGCAGAAGACGATGGCGATGTCGGGTCGCAGCTAAGGATGGTCAAACTGGTGGGTACTCGAGCCGTGGTGTTTCTTCCAAACCTATACCCGTCTCATCAACGGAAACCATTACCCCCAACAACACGTCGACAACCGTTTTCAAAAAATATATCGAGTCGGAGTATGGCTTCACCCGTTTGGAGGCGACTGATGCGGCATTGCTACCATCCACATCTTCACAACTGAGAGAGAGAGAGAGAGTGAGGAGAGAGAGAAGAGAGAGAGAGTTTGACGTTCAGTAGTACCATAGAGATAACGTCAGTACATAGAGAGATGACGTCAATACACAGAGAGATTATGTTAGTACAGAGAGAAGATATGACGTCAGTAAAATAGTGATGACGTCCACTACAGAGAGATATGACGTCAATACCCAGAGAGAGAGAGAGGGGGAGCTTTCGCGTGTTTCGGATGAACTCAGACAGTCCAGACAGTGTATTATCTATCTATTTGTTTGTACCCGTCATCCTAATGATTTACGTCGTGCTTTGTTATAATTTTCTGCCGTAACATCGATCGGATGCAATCGATGCCAGTTTGTCGCAGAACAAACAAAATGCGTTCCTCGTGTTTGTACCTAAATGCGAATCAATAGGAAGTATAAAGAAGATAAATATCAGGTGTACGAACGTTCCGCCCGACAAGTCATTAGCACGAGCCTCTGTGCTTTACACCCAATGAAATTCTCCGAATGTTAGGAGGACATCCGGTTTTGACATTCAAACACAGTCCTCCTAGAGTTGCTGTATTAGTGTTTTTCTTAGAATAAAAGAAAAATCGTAATTAATAGAAGATTAGTATACGTGACATTTAAATACAGGTTTGTAATTTCCCTAATACGTCCCGATTTTGCACGGCGTCACGAGCTGTGACGGGTCCTGTGTGGGGGCGAACACCGACCGCGGTTCTGCTGCACGGCCCCGACAGCCCACAAAACTAGAAACGGCCACCAGCAGATTTATGTTGGTGCACCTACCACGTGAACTGCCGCACCTGTTAAAAAGCTCGCGGAAGCATTTCAGCAGTAACCACAAGTGACGGACCGCTGGTTCGTGTCTCAGCACGACAGGTTCACTGGCCGCTGACCGACCGTTGTTTCCGTAAAGACGGTTTTCAGCGGAAGAGGGAGCGAGAATGGCAGCTTTTGTCAGTGCGATTAGCAATCGCAAATCTGTTCAAGTGGGTCCCGGAAGTTCGAATCAGAGAAGCCATTGTGCCGAACAACAGCCAGGCGGATTAGGGAAACGGGAGAGACTGAGAAAGAAGACCTACTTCGTGACTTCATAAACAGCGTGCTAAGGGGCTTCAGACATAGATCCCCTTTTTCTTTAATTTAGCAACCATTCTGCGTACTTGTAAATGTCGGATATAAGCGGCATATCACGAATGATGTTCAAGCTTAATTTGGTTACAGATCGCACAGAAGTTTGTTTCCTCAAAAACAAATTTGCTGACAATGCGAAATTATTTTCTACTAGAGGAGACTTGGCATAGGCAGACTGACATCAAATTAGACCCAAATAAATCCTTCCGGTTAATGATAGCCACACGCAAGCAAACCAGCTGCAGGCCGGAGGAAGTCTCAGTCCCATGACACGGACAGAAGGGTTACAAGAACTGCTGGATTTTGAAAGAGATTGAAAAGTTGTGAAAGTTAGTAGAAGCCGGAAGGAAATTTACAAAGCACTGGGTATTTTGTCGTAAACTCTTAACGGAGTGACTGTCCAGTGAGGAAGACCCGTAAGACAGTGGTCCGTGTACGTCCTGGATACCAAAAGCCAGGGGGGGGGGTTAGACAGTTCGTACTATAAATAGTATGGAAACCGAACCTTAACAGTCGGTTTCGAATGTGGCAGATCATTCGCAGGTATTCTCGAGAACTGGCAATGCTGACTAGTTGGCAGAGCAGACGCTACCAGGTCCTCTTACCATTTGGAACCCTAACCTCTTTCCCGGTGAGTCCAGATTTTTTTCGTAATTCTCAGAGATTGGTCGTTTTGGCTGTGGCACCGCCCGGAGCAAGGAATTCTCGATGAACCATCGGCGAGCCACGACAAAATATGGCGGTCTGAACGTCGTGGTGTCGGGTGCGATACGCCCTCCACCACAAACCGGACAGGGTTACGGTTAGGGTTACAACAAGCGCCCGTCCAAAGGGGAGAAGCGTGTTAATTGCATCATTACGTTCAAAGCAAAAATAGAGAGTAAGTCGGGGCTCGACAACTAGGCCACGATCCGGCTAAACACAGTATATGAACCGAGTCGAGCTCGTGCGTTGGGGGGGGGGGGATGATATTTTCGACCGATCACTGCAAAAGTGTTAGCGAGATTTTTCGGGATCCCCTAAAACGAAGGATTGTGTGCCAGGAATGGGCCGCAATTCTGCAGACCATCGGGGCTGTCCGCCTATACGTACATCCCCCGCCTCTTCTAAAGGCCAGAGACGGCAGCAGGAAGCACTCACTAATCAGTCTCGCGTTGTGCTCGTGACACGGATTATACCAGAATAGACAGGTGTTCTTTCAAGCTCCAGTGTCTTTAATTACGTCGAGTCTCTCTGTGTATTAGCTTAAGAAAACCGCGCTCTACGAGGAGTTTGTGTGTGTGTGTGTGTGTGTGTACTTTAACTAGATGTTATTATTGGTGAGTTATTGAGATCTCCAGATAGGAGAGCAGCCAGTGGCGGGCACTCGGTGAAATGTATTATTACAAGGTGGTGAGGCAGTAGCAATGAGAATCGCATGACGACAGCGACCGAATTCGCAACTGGCGCCGCTATGAGACAGCAAGCAATTAACTCCGCCGTTTGGGGGCTTTGTAAACCTTTTCCCCATGCTTGAAGCGAACGAGGGGAGGTAATAAAGATTCGAGAAAGAAATCAGATCACGTGCTCTCCGTTCATGCTGTCAGTCGTGCCGTGGTTTTCGGAGTCCGTACGACGACTCTTCTCATTTCCTGCGCCATTTCATCTGTCCGTGTATTTTAGGCTGATTAAAGCTTTTCTGTATCCTCTACCGCTTCTTTGGATGTTACGAATACATCCCGCGTTCCAGGCCCCATCACTGCTTCGAATTCTAACAGGGGGCCGAGTTATTCCGGGAGAGTTCTTACCAGGCACGTTAGGCGCTCGTTAAGTGTTGGCTCGCAGGTGCTTGTCCCGAGAAGAAGGCCCCGACGTACTGGTGGTGGCGCTGGCTGTCTTGTGCTTGCAACGAACGCCGATGCTGAGAAATATCTGGCAGGGTGGGGGGCGGCGATCGTTTTTCCTCGTCCGTGTTGGGCTTCTCGGCGCGGCGATAATTAACGCGCAACATCTCGAAACGTTCTCGGTGAGTTTGTAGGGCGGCGAGGGCCGGATCAGGGCAGCGCCGCAAAAGTTCGTGACTGTACTTGGCGGTGCTGCAAAGCCGGTCGGATGGCTGGTCGAGGTGACCTGTCTACGATGAATGACTGACTTGTGTGTGTGTGTGTTGGGGTTGGGGACCAGGGCGCGGTCTGTTCAGTACCAAACGAGGAGCAAGCATGTCGCCTTTCCTTGTTCCGGACTTCCGGTTCTGTGGGGTCGGCTACCTAACTATAAAAGGTCGTAAATGCCAATGCCATTTGGTACTTTAGGCGGTGGCTTTTAACGGGAATCGCCGGAACCAGAGGGTTTCAGCGAGAGACGCTCGGCTTTAATAAGCGGGTGTCTGGTACAGAATCGGAAGTTGGGTTGACTTCCCAGTACAGCCAGCGTCGAGCGGACTGTTTTTTTTAATTTTAACTGGTGATTCGTACCGAGAAGATTCGCAGGTTTGGGAGGGTATTCGTTGGCGTAGCGAACGGGATTCGGTCGGGCCAACAGGAGCAAGGGAAATGCGTGACCACCCCGGGAAACGGGAGAGTCAGATTGAGGCGGCGAACGGTGAAAAAATTGCTCTCTTGTCTTTGAAAATGGAAAAGCGCAGTATGTGTGTGTCCCGGGGTCGGTCGCAGCGGGGGGTTAGGGAGGGGAAGGTAGAGAGAGAGATGACGTCAGCACTAGAGAGAGAGATGACGTCAGTACTAGAGAGAGTGAGAGAGACAGAGATGACATCAGTACTAGAGAGAGTGAGAGAGAGAGATAGAGATAACGTCGGTACTAGAGAGAGTGAGAGAGAGAGATAGAGATGACGTCAGCACTAGAGAGAGTGAGAGAGAGATAGAGATGACGTCAGTACTAGAGAGAGTGAGAGAGACAGAGATGACGTCAGGACTAGAGAGAGTGAGAGAGAGATGACGTCAGTACTATAGAGATAGAGATGACGTCAGTACTAGAGAGAGTGAGAGAGATAGAGATGACGTCAGTACTAGAGAGAGAGAGAGATAGAGATGACGTCAGCACTAGAGAGAGCTGACGTCAGTACTATAGAGATAGAGATGACGTCAGTACTAGAGAGAGTGAGAGAGAGATAGAGATGACGTCAGCACTAGAGAGAGAGATGACGTCAGTACTAGAGAGAGTGAGAGAGATAGAGATGACGTCAGTACTAGAGAGAGAGAGATAGAGATGACGTCAGCACTAGAGAGAGTGAGAGAGAGAGATAGAGATGACGTCAGCACTAGAGAGAGTGAGAGAGAGAGTTAATTTTTAACGAGAAAACCTTTAT